>QLOH01000307.1:0-600000 GCA_026901365.1 Sesbania bispinosa
GTTCATTTAGTGATTTTTTAGGGGTGCAGCTTGGATAGAAGAGTTAATTAATTTGTAAAAATATAAAAAAAAATTGTATAATGATGGAATTCATTTAAGATTAAGACATCTCCGTCAAAGGAAATAGAAGCGGCGTCATAGTTGCCAAGATTCCATGTTACAATGGAGAGCAATTAGAGAACCATTTTATTTGAGACGCAGATTGGGTTGCTTGTAGTTATTTTTTTCATTTAGTTGTTGAAATTTTTTATTTATGAGTAGGTTTTGAGATTTATTTAAGAAATTTTTTAGAATTATTGGGTTAAAAATTAAAAGTGATTGAGACACTTAAAGTAATTAAAAACATATAATAAAATTAAAAAAAGTGTGAAAAATTATAAAATAGTGATTTAAGAAAATTTTTAGAAGTGTTGAGATGAAAATGACCTGAGTACAAGGTGCACCATTGGAAATGCTATAAGGCGTTATTTCTAATCAGCATGAGGCTAACAATTTTAATTATTCAAAATTAACTTTTAAATAATCTACTAATATAAAATGACATGTCAAGGTTTATGGTCAATTTTAAAAATATTCTACATTATAAAGAATTTCTCCGGCGATTATTATTGCCATGAAAATGAACATAAGAATGAAACTCGTGCTACTTTGTCAAATGAATTGTCTTATTCGCATCCCATCTTCTGGTATTCGAATATTTTGTTTTAGGCTGCAGCAGGTCTTACTTGGGCATTAAGTATGTTGAGGCTGTCCAATAAAGTGGTCCAATTATAAAATAATCGATTAAGATGAAAAGTAACCCATATAAAAATGAAAATAAGTTAAAGGAACATCTCTGTCAGTAGTGAATCAATCTACTTAGGATGTATCAACTAGGTGCATGTCCAAGTGAAATGAACATTAAAAATGTGCCACTTTCTGGGAAGGTTCTTGATCACTTGTAGTAGCTAGCTGCCAACCTTGACTTGAGCTAAGGTTCCTGTCTCCCCAGGGCATCTACGGGACGAACAAAACACGCGCATTTGCCGCCTCTTGTCTACGCTGGCCCATGGGGCGCCTAGATTAGGCTTGGGCTCAATAGGCTTTCAACTTGGGCTTAGACTCGTCACATATTCAAATCGAGGCTCATATTGAGTAATGCGTATTTTTTCCACAGCTAGCTTAATTATAGATAAGATAGACACCGCCGTCTCCCCGGGTTTCCTCCCCAATGTGTGGAGGGTAATTTACTACATAGGATGGGAAAAAAATTATACGTGGATATATTCATAATTGGTATCTGTATATTTATATATTTAAATATTATAACTTTTTATTATTTTATAATAATATTTTTAATATATTAACACGTAATAATATTATATAATGCTTATTTATATATATAATATGATATTATAATATATTATATAACATTTTTTTCACTATTTTTATAAAATTTAAATTCTTAAATGGTAATAGATACCTACTACCTGCATGGGTACTCGTTAATTTTAGCAGATATTGATACGGGTAGTACACTGCCCACCCCCGTCCCGCCTCGTTGACATCCCTATTTCTACCCACTCGAGTTGGGTTTTTTTCCTATTTATGGTGAAAATTTTTATTTTTCTCTCCTTTCTTCTTTCACACCGCCCTTTTCCTTCCTTTCTTTCCTTTTATGGTCACCTCCTCCATTATCTCTACCACTTCATGTTCTCTTTTTTCGGTCACCCACCATCTCCCTTCCTTTCATGATCACCTCCCTCTGTTTTTCTTCTATTTTTTGTCTGCATCTTTCCATCCACTTCACTAAGGGCTTACATCTCCTTCCTTGTGTGCTATGTGTTGGTGAGGCTGAGTGTGCCCACCTTTGAAGTTTAATGGGCCTCCAATTAAATAGTTGTAGTTCCGATAGAGCTTTTGATTAGTCTAAGAAAAAATAAGACGAATAACAAGTAACTGGAGAATAGTGAAAAAAATCAAATATTCATTTGATAGTGAGTAAGTACATTGGTGTAGGTGACAAGTTGGCTGCAGTGGAGATTAAGAGTTTTTTTTGTTGGTTCTTGATTTGTCTCTTATGTTTTAAATATTTGAGCGAGCGTACCTTAGTTTTCAGTGTTTATCTGTTTGAGCACTACAGAATCACTCCCCTAGGGTTGTCATCCCTTTTATGTAAGTGTTATTTGGTTGTCTTATGGTTTCAATATATATCATCTTCGACAAAAAAACTTATTTAGTTTGATTAATGGGGGTAAGTGGGTTTAGGTTGACCCGAGAACTCAAACAACCCAATCTAAATCAAATGCAATTTTTTAAATTGGTTCAGGGTTATGATTAAATTTGTATTTTAAACATTGAACGCAATGGAGATCGGTTCGAGTCTCTGGTTTAGAAATTTTAAATCCAAGCAACCCAAACCAAATCAAAAGTGTATGTGAAAAATACTAAACTATAAATATTTATATGTATTTTGCTACTTAGGAGGTTGAGACACTTATTAATTAACACTCCTTTTCTTATTTCAATCCGTTATTTTTTTAAGTGTGTCCTTGTCATTTTTTTACAAAATGTTCACTTTTGATGGAATTAGTCGCGATTTCATCTTTAAATAGCTTGATTTAATCTTTCTGACTATTTTTTTAGGTTTTAATTGTACCTAGTCAAGTAGTTAAAGGTGATAAAATGGGCCAAGCCCATCGGGCTAGCCCGAACATTGCACCTAATCCAGTAGAAAATACAATAGCTTGCCTACTTGCTATTAAGTATAATAAGGAAGCAATCATACCTATGTATTCTTTTTCAGAAACAAACTTACCACATTCATCTTTATCGAGCAAAGTGGGCAGATCGGCTTGGTTCCATCCATTTCGAATCTTATGAAAAGATCCTTTATGTACTTCTCTAGATGAATGGATATTTCATCATCGCCTTGCTTTCTTTGTTTCCGATCAATTTACCTTTTTCTTTCATCTTGTTTTTGAAAACTCATCTTCTAATGTATCTCCAATGATTTGATCATAAGGGTGAGCATTCTCTAGTTTCCATCTCCTAGGTATGGTTGGATCATTGGAAGCTTGTTGAATATTCCTCATTCTGTTTTTCATAATTTAGAATCAGAATCAGAATCTGCATCCTTGTGTTTCCGATCCTTCTTTTGATCAGCTTTTGATCCTTCTCTTGATCATCTTCTGATTCCTCACTTCTGCTTCTGAAGTCAGATTTATCCTTCTATTTTAGATTTAGTTTTTCTGTTTCATCTTCTAAACCTACGCTTCTTTCTTTCTCAAGAGAAGCATTAGATTCAATGAAAAATAACATGTATACTTTCCTCAATTAGTTTGATATCTATAAGGTTTTGAAGTTAGAGAATATGCAAGATAGATAGCCTTATTTGAATCAAACTTACCATTCACATCCAAATGTATGCAAGTATGAAATGTTTTATTTTCTAAATTTCCATAATTTATATAAAGTCTTCTTTCACGTGCTTCTAATAGTGACTATATTCAAAGTATAGCATGAAATGCTTACAACTTTAGACCAAAAATATTTTTAACACTAGAATCATTTAATATGGTTCTGGCCATTTCTTGCAGTGTCCCATTCTTTCTTTTCACAACTTCATTCTGTTATGGAGTTCTAAAGCATGTGAAAGGCTGTGAGAAATGTCATTCTCATCAAAGAAGGCTTTGAATAAGGAGTCCTCAAACTCCCCTTCATGATCACAACTTACAAAAGCAATATTATATTATTTTTCAGTTTGGACTTTCTTGCATAAGCTTCTAAAAAAACTCATCATTTGTGGTCAAGAATAAAATTAATGTGAATCTTGAGTAGTTTAACAAAGTCCCACCTCGAAAGGGCTTTTGAAATAAGAGATGATATTTTATCTCAGCAAACAACATCATATATATTTTCTAAGACCACAAGATATCATCTCATTTATATTAGTACATCCAAAGATATTCTAACTCCAAGTTACTGCTCTATATCATAAAAATCTCATTGACACACGTATTTCAAACTGCATCTGTGAATTATTTTCAACTCACATAAGTATGAGATTTCACCATAATAAACTAGAGATCTCAAGCTTTCTAACAAGACAAAGATCATGGAATTTGGTTTTTCTATTCCAAGATATGGTTCATTTAAGTTGATTGATTTATCACAAAGTGCATAATGGGACAATTCTGTATTTTATGCACTAATACAAATCCATGGAACCAAAAATATTTACACTTAATTGTATTAAACTATTATGTATTATCTTTCAAATCCAACTGGTTTCACTTGAAAAATATTTTCCTAGCTCCAATTATAAGCATAAAAAAATAGTAGGTTCAAATATGATCATATAACAGAGCAACCTACTTTAATGATTTACTGGGAATTATTTAGATGATAAAAAATTCTGAAATTTTCCCGTCTAAAAATAATATAAATTGGTTTTTCAATGAAATTGGTTTCACTCAAATATCATTTTTGTAGCTCAAGTTATGATATGATGAAGTGGACTGCTTTATATCAGAATTTATAACAGAACAACTATATTCACAACTTTATTGGGACTTTTGTGGTTAAGATAAAATTCTCAAACTTTCCAGTTTAATACTACCATCAATAAGCTTTTAAATAAAATTGGTTTCACTTAAAAAGCATTCATGTTGCTTAAGTTATGATCTGTTGAAGTGGACTAGTTTATATCATAACTTATAATAGAACAACTATATTCACAAATTTATTGGGATTTTTGTGATTAAGTTAAAATTAATTTTCCAGTTCGATACTACCATCAATAATCTTGCAAACAAAATTGGTTTCACCTTAAACAGACTTTTGTAGATCAAGTTATACTCATTTATCAAAATTTTAAACTAGTAATACTAGCACATTACTTTTGATCTTCTAATCATTTTCTTTTTATGTTTAAGACTAATAAAATGATTAGAATAGAATGTCCATATAAATGTCAATCAATGATGATCGTTCAATCACCAAGCACACAAGACCTTAGCATAAACCTATTAGGAATGCGCTTCAAATTCATTGACTTTATGAAATGAATATGCATTGGGGATAGAAATCTTTGATACCTTGTTCTTGGTCAACTGAACATTACTTTTTCTTACCCTTTGCTTCTTTCTATAAGTCATGAACCTTGGAGATTTCACACCAAACATTTGAAAAGCTTTGGCTAGAGTCATGTTCCTTCTTTGGATGGAACATTTTCATTTAAGCCTTGGAAGTATTTTCCTTTGGCCAATGGTTCTATCTTCTTCAGAATTTTTCTGCATAACAAAATTACTAAGGATACATTTTGGTGCCCATTTCATATTGGGTCCTTGAGTGTTAGTGGTTGAATTCTTAAGAGATTTAACAACCCATACAATTGTATCTTTCATATAAATATTTCTTCTATAATTGTAAAAATAAGAGATATGACCATGATGTACATATTAATGATAGATAATGAGACTGGATGATGGTTTGATCTTTTAGAAATCATTTTGAAAAATATGGACTTGGTATTGTGATAAGATTCTAAAATCTGTTTGCCACAACCTTTACTTATTTTTTCATGTAAAAATAACATTCTTTCCATTATTGACAATCATGGAATAAGAGCAAGTAGATACTTCAATTTTGACAAATTTTGAAAATAAGTTTTCAACTTCATTTTCAAGATTAACATGATTTTTGAAGATAGTCGAGGTTTCATAATTTACAAGTATATCTTCTTTAAGAAAATCATATTCAACATTTAAAGTTTCAATTTGAAGTTCAATAGAGAATATCCTTTTTAAGCCTTCCATATTTTTATTTTCAAAGTTTATCAAACCATCATTCCATTCATCATAAGCAAATTCTATCTCATCATAGGGAGGACAATGTTCAGGTTTAGAAGTACATACCTTAAGGTCCTTTGGAGCCACATGTAGAGTTGTATCAATTTCTAGCATCATTGGCTCCTTCTTGAAGTTATTCATTTCTTCAATATTCTGCATCAATATTTTGAGAGATATGCTTCTTGGTTTGCCATCACTTTTTCTTGAATCTTTTTCTCTCACACGATTAAGTGTGCTCAACCCATATAGGCTGAGCTCTGATACCAATTAAAGTAGTTCAGAGAGTGTCACAAGAAGGGGGGTTGAATTGTGGTTCTTGAAAACTTTTGGTCCAACCTACAAAGACATTGAGAAACTTGCTGATCTTTGCTCAAGGAATACCTTGGCTATAAAAAGTTACTTCTAGAATATAATGGTTAGTGTATAATGCCAACTAAGCTGTTTGAAATTATCTTCTTCAAGGCAAGCAATACCATAGGGATTAATATCATCAAACTTTATTCTTCCATATAGTATATTTAATGTATATGAAAATTAAATAAGGTTCAGAAGAATGATATAATGTTTCTGCTGTTATGCAGAAGCAAAATAGTGAATCTGACACTTGAAATCATTCTTCTGAAAGGTCAAATGATTTTATATTTTATTAAATTTTCCAGAAAAGTTACTTAACCAATAACTAATAAGATTATATTAGATAACCTGTTCAGAAGAAAGCTTATATCAATTTGATATTTTAAATCAAGTTACACAATGAAATCTAATAAATGTTCCTTTTGAAGTATCAAATAGACTTGAAACTTGATAAAACTTTCCAGATCAAATATTTAAATAATAAATAATTAGAATATAAAGTTAAATCTAATTAAAATCAAGCTTGTAAAGATCTGGTAATTTGAATCCCAAGTATCAATGTTAAACAATGAACAGATTTCAAGAAATGTGCTTCTGAAACACCAAATTGTTTCATAATTTAATGAAACTTTCCAGATCAGTAATTGAAATGATATGGATGTTATTTATGTGAAAAAATCAGTTCAAAAATAGGTTTATCAAAATCTAGTTTGCAGCTTGCTAAATATTCAAGGTATGAACAATAACTAGCAAATCAATAAATGTAAGTGCAGAAAGGTAAAGAGAGTAAGGGTAAGATACATTGCACATACAATTTTTATAATGGTTTACCCTCACAATCCTTAGGCTACGTCCAGTACCTACCTCAATAGGATTTTCCACTAATCAATCCTGATTACAAGGTATTATTTTCTCCCATAACCTCCTCAAGCTCTTTGCCAAGTATTCTTTTGCAGCCTCTTCAGGATCCTTGGCGCAGCACACCACCTAGTATTCTTCTGCAGCCTCTGTAGGTTTTTGTCCAGTATTCTTTTACAGCATCTGCAGACTCTACCCAGTATTTTTTTTTAAGTCTCTACAGACTCTCACACAATATTCTTCTGTAGCCTCTTCAGGTTCCTACACAGTATACTTTGCTCTGCCTCTTCAGGCTCTAAACACTCTCAATCCAACACAAACTCTCTCTAGTTAACTTAAGAGATCACATACACTCTTCAACAAGAGATGAATTTCTTTTACAAATGGCTTAACAAAATACTCATGGTGTGGATTAATCTTTGCAAAACTGAACCTAGACACACTCTCTAAGAATTAAGAACATCGGCTCTGCATTTTGGAGTGGTCAGAAGGATAACCTCACTCTAGAAGGTAATTTTCTATATTATGGCTCTTTGGATTTCTCCCCTTTGCTCTCCTTGATGTTGCCCAGCTGAATGGGGTTGTATTTATAGAATTCTAGGGGGTCAAACTAGTTGTTGGAGCTGTTCAAAGTTTGGTTAAGGTCTTTACTAGCCTTATAGGGGTTGTCATTGTCATAGGGAAACTTTCTCTCTCTTATTCTTTGACCATTCAAAGCTTCTGGAGGTGTTTTTCTGTTCTTTCACTAACTCTTTCTTCTGGACGAGTAAAAGCCATCCAACAACTTGATAAATAACAATAATAAGCTCCTGGAAAAATATGTGATGTCTTTCCTGCATCTAAAGAAAACTTATCCTTCTGAAAGCATGCAGAAATTTTGTTTTCTGCTTCTACAGAAATTTGATTCTTCTAGAAGTGTGCAGAAATTCTGTTTTCTGCTTCTGGAGAAGACTGGTTCTTTTGGAAGCATGCATAAATTCTGTTTTTTGCTTCTGGAGAAAAGTGATTCTCTGGAAGTGTGCAAAAATTTGTTTCCTTCTTTTGGAGAAGACCAATTCTTCTAGAAGTATTCAAAAATTCCGTTTTATGCTTCTTGACTGTTCTTCAAAATATTCAAGGATAATAGCTTGAGGAGTGTGGGTGAAGGGAATCAAGCATATGGTCAGGGTGCAACGGAATAATTGGATTCCCCCTATTATGATCGTTAATGCGAAAACACGAATTAAGGCGTAAAGAAAAATGAAACAGAACGATATACCTTTTGCAAATTGCAAACGAGGCAATAACAGCCGCATATCTAGAGGTGTCCACGCCAACAAGCGAGCTAGGAAACCCTCCTCACCTCTGCTAGTAGTGTTTGGAGAGTAACATCGACTGCTCATGTGATTGGGGTAATGCATCTCATGCGATATTTATAGAGTGGTGGCTAGGGTTTTACCGTCACTCAATTAACCCTATCACATACGGGCTTGGCCCATTAAGTTATAATTCTAATCTGATTAGAATTACTAACATTCCTAGTAGGCTTGTTGTATGTGTGTGACCCAATAGGTTCTCTTAATATCTGGTTATGATATTTAAAATAAAACCCATTTATATTTAATATCATAAATAACGAGTGGTATCTAGCAATACATCACTAATACCCAAATATTGAGAATGTCAGCAATTTGACGTATCCTATTTCATGATAATACCTTATATGATTTGTCTCTTTGTCCAAATATCTAATTAAACACAAGGGCATGGAATGTGTCATCCTTGTATAGTTCAGTTTATGTTTTTCTTGATGCCCAAGTAGACTATACAGAAAATAAACATCTCATGTTTATCCCCTTGAGCATGACCATGCATTTTGCAGTCTAACTTTATCAAGAGGCCTACAGATATAACTCTTGTTACATAGGAGGGACAAATCTCATCTAAGTCACTCACATTCCACCACATAATTTATTATATGTCCAAAAACAAACTTTATGATAACCTTGTTACAGGCAACGTTTGATAATATTTAAAACATATAATTCCTTATGTAGGAATCGTAGTGATTTTAGGTCAAAGGACTCCATATAATATTTATCAATATAAGAAACGTCCATGACACTTATGTAACAAACCATGCAACATTCTTAAGGTGGGCCAGTCCAGTACATCATTACTCTTAATATGTACTTATGTGAGCACATGATATCTCATATCCATGATCCGTGAGATGTGAACGAACTCACATACTAGTCTAAATGCATCTACTTGTCCTAAAATGATGCTTGACCAGGGACTATTTTAAGAATACTTCTTCATAAGATCTCATGATTAAGTAGTTTACTTGATTTCTTATGAAGTTTAAGCTTACTATTCTAAGGACATTTATTATATTTTAAAAAAATTAATAAAATGAACTGCCTTTATAAGAATAATATGATACAAATGATTAATGTTCAAAATAAAACATATAAGTCTCTAGTGCATACACTAACAATGAGAACTTGTTCAATGTCTCTAAAAATACTTTGAACATGTTTACAACTTGAAATTCATATTTGACGTTCTAGAGAGTGATAACTTTACTGTAGAAACTGTTGGTTTTGCTTCTAAAGACAAAACTGTGTTTCTAATGATATTGACCTTCTCCAATTGCTTTATTTGCATCAGCAACACTTGTAATGAATATGCTTGAATTGCTTAAGTGATTTTTCACATTCAAAAGGTGTCAGGTTTAATGAAAAGCTCCCTCTCATGCTTCTAGTGGTCTTGAATGATCCTTCTTAAGCTTCAACTTTGCTTCTGAAGCTTGATACAACTCGGTTTAATATTCATGGGATCTTAGATGAACTGCCTTGACCTTCTTGAAATTAAGAAACTACTTTTTGAACTTGTTTCATCACTTTTGACATGAAAGCTCTATGTAACACACTTCTAGACACATGCATGTTCTGATGTTAAATGTTGTTTTTTATCTTTCCACCTTCCTTTTGTAACTTTTCCTGTATTCTTTCAAGCATTCTCAAGTGCAAACATTGGTACCAAAGTATTCATAACACTTAGAATATTGTTGTGAAAGTTTGTTGTCATTAAAACATTTGCTCAAAAGGGTCTTGGACCTTACACCACCATGAATACTGCTCAACTGTCAACACCCTCCATGATTATCGCCAGAAATCCTTTACCACTGTTGTTGCCTACGAGGTGTAAAGAGCACTGAAATGAGTTTTGCCCCTCTTAACAAATTATTTCAGTCTAAATCCACTCAATCTCTATATTTTAAATCATTAAAAAAATTAGTATAGTCGTTAAATAATATAAAATGTTAATTTTTTATTTCCATTACAATTATAAAATACTATCAAAATCATTTTATAATTAAAATTATAAGGATCATTATATATATTCTTTAAAATTATTATTAAATATTTTTAAATTATAAAGTCTAAACTAAAATTATTGTAATCTAAAATTAATATAATTATTTTGGATTATTTAACTTTTGAAATTTCAAAAAGTAGTAAACAACTAAATATTTATCGGTTTTGATAATATTAACTCTCAATATCGAGGTTGATGATAAAACTATAAAAATAATTTTTTTTTTGTCTTTAATTGGAAATCCTCTCAAGACATACACTACAAGAAATTTAGTTTTTAGTGATGGCTATTCTGCGACGGCCTAGCCGTCACTATGGCGTTGCTACAACATTAAATGCACTGTTCAGTGCAATTACTTCTTAGAGACAGCCTAGTCGTCGCTAAGAAGTGACAGTAGCGACGGCTAGGCTGTCACTATCATTATAATTTATTTATATATTTTTGGAAAAAATGTAGCAACGGCGTGCCGTCGCTACTTTAAAAACCTGGACGCGTTACAACCCCTCCCCCTCCCCTCTTCCTCCATTTCTAAACCTCCCTTTCCTCCAAACTCCTTTTTCCTCTCATACAACCACCCCCTATTTTTGTCCCCTCACTCCATTTATTTTGAAAAATTGACCGATTAAAATGTTCGCCTCCTTCATAGGATCATTTTGAACCGATCAGGTTTTAAAATAGTTGCCTGTATGTGATGTTAGAGCTGGTTCCAGAGTTATTCCTTATTCGGAGTCGCAACAAGTAAGTTTTTTTATAGCTTTAATCAATTTATTTGTAATGAATAGTTTATTTTTTTTTATTAATTTATTAATGTGATATAGGAATTAGGTTTACTTGTAATTAATAGTTTATTTGTAGTTAGTTTTTTATTAATTTATTTATTTGTAATTAGGTTTATTTGCAATTAATAGTTTATTTTTAATTAAGAACTTTAATTAATTTATTTATATTTAGGTTTTTTAATTTATATAATTATTTAATTATTATATAATGTCTATAGTCATTGGTGCCTAGGATGCGTGGTAGAGGTGGAGAGAATATCCTACCGAGTAGAGGGAGGTCCATCCCTCCGGGTGAGCTACGACAACAGGCAGCTCACGCGATGCGAGAAAGGGCCAACCTCTCTCACTCACACTCTGATCAGATGCTGGAGCATCCATCTACTTCAACGGATCCGGCGGCCGCCATGCAGACTTCTTCTTCCTCCCCTCCACCATCTGCTCCGGCCCAGTTCGATGGTATGAGGTTCATCCCGACACCGAGATTAGTTTAGATGTTTTTAGTGCATGAGGACACCGGGGCCCCCTAGACGCCGCCGACGCTCAGGATGACCTGGATAGGGATGCTGACCAGGAGTCTGATGGGGAGCCAGCTCGGTTCCAGGGTGCCGGTTCAAGCAGACCTCATGAGGCAGACGCTCGAGGTCGGGTTATTATCCGACCATTTGACAAGGGGTGAGTTTGTTTATTTTTTTCTTCTTTAGAATTGATATTAATATTGAATCTTAATTGTTTTAACTATTAATATTGAATATTTTATTTAGCAGGTGGGTGCCTAACGCCCCACCTATTGCGACCATTGGTCATGCGATCCGTTTGCAGTTCCGAGGTCCTCGCTATCTTTGGGAGGTCACCCCGAAGGATGTTAGGAATAGGTGGTGGGAGGAGTTCACGGTAATTAAAAACCCTATCCACTTTAATTTTTTCTTAAGATATGTCAATTTTCCAGGACTTACCATATATTTATTTTGCAGAGCCGAGTTACTTGGGACCCTTCTGGCTTCTGATGAGGCCCAAATCAAGAAGGTGTACGAGCAGAAGGTTGCTCGTCGCCTTTGAGATATGATGAACAAGGCTCAGAAGGTTAGGAAGAGGCCCACGTGGTGTGGTGAGGAGGCCTGAGAGGGTCTTTTGGCCTACTAAGACTCTGCGAAATTCAAGAGGAAGTCTGCTCGTAACAAGAGCAACCGGGCTTCTCCATGTGGGGGGCAATTCACACCACGGGCCGCAGGGCCCACTATGAAGTGGCGTTGGATATGGTATATATAAACAAACACTCTGCTGTATTATGTTTCTATTTGTTGTTAAATTAATTAATTTGTGTAATTTTCCTATGTAGCGACGACAGCTTGGGCGGGAGGTCGAGCTGGACGAGTTCTTTGCTGCCACCCACGCCAAAAAGGGCAGTGGCTGGGTAGATGACTGGGCGCGGTCCACCTATGTAAGTGTTTGTTTATAAGTGATTTATTTATATAATTTCATATTTATGTAATTGAATATATAACTAATAACTAATTTTACTTTTACCTCAACAGACAATTTACAAGGAGCGTCTGAGGGAGGTGGAGTCACAGATGGGGGACACCTCCATGACTGATGCCTCCACCAAGCTGGAGATTTGGAGGGATGTTACGGGTGGCAAGACCCGAGGTCGTTGTTATGGCACTGGGGACTTGGCCTCCAACATTCGTCCAGGTGTGACCAGCTTGACTCAGGAGTCCCGGGCTCACCCTGGCGAGAGTACTGACGGGTTCGGGTCACGACATTCTACTGAGGAGGCATTGCGCCAGGAAGTCCATGAAGCAAAAGAGCAGTCTCGGCAGGCCATGGCAAAGACTGCAGAGTTGGAGGAGAAGTTAGGATGACTCCGACGATAGATGCAGCAGTTGTTGGACGCTCAGGCTGCTCAGGCTCAGGCATAGCCGAACCCCCATTATGATGCCGCCCTGGATGACCTACCGGTGGATGATGAGGACGAGCCACACCCCCACCACAGCCCCAGCGCCGCTGCCGCCATTGATTTCTTTTTCATTATGTTTTACTATGATTTTATTTTATTATTTTTGAACATATTATGTGTATATTATATATATATATATGTTTTTTAGTATTGTTTTTATAATTTTAAAATTAATAAATAATAAAATAAATAATAAATTTAATTTTAAAAAAAATTACCTGTAGCGACGGCCGTGACCGTCACTACAATCGTCTCTAGATAAAAAAAATAAAAAAGAAATATTCTTAGCGACGACCATGTTTTTAGAGACAGTTTCAGCGATGGTCAGACCGTCTCTACGTAGCGACGACTCACTTTACTCGTCGCTACTGTATTTACGATGAGCTCTGTAGCAACGTCCACGTAGTCGTCTCTACGTCGTCGCTACGCAGCCTGTAGAGACGGCTTTTCCTTGTGTATAATCGTCGTTAAAAACGAAAATTCTTGTAGTGGTAGCTGTGGGTTTAAAATTACAAAAATAGAACAATTTTGATCTTTTTTCGTGTTAACCACATGCGTACCCCATTATAAAAAAACAATCATGTTCTTAGTCACAATTAAGACTCCTCACACTTCCCTAAGAGTGTGTTTAGTGGAGATCAAACCTGGAAGTTCTTCCCACAATAATCTCAGTATGCGTTGCCAACTGAACCGCAACTCTTTAGTGTGAATAATTTTAATCTTTGACTTGAGTAATTCCTCACAGGCATAGTTATGTGTTTAATAAAATATATATATATTTTAAAAAAGTATTAGTTATATTAAAAACATGAAAAAAATAAGCACTTTCCTTTTTAATGAAAAATATTTATTATAATATTTAATACATTATTTTTAATAAATATAACATTTAATAGTAGTAAATATACATATTTTTTTGTTGTAAAAAAAGACAATGAGATTCTAACCTAAAATCTAAATGTTAAACCAACTAAATCCCTTTCACTGGGCCTATTATAGTGGGTTACACCTTTATACGTATGAGTTTTTTTTTTTATAACATTTCAGCAGAACATTTAAAAATGCAAATTTTTTGTCATAAATGTAATTAAATTTTTTGAGGGTATCATAAATGAAAATATTTATTACATTAAAAACATAATAAATATATATTTTTTACATTCTTATTTAATCTTTATCTATAACATTTAATATCATTGTGAAGAACATTTTAATACTTATTTAATTTATAACATATATATTTGACTTTTATATTATTTAATATGCCTTTGTTACTACTCCCTTCGTCCCATTTTACTTGACTTTTGAGAGGTTGGGAGACGAGAATTAAGAAATATCATTAATATTTTGAGTTTTATAAAAATTATAAACTAATTCTCTACTATACCCCTTATGTCTCATATTAAAAACGCATCATTCAAGAAATACACATTAATTAACTGATAAGGGTGGAATTGGAAAAAGTCATTTAATAGTGTATTAATATTATAAAACGACAACTAAATTAGGACAATTTTTTTGGCTAAAACGTCAAGTAAAATGGGACGGAGGGAGTAACTATTAGTAATTACCTGTCCATTTGAAAAAAAAAACTTATTAACAAATGTAATTATTAATGTTATTTTGGTAAAAGTTATTTTTAAACTTCCTATTATATTATTTATTTATTTAATATTATCCATGCATAAAAATACATTTAATTAATATTACTTTAAATTTATATAAGTGGATAAAAATAGGAATAATCTTTTATCTAATCAAATTAGATAGATAAATAAAAGCCTTAACTATAATTAAAATCCGCTTAACTTTCCCGGATTGTACACAAATAATAAAACGAAACATTTTAGGACACACGTTAAGAACAGCCTTGATTTAACCACAAAAATTTGACACATATATTACATCTCATTATCTTATCTATTCATATATAGCATTGTTTGTAAAAAGTTAGGAAAATGATTTCTTTCATCTGAGAATCTGCAAGAAAGCATGGATTGATACCCGATTATGATGTTTGAGTTTGACACTCAATCAATTTTCCAATTCAGTTCAAAATGTCTTGGGCTTTAGGGGTATGTCACGGGTATTAAGCAATAAGCACTACAAATTTGAACTCTTTTTGCATTGTGTCAGTAAATGTGAATGTGGTGACGCCTGATGTCAGCCTTGCAACTCCTCTCCGGCCTTCACAGCTCACCTATATACCATAGTACAAGGGACTCACATCTTCCTAAGAAATAAAACAAGCGAGTGATATTACCCATGTGTCCTTTGTTCATTTAAGGAGGGTAATTAATTAATACAATGAATACTACCTTCGTTCCTATTTAACTGTACACTTTCAAAGAAAACATTTATTCCTATTTAACTGTCCACCTACAAACCCAATGCACTAATAAATACACTTTTTTCATTTTACCCTATGTTAATAAATGACCCATTATTAAAAACTAATGAGAGCTGATGCAAATTTCGGCAAGTGTACCGAATCGGAACAAGTAATATAATGAAAGTAGAATATCGTCCCACAGAGATTGAAGTTCAAGTACCAATTAACAGAGAGTTTAACTAGTTGAATAGAGATTTATGAATGTGAATGAGGAATTCTAAGCTATGCAGAAAATTAAACCAGAAAGCTATATTAAGTGTTGAACAATTAACAAAAATTCAGCAAATTTTGGAATACGAATTTGACGAAATAGTTAGGGTTGATTTCACCTAATCTTCCTTTCATGCCAGTATCCACATCATTCAATTCAATTATTAAAGATGATTCAATGATCCAATTCACAAAATTAGTCAAAATCCAATTCCTTGGTATATTGACCCTATGTCTTCAACTAAATTTCCTAATTCCTTAGATAAATCTGATTGAGGCATGCATTATCATCAAAAATTGTTAAAGATCACATAAATACCGAATCCTATTCCTAGGCAATCAGAATTTTATGTTGCTTACTTCAGATCCAAGTTTTTCCCCAATTTTTCAATTGTGAGAAAAGCTTTAAGTTCATGCAATTGAGTGGCCAATTCAAATGAAGCATTAAAGACAGAAGGAAACAATTGAATTGCAAACGAAAATGGAATTGAATGAGTGAATTCCTTACACAAAATTCAGATTAAGTTCCATCAACTCCTAACCTAAAAAATTTAGAAATCCATTACAAAAGAGAAGAAGAGAGTGGAGAAAGATGCAAACTCAATGAGAAATTCCAAGGAGAATAGCTTTAGATTCCACCTTGGAGTTGGATCCTCAAAGAGAAAGGAGAGAAAATGAGAGAGAATTTGAGATAAAAAGGAAAAGAATCTAAAAAATGAGTAACCGTCCGCACTAATTCCTAACTGACAGCATTTATACCAATTCTGCAGAAATCGTGTCCCCACATGACGCTTGCCGTGTTCCCACACGATCATAACAAAATGCAATTCTTCAAGTCTGTAGCTTCTGGAGTCATCGTGTCCTCACACGCGAGAGTTATGTCCCCACACGACGCTGACAGCATGAAAATATCTCAATTTGCACCACTTTTGGCTCAAATTTCACTGTTTGACTTTTCTTCACAATTCCAAAAATGTTTCTCTTTACTTCTTTCTTTGTTATTTTTCAAAAAATTCCTAAAAACAACAAAACAAAGAAAAATTAGAGAAAAATACTATTATTTACTAAAATCACTCAAAATACAAACAATTCAATTCTATACAAATTTTAGCTACAAATTTACAAAATTATCAATCTAAACAACTAAAAACTACCTAAAATAAACCTATAAATCTACTACTAAAGTGGATTTATCAAGAGCCAATAGTAGTAAGAGGGATATAGAAAGTTTAAAATTTATTTCCATGAAAACGAGAGTAATAATTGCATTCCTTAACATGTGTGTTTTAGTCAAAGTGGACAGTTAAATAGGAACAGAGGTAGTAATAAATAATCGATAAACGGTTTTTCTAACCTGTGCAATATTGCACAGGTTAATAAAATAAAAGTGGAAAGTTTTTATTGGAAATTATAACGAGGAACATTACAATGCATTGAGTATTGTGATGGTTGTAATTCCCAATAAAAGCTTTCAACTTTTGTTTTATTAGCTTGTTTAGAAAAACCGATAAAAGAAAGGTATAAATGTTGGTAATTAATGAGTTATGTAAAGTGTATCATATACATAAATACAACTTTATTAATTGGTTTGCAATTTTGCTAAGGAACTGTTGCAACTGTTCCTCGTGGGATAGTTCTCTTGTTGGCAAGTGCTATATCTCCAGGATTTGGTGCCACAATCAAAAGAAAAACTAGCCCCACCTTCCCAATATTCTGGTCACCCACTTCAATTGTGACTCTCACGTGCTTGTTTTATAAAAAGATTTTGTGGTTGCCGCATATTTGAGACACATATATATACTTGGTGAGAGAGGTAGTGGTGACATACATACACTGCAAGGAGATGGAGAAATGGTTGGCTTTGGTGATGCTGTTGGTGTCGATGAAATTAATGGAAGGTTCTGCTTCTGCTTCTGGAGTTGAAGAAACAGGGGTTACATATGATGGAAGATCTCTTACCATTGATGGTCAGAGAAAAATTCTCTTCTCTGGTTCAATTCATTATCCCCGCAGCACTCCTCAGGTAATTATTTAATTAAACTTTTATTTGTGTCTCTGTGTTTATAATCATCATTCATGAGAGGATAAGATATCTCAAATCAAATTCAATGACATGGTTTATAGGCACTTTTTTTAGACCCTTTTCTGCATTTGTGTCTGACTGTCTTCAGCTATAAGCACATTCTATGAGATAAGGCTTGATTTCTGATAATAAGTTAACTTTTGGCCTCAAAGTTATGAGCTTTATATGGACGTGTAAATATGAAGCCACATTTTTTGATTGTTGCGTATGGGCAATTCATAAACTATTTGATTGGATGATGCCAATTTATTAATTAGCAGTTAGTGTTAGAGCTTAGAATAGAACTTCACACAGAAGTATAGGGTAGCAGCTGGTATAGATATAAAATTCAATTGTGAAGTGAAACAGGGCTCATGCTTTGTTTGCATTTCCGGGTAGGTAAGGTTCTACCTTAAATTTTGAGTTATAATTTCATATATTGATAGATTGGAAAAACCACAGTAAGTAAACAAATAAGAATAAAAAAGAGAATGAAGGACTGAATGGTATTTTTATTTAATTTTTTTTCCAAAATCTGAATTTTATGATAATTCATCATCAACCCCCTCATATCCTTTTGTATATAAATAAAATTCCCATATATAGTTTTTTGTAAGAGATTAATATATGTTATCCCTATCTACACCATATAAATATGAGATTTGATTTTCTTCACAATGACTAGCAGAAAAATGAAAACTCACACTTTGTGTTCTCTATAGTATTTGCTTAAAAGATCTCTTTTGTTCAACTAACCAAGCTGTCCTGTAGCTAGCTTGCAACCCCTTTAAAACCACAGAAATAAACCGTTTACAGTTGCATTTTCACTATTGCATCACGGGTATAAATAAATGAATAAATATCAATGATAGAGGAAGTTAAACTTTTTGGTTCTCTAGCTAGTCAAGTTTCATTGGGTTGGGAATCGTAATCATTTGGGGGTGTGAACGTGAACCACTACCAACCATGTGTGCATTAGCATATAGCACACGAGGATAGAAATTAATTAAAAATAAAATATGGGGTGAAATTAATTAAAACCCAACCATATGTGCATTAGCAAGAGGTTATTCCCCTTACAAGTGTTAATAAATTATGACTTTTCAACATTAGTACATGAAGTCCCTAGTGATAAAATGAGATTTAATATTTTCTGTCAGAAATAATAATAAGGATTTAATTAATATATACTGTCCGTGTAAAGAAATTTTACACAGACATCCAATGATGTGTTGCTATATCATTTAATGAATGTGACACCTCATGTGTTATTAAAATCATTAATGATGTTGCAGCACATCATTGTATGTATGTGTAAAGTCTTTACACCGATGATATATGTATATTAAACTCTAATAATAATACCTCTAAAGTTATTAGATGTTTTTAATTATTAAAACACAAAAATAGTAAATATTCTTTTATTCTTTAATCAGTATATCCTAGCTCCTAATTATATTTGTTTGCAAACTTGATATAGTATAACCATATCTCAAAGCTTATTCTTAAGAAAACAAAGAGAAGGAGCAGATGGTGTATGATTGTTAGGGAATAAGCAAGTAAAGTAAAAGCATGTGCAAGTTTGTCACGAGTAGACTTTACGGTTACACGTCAATTGCTTAAAAGGAAAATATGAACAAAGAAAGGGAAAGAGAGAGATTTTGACAAATTAAAGCATTGTTGTTGCAGATGTGGCCAGATTTGATAGCCAAAGCAAAACAAGGAGGATTGGACGTGATTCAGACCTATGTGTTTTGGAATCTACATGAGCCCCAACCTGGACAGGTGCCTCCATTTCTCATATGCATAAAAACATATATCAATTTAATATTCTAAGGGTTGTTATTTAATAGAGTAATAAATATGCTAACTATTGGATATGTACATACATAAACGCATACAACAGTATGATTTCAGTGGCAGATATGACTTGGTGAGATTCATAAAGGAAATCCAAGCCCAGGGGCTGTATGTTTGCCTCAGGATTGGGCCTTTCATCGAGGCTGAATGGACTTATGGGTACTTTCTTGGATCTGAATTTGCTGCAGTTGACTGCAAAATTTAGAGACTGAGATGTGTAATCTGATTTAAAACACCATCTCGGCCTCTGAACTGTCCGGTCTTCATCGGACAGTCTGGATTTATTGACTACAACAACCGTAGGAAAAGTCAACTGCAGTGAATCCGGATCCATACTTTTCCTTCCTTTTATTTCAGTTTAATTTGCGAGAATTATTAATAAAAAATTTCAAGAAACATTGAAATAATAATTAAAAATTGTGCTAAATTGGTTTTAATACCACCTTCAATTTTTCATAAAAATTTAAATTGTTCCTAACTAGCAACTACTAAGCCAAAATTGGCATCTCTAAGTCATAATGCTGAACTTTGTAGGGGATTCCCATTTTGGTTACATGATGTCCCTGGCATTGTGTATCGAACTCACAATGAGCCATTCGAGGTACATTTAGCTTCACCATACCTGTATTGCATAATAATAACAAGTTTACTTATTTTTATTTATCCCTCTTTCATGTATATATTCCGATCATGTTTAGTTCTACATGCAAAATTTTACGACAAAAATTGTGAATATGATGAAAGCAGAGGGCTTATATGCTTCGCAAGGAGGCCCAATCATATTGTCACAGGTACATATCATCAATTTCAAACCAGTTATTTAGTTTAGATTGATGGATTTCTTCCCCTAATTATATGGTTCTAATAATACAGATCGAGAATGAATATCAAAACATCCAAAAGGCATTTGGTACAGCAGGATCACAATATGTTCAATGGGCTGCAAAAATGGCAGTGGGCCTTCAGACTGGTGTTCCATGGGTTATGTGCAAACAAACTGATGCTCCTGATCCTGTGGTCAGTTCTACTCAGCCCAACACATTTATTTATAAATTAAAAATTTTATATTAATTTACTTAAATTTAAAATTTTAAAAACATGAATAAAGTAAATATAGTTAAAGGTCTTGCAATGGTTCCCAATAATTTCTTGGTACCTTTTCTTTTATAAGGGAGTTTTTCTCTATTGATGTAGATCAATTCATGCAATGGCATGAGATGTGGAGAAACATTTACTGGACCAAACTCCCCCAATAAACCTGCCTTGTGGACAGAGAACTGGACATCTTTGTAAGTTCCTCCATTTTCTAATATATAACTTTTACCTGTATTTATTGAAGAGTGTTTCTTTTCAACATAATTAACTATTTGCTTTTTTTTCTTCTTCTTGTAGCTATCAAGTTTATGGAGGACAGCCATACATAAGGTCTGCTGAAGATATTGCATTTCATGTCGCTCTTTTTATTGCAAGAAATGGAAGCTATGTCAACTATTACATGGTATTGTTACTTTTAAACTTTCTTCCTATTTGATAAGGTCCCTTCTCTATCTTATGTTCCTAGAACTAGACACAACAAATTTATTAAGAGCATGTTTGGTTTAGTGTTAAAATGTGGTAAACTCACGTTTCCAACGCTAGAAATAGTTGCGTTACGAAATCCTCACTTTGAGTCTAGTCAGTTCCAACGCTAAACCAAACACATACTAAGCTTATTTTATTTGCATGCAAATATTCCAATCAAGTTGGCCAATATTTTCACTAGTCATTTTGTGTCATCCAAAAAAAAACCTTGTCAACCATCTTAATTAATTTTACACTATGTTCATCTAATTAACACTTTGCAAATTGACTAGTACCATGGTGGAACAAACTTTGGGAGAACAGGCTCTGCTTATGTAATAACAGCCTATTATGATCAAGCCCCACTTGATGAATATGGTAAGTGTACTATACAACATTAAACAATTTCCTACTTCACCTCATTTCAATTTTAAATTTTGCAAATTTTCTTATTAGGTTTGTTCAGGCAACCCAAGTATGGACATCTCAAGGAATTGCATGCTGCAATCAAGTCTTGTTCCACAACTTTATTACAAGGAGTGCAAAGGAACTTCTCTTTAGGTCCTCTGCAAGAGGTGAGTGCCCTCACATTTTCTTTCCCCAATAAGATTATTTTCACTAACTGCAATTTAAATATTCACATGTTTTTGTTTCACATTTTGATTAGGGTTATGCTTTTGAAGAAGAAAATGGAGAATGTGTTGCATTCCTTATAAACAATGATAAACATAACAATGTCACTGTCCAATTCCATAACAGATCATATGAATTGCTCCCCAAGTCAATAAGTATCTTACCAGATTGTGAAAATGTGACTTTCAATACAGCAAATGTAAGTTTTAATTTCATCATAACTAATTTTATACACACCAAATCTAGTGATTTTCTGCTTCATTTAGTCAATTTTTTAAAATTACATTGGTGCATATAGGTAAATACAACAAGCAATAGAAGAGTCATAATTCAAAGACAAAACTTCAGCTCAGTAGATGATTGGGTGCAATTCCAAGATGTCATTCCAAACTATGATGATACCTCATTAAGATCAAACTCATTACTTGAGCAAATGAATACAACCAAAGACATATCAGATTACCTTTGGTATATTCTTAGGTTAGTTATTTGGTTTCACTTCTGACAAAAAAATCTATCAAATTATAATAGTATAAGTCACATTGGTAATGTTCATAAACTTTGAACCAATATCTAAAGTAATTAATTTTGTGAACAGGTTTGACTATAATTTATCTTGCAACGAACCAACACTTCGTGTTCAGTCTGCTGCTCATGTTGCACATGCTTTGGTGAACAACAAATACATAGGTACATACATGTACACACACACACACAATCCAAAATTTGAAGTTTCTAAAGAAGTTACCATGAGTGAGAATGAATATCAGAACATCCAAAAGGCATTTGGGGCAGCAGGATCACAATATGTTCAATGGGCTGCAAAAATGTCAGTGGGCCTGCAGACTGGTGTACCATGGGTCATGTGCAAACAAACTCATGCTCCTGATCCTGTGGTCAGTTCTATTCAACCCAAGTCATTTATTTATAAATTTAAAATTTTATATTAATGACGTGATTAAGATTTTTTGTGTGTTCATATGCCTTTTTACATTTATTTTATCCCTATTATTATTATTATTCATAAATAAGATTTTTCTAAGGTGCACCGATTTAAAAATTGTTATACCGTACACAACTATATTTTAATCATAAGATATTTTTAGAATTCATCATTCATTGTTTTAAACTCATATACAATGGCTAAAAGTTAGTTGTGTATAGTACAACAACGGTTATGCAATAATATTATTAACATGATGAATTTTCATATAAATTATCTTGCTAAATTGTGACATATCAAACATTTGTTGTTAATATGTACATATTTTTAGCTGAAATGGATTTTTAAAAATGTAAATATTTAACAATAAAATAATGGACTTAAAAGCATGAATGAAGTATACACTGTTAAAGATATTGCAAGGGTTCCCAATAATTTTTCGGTGGCTATTTTTTTAATAAGTGTTTTTCAGTTGAGTAGAATTGATTTTAGAATTAATGGTTATAAATGAGTAATGTACGCTTTACGGAATACGTTGGACGGAAGTAATTTAAAATTAATTATGTGGATTTGATTATGCATTGTTACTAACCTGGGATATAAGTGAGTTTTTCTCTATTGATGCAGATCAATTCATGCAATGGCATGAGATGTGGAGAAACATTTACCGGACCAAACTCCCCCAACAAACCTGCCCTGTGGACAGAGAACTGGACATCTTTGTAAGTTCCTCCATTCTCTAATATATATTATATAACTTTTACCTATATTTATTGAAGAGTATTTCTTTTCAACATAATTAATTACTTGCTTTTTCTTTCTTCTTCTTGTAGCTATCAAGTTTATGGAAGAGTGCCATACATAAGGTCTGTTGAAGATATTGCATTTCATGCCACTCTTTTTATTGCAAGAAATGGAAGCTATGTCAACTATTACATGGTATTGTTACTTTTCAACTCTCTTCTTATTTGATAGGGTCCCTTCTCTGTCTTATGTTCCTAGAACTAGACACAACAAATTTATTAAGAGCTGTTAGTTATGACAGTTATGACTTAGGAATGAGTTTGTTATTCTGTTAGGTTGTTATTTCAGTTAGGTTAGTTAGTCGTTGCTCTCTAAACTGCCTATATATATAGTACCTTGCTGTATAGGGAAGTAGTGCAGTGCAGTGTGGTGTGCGTGTAAGCGAGAACGATTACGGGAGAACCTGTCTAAAGTTAACAGGTGTAACCTTGTCTGAAGTAGCTTGTCTGAAGCTGGTTGTCTGAAATAGAGAAACGTTTTTTTTCTCTTGCATATTTTCTCTCTCTCTCTTCGTGTTCTTTGATTCTTTTTTCTTTTAAGCTTTCAATTTCTTGTTCTTACCCAACAAGTGGCGCCGTCTGTGGGGAAGAAAGTGAAAAGGAAAGATAATCAAGAATGGCAACGAAGTTTGATATTGAGAAGTTCTCTGGAGCAAATGACTTTGGGCTGTGAAAAATCAAGATGGAGGCTATCTTGATACAGCAAGGATGCGAGGAAGCGTTGAAGGGGGAGGTGAACATGTCATCATCTTTAACGCAGGCAGAGAAAAAGAATGTGGTAGACAAGGCAAGGAGTGCAATCGTTCTGTGTCTTGGTGATAAGGCACTCAGAGAGGTGGCAAAGGAGAAAACAGCTGCAGGTATGTGGACAAAGCTGGAATCTTTATACATGACAAAGTCTTTGGCTCATAGACTCTGTCTAAAGCAACAACTTTACTCGTTCAAGATGGTGGAGTCAAGAACAATTGAAGAGCAGTTGGCAGTTTTCAGCAAGATTGTTGATGATCTTGAAAACATTGGTGTGAAGCTTGAAGATGAAGACAAGGCCGTTATTCTTCTGAATTCTTTACCTAAGACCTTTGAACATTTCAGAGATGCTTTACTGTACGGGAAAGATCAGATGATCACTCTTGAGGAGGTTGTGACCTCAGTTCGAACCAAAGAGTTGCAGAAACTTCAAGATTCGAAAGGTGTAGAGGAGGTTCCCTCTGGTCTAGTTACAGTGAAGGGCAAGGGAAAGAAGTCAGAGAACAAAGGGAAGAAGGCAAAGTCTGAAGGCAAGAAGCAGATCAAATGTTACAAGTGTCAGAAGTTGGGTCATATCAAGAAGCATTGTCCTGAGAGAGATGCACAGGTGCCTAGGAGACAGGAAACTGCAAGTGTTGCAGAGGCTTCTGAAGGATATGAATCTGCAGGTGTTTTGGTAGCTTCGTCTGAAGACTCTCTGAAGAGTTGGGTCATGGATTCAGGGTGTACCTATCACATGTGTCCTGTGAAAGATTACTTTGAGACCTTAGAATTGAAGGAGTATGGATCTGTACTTCTTGGGAACAACAAAGCTTGCAAGGTGCAGGGCATTGGGGCAATCAGACTGAGGATGTTTGATAACAGAGAGATGTTGCTGCAGGATGTGAGGTATGTTCCAGAGCTCAAAAGGAACCTTATGTCCATTAGCATGTTTGATGTTATGGGGTATTCCACTAAGGTGGAAGGTGGAATGATGAAGGTGTCCAATGGAGCATCCATAGTTGCTAAGGGGAGAAGAAGTAATGGGTTGTACATTCTGGAAGGATCAACTGTCATTGCACATGCATAAGTTGCTAGTCAGTCAATGGTTGACAAGACTAAACTATGGCACCTACGTTTGGGCCATGTTAGTGAGAAAGGCTTGGTGGAGTTGGAGAAGCAACAACTGCTGATGGGTGATAAGCTTCAGAAGCTGGATTTCTGTGACCAGTGTGTTTTGGGTAAGTCTCATAGAGTACAGTTTGGGACAGGTAAACACACTTCCAGCAGACCCTTTGAATATGCACATGCAGATCTGTGGGGTCCATCTAGGACTTAGACGCATGGTGGAGGATCTTACTTTCTGAGCATTATTGATGACTTCTCAAGGAGGGTATGGACTTACATTATGAGAAACAAGACTGAAACATTTCAGAAGTTCAGAGAATAGCATACTCAAATTGATAATCAGCAGGGGACCAAGCTGAAGGTACTAAGAACAGACAATGGGCTGGAATTTGTTTCAGACGAGTTCAACAATTTTTGCAGGAACCAGGGAATCAAAAGGCATAAAATTGTGGCAGGGACTCCTCAACAAAATGGACTTGCTGAAAGGATGAACAGGACCATTCTAGAGAGAGTCAGATGCATGCTCTTGGGAGCAGGGATGCCTAAGATCTTCTGGGGAGAAGCTGTAAACACTGTTATGTATCTGATTAACAGGTGCCCTTCGTCTGCTTTGGGGTACAAGACACCTATGGAAGTTTGGAGTGGAAAACCAGTTGATTACTCCAATCTGAGGGTGTTTGGGGCTTTGGCATATGCACATGTCAAGCAGGATAAGCTGGAGGCACGAGCTGAGAAATGTATCTTCCTTGGATACGCTGAAGGAGTCAAGGGATATAGGCTATGGAGGTTAGAACCTAAACCTTCAAAGCTTATTATCAGCAGGGATGTAACATTTGATGAGACGAGAATGGGAATGCTTGGTGGAGACTCTGAAAATGGGAGGGAGAAAGCTCACATTGAGGTGGAGGCATCTACGAGCAAACTTAGGGAGGATCGTCTGAAGACATCAGAAGGTGCTACTTCAGAAGGTACATCAGATGATACTTCAGCAGGTTCAGACTTTAGAAGGTCTGAAAACTTCAGAAGGTCTGAAGATTTCAGAAGGTCTAAAGACTTCAAAAGGTCAGAACGCGCTGTGAATGACTATCAGCTAGCTCGTGATAGAGAAAGGAGGGTTCCAAAACCTACCAAAAGGTTTGGACACGCTGACCTTATCTGTTATGCTCTTAGTATGGCTGAAGATATACAAGGTTCAGATGAACCAAGAAACTTCAGAGAGGCACAAGAGAGTTCAGAGAGGCAGCAATGGCAACATGCCATGGAGGAGGAACTTGATTCGCTAAAGAAGAACAACACATGGAGACTTGTAGACTTACCTGAGGCACAGAAGGTAATCAGATGCAAGTGGGTCTTTAAGAAGAAAGACGAGATTCCTGGTGTTGAGAAAGCGAGGTTCAAGGCAAGGCTTGTGGCTAAGGGGTTTACACAGGTTGAGGGTGTGGATTATAATGAGATATTCTCATCAGTTGTGAAGCACTGTTCTATCAGGATCTTGATGTCAATTGTAAACCAGTTTGATTTACACCTGGAGCAATTGGATGTCAAGACAGCATTTCTGCAAGATCTGGACGAAACCATTTACATGGAACAACCAGAGGGGTTTGCTGAGGATCAGAGAGCGTGTCTACTTCAAAAATCATTTTATGGTCTGAAACAGAGCCCAAGGCAGTGGTATAAGAAGTTTGATGATTTTCTGATGAGAATGGACTTCAGCAGGTGTAGTTATGACAGTTGTGTCTACATTTTAAGAGAAGAACAAGACATTTTGTACCTGCTCTTGTATGTAGATGATATCCTGGTGGCTAGCCGTAACAAGCACATGATCAATCAGCTCAAGACAAGGTTAAATTCAGAATTTGAGATGAAGGATCTTGGAGTGGCCAAACGCATACTTGGCGTTGATATAGTAAGAGATGAGTCAAAGGGTGTACTGCGTCTAACTCAGCAGGCCTATCTGAAGAAGGTTGTGAAGAGGTTTAGGATGCATGAATCTAAACCTGTGGGCACACCCTTAGGACACCACATGAAGCTCTCAAGGAGTCAAGCTCCTGATTCAGAAGATGAAAGGAGGAAGATGAATGATATTCCTTATTCTAGTGGAGTTGGAAGCATCATGTATGGGATGGTCTGTACTAGACCAAACTTGGCTCATGTTGTGAGTGTTGTCAGCAGGTTCATGGGAGACCCTGGACAAGCACATTGGGAGTCTCTGAAGTGGATCCTTAGATACCTGAATGGAACTCTGGATTCAGGATTGCTATATCAGAAGAAACGGTACCTCTCTAAAGGTGGAGCTGCAATTGAAGGGTTCGTTGATGCAGACTATGCAGGGTTTGTGGATACACGAAAATCCTTATCAGGGTATGTGTTTACTCTATTTGGAACTGCAGTGAGTTGGAAGGCAAACCTTCAATCAGTGGTAGCACTGTCTACAACAGAGGTTGAGTATATTGCGTTGTCTGAAGGAGTGAAGGAAGGTCTGTGGTTGAAAGACATGCTGAATGAGTTGGGAATCGAACAGGAGTGTGTTCAGATTCATTGTGATAGTCAGAGTGCTATTCACTTGGTCAATCATCAGATGTACCATGAAAGGACCAAACACATTGATGTGAAGTTTCACTTTATTAGAGAAGTGGTTGAAACAGGGGCAGTAAGGATTGTGAAGATTGCTTCTGAAGATAATCCTGCTGATATGTTGACCAAAACACTGCCAAGATGCAAGTTTGAGAGATGCTTAAACTTGGTGGGCTTCGTCTGAATGATGTCATTCCAAAGTCAAGGTGGAGATTGTTAGTTATGACAGTTATGACTTAGGAATGAGTTTGTTATTCTGTTAGGTTGTTATTTCAGTTAGGTTAGTTAGTTGTTGCTCTCTAAACTGCCTATATATATAGTACCTTGCTGTATAGGGAAGTAGTGCAGTGCAGTGTGGTGTGCGTGTAAGCGAGAACGATTACGGGAGAACCTGTCTGAAGTTAACTGGTGTAACTTTGTCTGAAGTAGCTTGTCTGAAGCTAGTTGTCTAAAATAGAGAAACATTTTTTTTTCTCTTGCATATTTTCTCTCTCTCTTCGTGTTCTTTGATTCTTTTTTCTTTTAAGCTTTCAATTTCTTGTTCTTACCCAACAAGAGCATTTTGGTTTAGTGTTAAAACGTAGTAAACTCACGTTTCCAACGCTAGAAATAGTTGCATTACGGAATCCTCACTTTAAGTCTGGTCAGTTTCAACGCTAAACCAAACATACACTAAGCTTATTTTATTTGCATGCAAATATTCCAATCAAGTTATAGTTAAGATTTTCACTAGTCATTTTGTGTGATCCAAAGAAACCCTTGTCAACCATTTTAATTAATTTTACCCTATGTTCATCTTATTAACACTTTGCAAATTGACTAGTACCATGGTGGAACAAACTTTGGGAGAACGGGCTCTGCTTATATGATAACAGCCTATTATGATCAAGCCCCACTTGATGAATATGGTAAGTGTACTGTACAACATTAACTAATTTTCTACCTTACTTTATTTCAATTTTAAATTTTGCAAATTTTCTTATTAGGTTTGCTCAGGCAACCCAAGTATGGCCATCTCAAGGAATTGCATGCTGCAATCAAGTCTTGCTCCACAACTTTATTACAAGGAGTGCAAAGGAACTTCTCTTTAGGTCATCTGCAAGAGGTGAGTGCCCCCACATTTTCTTTCCCCAACAGGATTATTTTCACTAACTGCAATTTCAATATTCACATGTTTTTGTTTCACATTTTGATCAGGGTTATGCTTTTGAAGAAGAAAATGGAGAATGTGTTGCATTCCTTATAAACAATGATAAACATAACAATGTCACTGTCCAATTCCATAACAGATCATATGAATTGCTCCCCAAGTCAATAAGTATCTTACCAGATTGTGAAAATGTGACTTTCAATACAGCAAATGTAAGGTTTAATTTCATCATAACTAATTTTATACACACCAAATCTAGTGATTTTCTGTTTCATTTAGTCAATTTTTTAAAATTACATTGGTGCATATAGGTACAAACAACAAGCAATAGAAGAGTCATAAATCCAAGACAAATCAGCTCAATAGATAATTGGGTGCAATTCCAAGATGTCATTCCAAACTATGATGATACCTCATTAAGATCAAACTCATTACTTGAGCAAACGAATACAACCAAAGACATATCAGATTACCTTTGGTATTCTCTTAGGTTAGTTATTCGATTTCACTTCTTAAAAAAAAATCATATGTAGAACCGTATATATAAGTCACATTAGTAATGTTCATAAACTTTGAACCAATATCTAAAGTAATTAATTTTGTGAACAGGTTTAACTACAATTTATCTTGCAACGAACCAACACTTGTTGTTCGATCTGCTGCTCATGTTGCACATGCTTTGGTGAACAACAAATACATAGGTACATAAATGTGCACACATACACACACAATCCAAAGTTTGAAGTTTCTAAAGAATTTACCATGAGTGGTTGGTTAATTTATTACTTTATTCTAATTAAATCTTCTAGGAGCTATACATGGAAATCATGATGTGAACTCATTCACCTTAGAGTTCCCGGTTACAGTAAATGAAGGGACAAACAACCTTTCTATACTTAGCGTTATGGTTGGACTTCCGGTATGTTTTTAAGGAGTTCATGATATACTACATATTTTCCTCTGTCTTTGTAATATATTTAAGTCTAATGATTGTGATTAATTTATTAAAAGGATTCAGGGGCATATCTTGAAAGAAGATTTGCTGGTTTAATCAGCGTGGAACTTCAGTGTACTGAAGAAAAGTCTCTTAATTTGACCAATTCTACATGGGGATATCAGGTTCTCTGTCCTCCACTTTTGTTTGTTATATTCAATAATCAAAGTTTTGCTCATCTAAGTTATTAGACATGTTACTCATGTATGTGTGTATCATCCATTTCATGCACTACATATAGGTTGGATTAATAGGGGAGCAACTAGAAGTGTATAAAGGACAAAATAGCACTGATATTGAATGGACTCAACTTGGGAAGAATATTATGGACCAGACTCTCATTTGGTACAAGGTAAAAGCTAATGACACTATTTTTCCATTTTCTAGAGTACAATAGCTAGTGTGTTGGGTTTATCCCAAAATCACGCTTTAAATGTGGACCTAGACAAATGTTATTGTCGGTAGCGTTAGTCTGGATCCACGTTTGAGATGTGGTTTTACAATAAACCAGACACATAATAAGTAATTAAAGGAAGACTGCAAAGAAACTCTTAATTTTTTAGCTATACATACTTATTATAGAAATGTGATGATGACAATTTGAATTGGTAGACTATATTTGACACACCAGAGGGAGATGATCCTGTAGCCTTAGACCTTAGCTCAATGGGAAAAGGTGAAGCTTGGGTAAATGGACAAAGCATAGGTCGCTATTGGATTTTATTTCATGATTCTAATGGCAAGCCCTCACAATCAATGTAAGTTAATCCAACTAAGCATCATTAATTTCTATGTTACTATATATGTTTTTTTAGCTCATATTGTATAAAGGAGAGAACAGATGAGAAAGACACACTTACTAGAATCAAGATGTTCAGAGATACTAATTAATGCCATGTATTTGTGGTGCTACAGGTATCATGTGCCTAGGTCTTTCCTTAAAGACAAAGGAATGAACATTTTGGTTTTGCTAGAGGAAGGTGGTGGGGACCCTCTTGGTATCTCCTTGAACTTTGTTTCTGTCACAGATTTACATGGAAATTTTTCTAAATTATCATTCCCCTCCTCTGCTTAATAAAAGAAAGAAAGAATAGAAAATCATAGGTACATCATATACATACAGAATCTGTTTCCTTTCTGGGCTGGGAAAATGGGAACATTTTAACTTGATTGTACACATGATATTAAATTGATTAATCAAAAAATAAAAAATTCTTGAAAACCGTACAGATCGAGATTGATTTTTTGTGATCCATAACCTATTTGGATCTACCCACGTGACAAGAGATAGTTTATTTATTGAAAAAAAAAAAAAACTCTCATTTGACCTCTCTTCTAAATAAAATTGGGAATTGAAAAATTTAAATCTAAAGGAAATTTGTTCAGAAGTAATTAATTTAATAGAATCTATTTTTAAGACTACATTAAAAAAAATGTAATGTGAGGATATTTTAGAAGAGGAACGTGGGTGTGGTGTGTTGCCAAAACATTGGTCAGGTTGTTGAAGAACAGATATATGTTGGATCCAAGATCATGACCCCACTGCTTCTGCTACTTCCTGGAGACACTAGTCAAAAATCGGATCAAGCTTCTCAATTATAGTATTTAAAATAGAATATATATACAAAATCTTTGCCATTAACAGTAGCTTTTCAACATAAACTAAGAGATTTATACAATATATTTATACAACATCTCACCCTCCATGTTGATAAGTGATGCAACAGTTTCAAACTCGGTTTCGTTGAATTGATTCAATATATTTTATAATTTGTTTTTAAAAATTTATTATAAAATATTTTTATCTCTCTATTATATTAATTATCACGCATAATCTCTCGTTTATTTCTATCTTATACTCTACGATGTACAAGGTTATTATAAAAAATATTATACATTTATAATTCTCCTTAAAAAAATAGAGGTAGTTAGATCCAGAACAGCTGCTCCACTTGTAATTCATTCCGAGTAGATCTAAATGTTTTTGGGGCCCATTTAGATTTAGAGAGCACCCGTTTACATGTTTCTTATCACAGAATAGTAATAATCTTTTTGGTGTGATGTATTGTAGCAATATCTTGAGGGGAGATTTGAGTATGAAAAGCGGGGCCATTTAGATTTTAGAGTGGCACCTCTATGATTTTCAGAATAATAAAAAAGGTACAATTAATGTCGGTTCATTTAGATTTTCTAAACTCAAAGTCATGAATAAGTCCTTATCTTAAAATTCAATGCATGTGACTTTGCACACGCTCACAGAAAAATCTAAAGGAGGATAAATTGTTATATACAAATACCTCCCAAGTTTGGAATAGAGAGTTAAGATCTTAAATAACGTGCCGAAATATTACTAATTTGCAAATAATATCATCTCTTTAATAATAAGGTGCCTTTCCATGTCCTTCCTCTTTCTTTGCCTAAAAATCCTCCAGCTCACTTTATTAACATTTTTTAAATACACTTTGCAAAACATACACATAAAAGAATGGTGAAGGTTAAGGTACACAAATTTTAAACTTATGTACCGGTACACAAGTTGGGATGACCTGCTATAGCAGGTTTTCATGAATTTTTATAATTTGTAAATAAGCCCTTTAACTATTATAATTATAAAATAAACTATTCTTTTGTAATATAAATTTATTTATATTTTAATTAACATTCAATTTGTCCTATTATACACTGATTTCTTTAATTTGATGTCGTTTTTAAATCTCTCCTTAAAATGAATTTTTACAAAATTTTTCATATTTTTTAATTGATTTTTCATAGGAAAAAGTCTATAATAATTACAATTGAAGAACAAAAACCACCAAATGACCACAAAAAATCCAACCTTTCATTTGGGACATCCCAAAGTGGGTGAGGCATGGTGTACCCAATTTTAGTGATTTTTCAACTTATAATGTATTTATTGTGAATTATTTGGTGAAAAAATAGAGAAAAATCACAAAATATACCTGCTAGTTCCCAAAAATTCTAGAAAAATCATTTTAAGATCCATTTGGGATGGTGGTCAAGTGTTAATAATTCCTTGGCCAATAAAGGTCATTTGGTGAGTATATGGTTGTAGTATACAAACCCTAACCCTAACCCTTACATGGTTGACGGATGAATTTTGACGTGAAATTTTGCATGCATGACTTGGGTGTTACCTTGGGTCCCGTGGTGAATTTTCGTGTGTTTTTTTTTATATTTGTGGTAATTACTGTGAATTAATTACATTTAAAAGAAGATAATTAAATTAAAAATATTGGGTAATGAGAAAAATTCTAGAAAAATATTGTTGGTGTCCCATTGAGCATGTTGAAGTATGTGGTGGAAGGTTGAGGTGAAACGATATGCTTGGTTAGTTGACCTTGGTGAGTAGATGGTGGTAGTATACAAACCTTAACCCTAAGTACACTTTCCATGGATAATGGGGGGCTTGCATGGTTGACGGATGAATTTTGACGTGAAATTTTGAATGCATAACTTGGGTGTTACCTTGGCTTCCATGGTGAATTTTCGTGTTTTTTTATATTTGGGGTAATTACTGTGAATAAATTACGTTTAAAAGAAGATAATGAAATTAAAGATATTGGATAATGAGAAAAAATTCTGGAAAAATATTTTTGGTGTCCCGTTGAGCATTTTGAAGTATGTGGTGGAAGGTTGAGGTGAAAAGAAGTGTCTGGTTAGTTGACCCTGGTGAGTAGATGGTGGTAGTGTACAAACCCCAAACTTAAGTACACTTTCCATGGATAGTGGGGGACTTGCATGGTTGACGAATGAATTTTGTCTTGAAATTTTGCATGCATGACTTGGGTGTTACCTTGGCTCCCGTGGTGAATTTTGGTGTTTTTTTATATTTGTGGTAATTACTGTGAATTAATTACATCTAAAAGAAGATAGTTAAATTAAAAATATTGGGTAATGAGAAAAAATTCTGGAAAAATATTGTTGGTGTCCCATTGAGCATGTTGAAGTATGTGGTAGAAGGTTGAGTTAAAACGAAGTGTTTGGTTAGTTGATCGTGGTAAGTAGATGGTTGTAGTATTACTATACAAACCCTAACCCTAAGTACACTTTCATGGTAGTGGGGGGCTTGCATGGTTGACGGATAAATTTTGACGTGAAATTTTGCATGCATGACTTGGGTGTTACCTTGGCTCCCGTGGTGAATTTTCGTGTTTTTTTATATTTGTGGTAATTACTGTGAATTAATTACATTAAAAAGAAGATAATTAAATTAAAAATATTGGGTAATGAGAAAAAATTATGGAAAAATATTGTTGGTGTCCCATTGAGCATGTTGAAGTATGTGGTGGAAGGTTGAGGTGAAACAAAGTATTTGGTTAGTTGACCCTGGTGAGTAGATGGTAGTAGTATACAAACCTTAACCCTAAGTACACTTTCCATAGATAGTGAGGGGCCTTGCATGTTCGACGAATGAATTTTGTCTTGAAATTTTGCATGCATGACTTGGGTGTTACCTTGGCTCCCGTCAGTGGCGGAGCTTGAACAAAAAAATTGGGTGAGCTAAAATAATAGTTTAATGCATGTATAAATTAACGGTTTTTTTAATGTGTAATATTGCACACATTAATAAATCAAAAGTGGAAATTTTTTATTGAAAAATGTAATTTTCACAACATTCAATCCATTGGTAATATCAAATGTTAGATTTTTCAATAAAATCTTTCTACTTTTCATTTATTATCCGGTGCAATATTACACAGGTTAGAAAAATCGATAAATTAAATATTTAATATTATTATAATTAAACTTAATAGATGTATATTGTAGGTGTAAAATTTTGCATTTCTATTCAATGATGTTTTGTCTTATTCTCTTCATTCCAAAACTCTTATTATTTAAGATTATGCAGACAAATTAAGGAAATTTTAAATGTGTCTAAATGTATACATTTTTTTTACTAAAAATACCCCATTTATACTTCATCTATTTCATTGTAGAGCATTTGAAATATAAAGAGAGATGATGTATAATAAAGACTGAATGCATTATCTCTATTTAACTATCTATTTTTGAAGAAAAAATTTATTCATATTTAATTATCCACTTACAAAATCAATGAAATAATAGTTATACTTTCCCTCATTTTACCCTTATACTAATTATGATATAATAATAAATTACTCACTATTGAACACTAATGCGACCCAATAAATATTAAAAGAGATAAAGAGAAGAATAGTAAGTTTAAAATTTATTTTTTTATGAAAATAAGAGTAATGATTACATCTTTTAATCAGTGTATTTTTTGTTTTAGTGGTTAGTTAAAAAGGAACAAATGAGGTATTATTTTAAGAGAGAGAAAATGAAAAGTCGGCCCAGCAGAGTGCTTTCGCCGTTGGTGTTCTTTTCGATCTCTACGCATTTCACCGCTCCACCGGAAATTCCCTCTGCCCCTACCGTACTCCAGCTTGGTAGTTTCCACCACCTGTCCAGGGTTGAGCCTTGGGATTTGACGGCGAACTTAAAACAACAAAATTTTTGAAACATAATATATTATAATAACAAGAATTTTAGAATGAAAAGAGTGTTATTATTGAGTTTAATAACACATGAGTGTTATATTCATTAAACAATGTGATAAAATATCTTTAGATGATAGTATAAAGTTTTAAAATATTATAAAAAATCTAATTAGGATAAGGAAAATATAGATTATTTTTAATAATTATATATATATATTTTGAAAAAGTTTGGGGGGGGGGCCGTGGCTCCCCTTGGCTACTAAGAAGCTCCGCCACTGGCTCCCGTGGTGAATTTTTGTGTTTTTTTATATTTGTGTTAATGACTATGAAGTAATTACATTTAAAAGAAGATAATTAAATTAAAAATAGTGGGTAATGAGAAAAAATTGTGCAAAAATCATTTTGGCGTCCCTTTGAGCATTGTGAAGTAGGTGGTGGAGGGATGAAGTGATATGAAGATAATTGAATCTTAATGATTTTCTGCTATTGCCACTAAGAATGAAGGAAAATGATTTAAAAATAGTTTTACTAGTAAATTGACATGCGCATGCGCAATTTTTGCCTTGCAAAATGTAACATCCCAAAAATTTAGAAATCTAGAATTATAATAAAAATAATAACGATAATAAAATAAAAATACTTATAACTGTATTTCAATAATATTGATTATAAAAAGAGAATTTTTACAATAATAACAGTAACTATTAATAAAATAATATTATAAGAATAATGATATAATAATAGCACGATAATATGAATACTAAAAGAGAGATATAGAATTTGATATTAGAAGATATAATAATTGTCATTAATATAACAAGATAATAATAAAATTATTAGAAGATAAATTATATTATTAATGTCTCAATTAACCTTAATTGTTATAAATATAGTAGTTATTATATTATTAATATTAATATAATAATATCAGAACCGATTGTGATATCCTCAAGAAAGAGATATGCTTTAACATTTTAATTTAAAGATCATATTTCAAAATAGGAATGATGACATCACAAGAAATAGAGATAAGGAAGTAAAATCAGTTAGGATAAAGATTAACGATAAGATTTGGAATTAAATTTGAATGTAGATGGATAAGGAAAAGCTTAAGAGGCAAAAATAAGGTTTCAGCTATCAGGAAATTCGCTTAAGCGAAAAAGGGGGGTTTTAGAGTGCTCTTTGGACGAAATTCGCTCAAGCTAAAATATTTTCGCTCAAGCTAATTCAGTAAATTCGCTCAAGCGAATTAAATTCGCTCAAGCTAATTTGACAGTTACTGCACGTTTAAATTTCGAACTCAGTCAATTTTCACTCATTTTCTCATTCGTTTCCTCGCACTTTTAGAGAGAGAGAGAGGGGTTCTAGTGAGAGAACATCCCAGCAAGGATCAAGAACGATTCCTACTCTTCAAGATCAAGTCTTTCATCAATCTTTCCTCCATCAACGCCTCCTACGCTCCATTGTTTCTTCGTTCTTGACCATTAGGTGGGTGTGACTCTCACTTGTTTGTCTTGATTGATACCATAGCATGACCCCTATTCTTATTTCCCTTTCTTCCATGGAATAATGATGTATGTATGAGATAAGTTTAGGAATTATGAATGTATTGATGATTGAATGTCAGAATTGCAAAACCATAGGGTAGATGACTTGAGTGATTATGTGTTATGAACCTTGAACATGTTATTATGAAATCACGGGCCTTTGGCCATCACAGTCATGGATTATGAGTTGAGATAATGATGATGTATTATGAACCTTGAATATTTTATTATGGAATCATGGGCCTTTGGCCATCACAGTCATGAATGATGAGTTAAGTTATCACAGGGCTTATAGCCATCACAGTGCCTTCAGGCTATCACAGGGTCATTGACCGTCACAGTCACGGGCCTTCGGGCAAATTATTTAAGAAAGACGGGGTAACCACATCGAACTTATGGCCAAGAGGGAGATGGGGTCCCCAATCACAGAATGAAAGTTAAACATTATTTAAGACTTAATCATAGGTAGCCCTGGACGACGGTCCTTGGTTACATGGCCGAGCGCTCATCACAGTCACGTTACAGAGAAAAGACCCCGGGTGTCGGGTAACAACACCTCACAGTCATGCATTGCATCATAAACATTATTTCAATGATGATATATTATGTGTAATTCATTTATTCATGATGCTCTAGATAGATATGTGTAATTGTGATGATTCTTGATTGTTTTCCCTCACACCGCACACACTTGTTACGCTCACTGGGACGTTGGTCTCACCCCATTCCATGGGAACAATATTTCAGTGGTGCATGATACTTCACAGGGTAGTGACGAGCAGTAAGAGATTCATGGATGACGATGGCTTAATGTTTAGTCATGTTCGATGTATTTAACGTTGCCTGGAACCATTATTGCTATTAATTAGGATGTTCTTGTGGATTTATAAGATTACTTTAATGCCCTGTATTGGAGCCTTGATGGCAACTTTATATTGGTATTCTTTGATTTAAGTATGTAATGTTTGGAGCTTTAGTAATTGTTGGGTTACTCAAGCGATTATATGGTATATTGGTACGCGAAATTAACGAATTAATTTCACGAGTTTGGAAATAGTGCTCCCAACAGGCATTATTGAATTTAAAAATTAGGACGTTACACAAAATGTGTATGCGCATTTTTTGGGTTGCAATAATATGTTTCGAATAATTATTTCAAAATTCATATGAAATAATTATTTCATTAAATTTAAATAATTAATTCATCCTAACCTCATGCACCACTCGATACAACTCTAATCACCACTCAGGTAAAATGGATCTGCTCAACATGCCTTTAGGCCCGGTTGTTCACGAATGGACCAAACATTCACCTCGACATCAAACGATTTCCTGGACTGATTTTTTCCATCCCCCAAAGAATTTATTTTTATTTAATTTTCCTCATTTGATTTTCCTCTAATTACTTCACCATAGTCATATTTCACATTAAAAATTTTCTATAACTTATTCTCACAAGTTTTATTTAAAAAAAAATTGATTAATAAAGAGATTAAGAGCCCGTTTGTTTAAAATTATTTCTTAAAAGAATCACTTCTTTTTTTTTAAAAAAAAATCACTTATACGAATTTTTAAGATATTTATCTAAACTTTTTTCAAGAAGCAGAATCGAAAAATAATCAGTTTTCTGTTTTTTTAAGTAGCAACTCAAAGTTGCTTCTTAAAAAAAAAACAGTTAAAATAGGAGAGAGAGAACTTTTTTAATATTGTGAAAACATTTATTGTGGCAAACAAAGTATTTTTTTATTGTAACTAAACGAAAATTTATTTCTAATCAAACAATAATCTCTAAAATAAAATTAATTTTTTTAAACAATTTAAAAAGTACTTTTTTTAAGCACAAACAAACTTGCCCTAAATAAAAAGTTAAGTGGACAAAAACAATAGATTAATTTATATCAAGTAAACACACAAAATTACACTATATATAATCAAAGTAAATTAACAAAAAGATTGAACCAAATCAACTAATTTATTTTCCTTTTACCTTTCTTTAAGCATTTAGGAAAAAAATGCAAAAAATGGTTAATATCTAACCATTCTTAGTTATAAACAATTAGCAATCAGACTCCACCGATTTCAGTCTAAAAGAATAACACTATGTGACAAAATTTCTAATTAAAAATAATAATAAAAAAGACAAGCATTATAATAAAAAAAATGGTAGTGCAGCGTGCAGCTAGTTCTTGTGATTGATATTTCTATTATGATTATGAAAACGGGCCATTAGTTACAGGTGGGTATTATGAAGAAGCTGTGGACGGTGCGGTGGCTCGGGTTTGATGAGAGTGGGAGGTCCTGTAATTCAGCCCCAGGAACGTAGACCCTTCTTCCAAATTCATCGATTCCATACAGGGGTGTCCTTATTAAATATACAAACTTATATATTGACACATCATCGGTTTTCATGTGTGTAATTTGCACCGTTCACTTTTAATATCAATACATCCAACAGTCGATAATTCTATTGTACCGTGTACCATAAACTCCACCTAAAAGAATCAGTGACTTTTTAAAAGAACTTTTTCTTTATGTGAAAGTTTTGAGAAATTTTCTTTTATGCATCTATGGATGTTTAATAAATTCTTAATTCTTAAACACAACTAACTTCTTACGTGAATTATGAGACCCCTGGTTCATGAAAAGCCTGCCTCACACATATGTATAGGCTTCTTTGATCCAATTTTTTTAGCTTAACTACTTAAAAGCTAAAGTTAAAAAATAAACGTAAAAGTTATTTAGTAGGTTTAAATTTAGAGTGTGTATGGCTTGCCATTTCAGCTGAAAATTAAAAATAGTAGCTGAAATCATATCAGCGGTGTTTGAGAAGGTAACTTTTTTGGGTAGCTACAAGCTTTTCTTAAAAAGCTACTTGGGGTAGCTTTTTTAAAAAAACTCCATTTTTCATCTACTAGCTGAAAATTAATTACAAATTTAGCCCTCAATCACCCCAACTTATCATTATTTAATAATTAATGTTGTCCTTAAAGGTCATCTTAACATTTTCAACTAGTTTAACCAAACACATTAATAGCTTTCCAACTTTCAGCTAACTTTAAGTTTTCAGCGAGCTTTTTATCTTTCAGCTAATTAACTTTAAGCTTTCAGCTATAGCTTTTCAGCTAGTTTTACCAAATACACTCTTAATTTACTTTAAAATTTACTTTTAATTTAAAAGTTATTTGGTAAAATATTTTTATAAAAACTTTTCGTAATTAACATAGATGGTAGAAAACTACAAATTTTAAAATAATTTTAATTAACAAAACATAAATAAATGGAACATACACGACATTTGGCAATTTAATTTGTTTATGATTTCAAAAATAATTTACCCAAAAGAACAATTTGGTATTATAAAGCTTAACCATCCATGACATGTGCATGGAGGCATTGTGTGCACCGAGGAGGCAAGGAAAAGGGAGAAAAGAAAACATGCGAAGATTAATCAGAGCCAGTGAAACTGGCTAGGTGGCGGTGAATAGGGATGAAAATCGGCTAGACCGCCCTTTCGGGTCCACGGTCCTATCTTTTTTGTTGTTTGTAATACCACGGATATCCTCTACGGGAGACAATCATGTTCGAGCCGGGTAGGATCTCTATGGGCGGCAAAGCTCTCCGTCCGAGTATTTAACATAGTTGCATACTCAGGGCTCGAACTCGAGACCACTGGTTAAGCTGGAATAGCCCCTTACAAGCTGATCCACGTGCTCGGTGGTTATATTATAAAAAAAAATATTCTATTAGTTTGTAAATGCACTAGCCTATATTCACAAAAAAAAAAAAATGCACTAGCCTATTTAGAAATAAATTTATTGGCTTATTTAAATGTCATAATATGAAATAGGCTTTTAAACATGTTAATAGACCAATCCATGCTTTGAAACAGGTCAGACCAGACATAAAAAAATGGCCTACGACATGTAACAGGTCAGGTTTGGATCACAAAAATATAATGCAGACCAGACTTGGGCCCTGCAAAGTATAACTTGGCCCGACCTACTTCCACCCCTAGTTATGAACAACAATACTAATGTAGGGACTATACGAGGATGCCAACCGTGGCAATGATCCACATTGATGCGTTATAACATCCCTAATAGAAGAGAATTGCAATGGGTCACACAACGAATGCAGTCCAAATTTGGTGCATTTGGTGCCGTTGTAAGATTTGGACTGTCCGATCTTAATCGGACGGCTTAGATGCTGAGATGCTTTTTTAATACTGATTTGGCATCTCGGCATCTCACAACAGCACCAAATGCACCAAATTTGGACCGCACCAAATCCGGATTCGTCACACAACTTAGGGCAAGTCACGGAGCTTTTCAATCTTTTTATTCAGGGACAGATCCAGGATTCTGACAAGGGGGCGGATTTTTTTTAATAATAAATATTAAATAATAGTCAAATTTGTCATATCTTTTATTTAAGTTATACATATGGTATATTCTTATTATAACATTCATCAATAATAATATTGTATCAAATGATTTTTTTTTATAAAAATCACTTAAAAGGACTAAGTTTTAATAATAAATATTTAAATATAAAATTTAAATTATAAAAATTAAATGTATAGCACTCATTTTATTTCTTTTTTTATTACATATATATTAATAAGGGTAAAATAACATTTTAGTCCCTATAAAATACCCGAGTTTTGATTTTTGTCCCTGGAAAATTTTTCTTTTTATTTGATCCTTATAAAATATTTAAGCTATTTTTTTAGTCCCTGCTGTTGATTCCGCTATCAATTACGAATGTGTTGAACACTTATCACAATTAGTAATCATATGTATTGTACCTGACACATTATACAACAGTATTAGCCTCCTTAAACACATTCAAAGACTATTTGTGATATATATGAAGGAGGAAATGTACAAAGAATTTCATTTTAAATTGACCATGAAATTTGACTCTCTAAATGAGTTTAAGGAAGTTAACACTCTTATATAATGTGCTAGAGTACTTCTGAAGTATTATTGACTATTATGGGCGTTCGACACATTCACAATTGACAATAGAATCAACATCAAGGACTAAAAAAATAGCATAAATATTTTATAAGGATGAAATGAAAAAAAAATTTCCAGGGACGAAAATCAAAACTCGGATATTTTATAGGGACTAAAATGTTATTTTACTCTATTAATAATGTTTTATTTTTTATCTATAATGTGGTGTGATAGAGTGGGGAGGGGGGCCAAAGCCCATGCTTGCCCCGTTGATCCGTCCCTGTTTTTATTGCATTTTCAAATAAAAAATAATAAAGATAAGTTATTTCTTCCTAATATATGGATCAAAGTATGGATCATTTAAAAACTTTGTGCGATTTTTTCTCAAAAAGCTTCTTTCATGGAGGGCTTTTCTAAAAGTTGATTTTTTAAAAAAAAAACAAGAGCTTTTCATTCTCAAGAGCTTTTACCATATAGTTTAAAGACACTTATAAACTAAAATGAAGGTGCGCTAAACAAACACATACTTTAGTCTTATCACATGTGTCTTTTTGTCTTACTTTCAAGGTGTCGACTACGGTGGGATAATAAAATTGTGAACCACCGGTGCATCAAACCTTAAATACCGTTAGATTTATTATTATTTTAAGGAACGGCAACCTATTCTCTAAAATAACAGGAAAAGTTAAATGAGTTGGAAGAGAAGTGTTTATATTTGTTGTTTTGCCCTCTTTCTGGTTTGAAATCTATTGTGTGCGCTTCATTTTCAGCACACATCCTTAATTCTTAACACACTTTTTTACATCCAAGAAATCAGCATAGAAGACTTACACACACAGCGTCACAGCCCCATCATCCAAAAAAGAAATTCATATCCGGAGCAAAACAAAAAAGACAAATCACCGCATTCAGCCACCGTCCTACCTCCATGGCTGCCATCGGAACAATTCAAGAAGCACCGTTGACCCAAACCCAACCCCTCAAACCAAACCCATGCCTCACTGCAACCACCATCCTCTACCCAACCCGTTGTTGCGCACCGCCCCTTTGTTCGCCAAACCGCCTGCACAACCGTGGAACCTCAACCATTTTGCACCCATGTCCAGCTGTCTTCGTCCTACCATTACAACTTTGTCATCATGATGCCGCGGTCTCACACCATTCCCCCATCCTGTTATCATGCACGTCGCCTCCCGCACATCTATTGATGTGCGTCGCCGCTCACCGGGGAACACAACGAAGCGAGACACCACCGTGTTACCTCCTTCGCCGTCACACACTGCCCAACCACCTCATATGGATCGTTTGACTTTTGTTGGTCAGAAATCAGATCTGTTATTTTTTCCTTAAACGTCTGAGATTTACAGCTCAATTTATGCTTGAGATGGAGGCAAAGACCAATCTAATACAAGTTGTAAAGTTCTTTATGACTTGCTTAAAAGTTAAGGGGCCTATAAAGCAATTTCAAAATTTGTTTTCAAACCTTATTAAAGTCAAATTATATATAAATAACCGGATATTTACTTTCTATAACCGGTCAAAATTAGTGCACCACTGGTGGTTCACTTTTGAAGTAACCCACCCTAGCAACCACCTTCAAGGTAGTAGTTGTTATTTTAGAATTTCATTGCAGTCTTTTTTCCAGTAAAGCTGGATAACTATTATATTTAAGTTTTAGTACTTTTAAGAATTTTTTTCTGCTCCCTATTACGGATTAAGGAATAAACAAAGTTTCCAAGCAGAGGTCGAATAAGAAAGAGCAAGAAATCACACTATGATAGTTCTACAGAAAATTGGAATAAGAAGTTAAATGGTTGTTATTTTACCGTACTCTTGAGATGGAAGCTTTTGAAAATGGTGGATGCTACGGTGAGTCATAAATAATGTGCATCACTGGTGGTACAGTATTTTTACAGTTTGTAGGCAGTTTTCAACCGGTTTATTATATTAAAATAATAATAATAATAAATCATTAATAACTTTTCTTTTTTGCATTGAAGACACCCATTCTTCCTTCGCCTCCATTTTCAAGTTCAACCCCATTTCTAAGTTCAATCTCCATTGCCAGAAAACCCTTTCTCCCCCGTTGAACAACTGCTGTAAAAATCGTTAACATTTTTTTTCCGCCTACAAGGTACAAGTAATGGAGTGAAGGAGACAATTTTTCTGTTTGGAGCAAAGGAGAACGTGGCCAGATTTTTTTATTGTGAAAGTTTTCCTGTGAAATATTTTTAGATCCGACGATCTAGAAGGAAGATTGTGCCTCTGTCGTTTAACGTTCACAGGTAATTTGAAGTAACTTTGAAATTGTAAGTTAATATGGTTCCTAACAAACCAACGCATAGAGTAGTAGTAGTTCTAGTGCTAGAGACTTTGAAAAAAAAACCACCTTGTCCCATCCTAGCTGGACTTCCACCTCACCCCTTTTTCTTAACGCCATGAAAATAGGTCAGGCTCTCTCTCTCTCTATCTCTAGCTCATGAGTTTCTGTAAATTACTAAGTACTGCCAATTTCTGTAAGATCTATGTTGGAGCTTTGTGCTTTGCTTAATTACTGTTCTTCTTTTTATATATCTCAGAACTTTTCAAAACTTGGGTTCTTACCGAGTTTAATTTTTTCAATATACAATGCTCTCTTTGTTTTTTGTTATTGTAATTTTGGGGTGGCTCACCATTTAACTTTTGATTCCAATTTTCTGTAGAACTATCATAGTGTGATTTCTTGCTCTTTCTGATTAGACCTCTGCTTGGAAACTTTGTTTATTCCTTAATCCGTAATAGGGAGCAGGAAAAAAATTCTTAAAAGTACTAAAACTTAAATATAATAGTTATCCAGCTTTACTGAAAAAAGGACTGCAATGAAATTCTAAAAACTTTCACTTAAAAAGCCCAGCAGGTAGTCGGTCACTAATCTGAACCGTTCACTAATAAAAAAGGAGATCTAACGGTCTATAAGATATGTATCACCGGTGAGTCACAAAGTAGATGCCACCTTTGAAAATAAGTTCCAAAACCTTTTTTTATATGGAATGCTTTTCTTTTGGTTGATAGTGTGGTGAAATTAAAAAATATTAATAACGAGCCAGAACACAAGCAAAATTTTTAGGGAAATTTTAGAGTGATCTCCTTATATTTTGAATCTATGATAAATCTTACACTTTATTACACAATAAAAAATAAATTTAAATTAATAAAACATATTATTACATTTTCTAATATTAATTTTTTATTATTTATAGTAAAGATCTATAATAGATTCAAAATATGGACATCCACTCTAAACTCCTCAAGTTTTTAAAGCTGGACAACTTTTTAGGCATGTGTGCTATCATGCTAAAAATGCTTGAAAAAAATTGTTAAAAATCAAGTGATGTTAGAATGTCAATTCTAACTTACTACTCCCTCCAATTTTTTTATAAGCCACGTTTTAGTTTCATTTTTTTATAAGGCGTTTTATAATTTTAAAAAAATATTTAATTATTTTTTATTAATTTCTATTAAAATTTTTAAAATTTTTATCATTTATCAAATAATAATGTAATTAATTAATGATATTAAATAATGATAAAATTATAAATTTATATTATTTTTTAAAATTTTAACTATTTTTATTGGTTTGTATAACCCAGTTAAGTGTGCTTTATTAAAAAGAATCGAAGTGAGTAGTATTTTTTCTTTTGATATATTTTTTTGATGACTTTCTTTTTTATTGATAACGCTTTGAGTGTGTTTGGTAAAATTAGTTGAAAAGCTAGTTGAAAGCTGAAAACCTAGATGGAAACTTAAAACTAGCTGAAAGCTAAAAAATTAGTTGATTTAATTGAAGATATTTGCTAAAATTAACTGAAAATGGTGATATGACATATAGGGAGATAATTAATTATTAAATAATGATGAGTGAGGGTAGTTGTGGGATAAACTTGTAATAAATTTTTAGCTAGTAGCTGAAAATGAGAGTTTTTTAAAAAAATCACCTCAAGTAGTTTTTCAAGAAAAACTAGTAATTACCTAAAAAAGCCACCTTACCATACACTGATGAAATAGTTTTAACTATTAATTTAAGCTTTAGTCTGGCTAAAATTTCTTACAAAACACACTTTTTATATGAATCTTCAATTTAATAAATGTGATTTATAATAGTTTAAGTAGCTTAAATTTTCTTGTGTAATTTCATAGTAGATACACCAAACTCATGTTGATAAGAAAAAAAACTCCAACAATAATAAGCATGGTATTGATTTTCTTTTATGAAAAAGCTCACAAATCAAGTTAATATTTGAACATTAAAGTGAATCTAGATTAAAATTTGAGTTCAATTAATGCCAGTGCCATTAAATAATAAGTTAACTTGATCACCACATACTTCAATTCAAAATATTATTTTCCTAATAATACATAATTATCATTTAAGGCAAATATATGCACTAATATTTCAATGAAGTTACATACTAGTAGCTGAAAAACTGACACTATGAAAGATTATTGAAAGTAGATAATATAATGGGAATTTATAGCATATTTAAAAACTAATTAAGGTTGTAAGTTCGACAAATTTTTTTTGTTAATGATAAGTATCAGTAACTCTTCCTTAATACTAGTGTATTTTATGGAGATCGAATCCGATTATTCTACCAACATCTGTTTACAATAAAAATAAGACTTAATTGTATTTTTGTCCACTATTACCATTAATCCGTGATTTTGTTTCCCAACTATTTTTTTTCACAATTTTGATCCCCTATTATTCTAAATCGCGATTTTAGTTCCTCTAACACATAGATTTTGAAAATAGGGGGGCCAAAATTTTAAACTAAATCGCGAATTTGAAATAATATGGGGATCAAAATCGCGAAAAAAAAGTAGGGGACCAAAATCGTGGATTGATGATAATATGGGGACCAAAAGTGCAATTAAGCCTAGAAATAAATATTAAAGATTGATACCAAGAACATCTAAAATGTCAGGTGATATTGTAAAAAAAAAAGCAAGAAAAAATATGTAAGTAAGTTGTATAATAATATGGGGACCAAAAGTAGGGGACCAAAATCGCGGATTGATGATAATATGGGGACCAAAAGTGCAATTAAGCCTAGAAATAAATATTAAAGATTGATACGAAGAACATCTAAAATGTTAGGTGATATTGTAAAAAAAAAAGCAAGAAAAAATATGTAAGTAAGTTGTATAATAATATGGGGACTAAAAGTAGGAGACCAAAATCGCGGATTGATGATAATATGGGGACCAAAAGTGCAATTAAGCCTAGAAATAAATATTAAAGATTGATACGAAGAACATCTAAAATGTTAGGTGATATTGTAAAAAAAAAAAGCAAGAAAAAATATGTAAGTAAGTTGTATAATAGCTGGCAGTGTCCGAATCGGTTATCGTGCTTTTGTGACCTTAATCGCAACAACCCACGTATCTGTATTCTGTGACCATGACTTTGACGCTGCTCTAATTAATCAACAACTACAGTAACACATGCTCTGTTTCTCACTTAACTAACGCTAATACTCCCAACACTACCTTTCTGCCGCCATTAAAAACCCCCCAACACACGCCATAGATTTTGCACATCAAACTCAGAGCAAAATGAAGCTCTCTTTCCTTTTCTTTTTCTTTCTGTTCTTACTATCAGCTTCCTCTACATTCCCATTGGCCTTCGCTGGTAATGTCTCCTACGATGGTCGCTCCCTCATCATTGATGGCCAACGGAAGCTTCTTATCTCTACTTCCATTCATTACCCTCGAAGCGTTCCTGCGGTGAGTCACCACCGACAACAACCTTATCAAAACTTCTATCTTGTAAACTGTCAGTGTAGCTTTGCCTTTTATTATTCCTCACAAAGTTTTCTTTTTTTAATCAAAACCAAACTGCTCATTCAAATCAGCTTTCTGGGTCTTTCTATAATGGTCTTTGATTTTTGTTTTTGGCTATAAAGAAACGTTCTTGAATTACTTCTTTTTTTCTTGTTGTTTATCTACTGTTTTTTTGGATATCCTCTCCCATTGTTTGCTTGATAAGAATTTGGAGGGAACCAGAAAATGCAGGTTTTGAAGTATGTGTTTTGTAGCTGGATTCAGATTTTTATTATTATGTATGGATGAACATTTTGAATCCTTATCCAGTTATTCCTAGCAACTAGTTTTTCCCCCTTTGTACTATTTTTGGGGTTGTGATGAGTAGTGTGGTTGTGTGATATGGTGTGTGGCAGATGTGGCCTGGTCTTGTTCAAACAGCGAAGGAAGGAGGTGCAGATGTGATTGAAACCTATGTTTTCTGGAATGGCCATGAGCTTTCTCCAGGCAATGTGAGTAATTTAGATGCAGTATTTGTTTGTTGTAAGATACTCATGTACCAGTAGAGCTGAGATAAATTTTGAAACTTTTTTCCTCCCACTGGAAATTGTGAACTTGTAGTATTACTTTGGAGGACGGTTCGATCTGGTCAAGTTTGCAAAGATTGTTCAGCAGAATGGGATGTACTTGATGCTTAGAATAGGTCCATTTGTTGCTGCAGAATGGAATTTTGGGTACGTGATTATTATCTTTACTGTCATTTTTTTTATTTGTCTTGGACTCCCAAATGTGGGAGATATGGTATGTAAAAGAGAACTAACATATTTTAACCACTCGTACAATGCACGAGATAACATTATTATTTTGTTGATACTTCAACATTACTAAAAAAAACCCAAAAGATAAGGAGACTATCATATGAATATTATTGATGTGTTTCTTAATTAATGTTTTAAAATGTAAACAAAAAATCCAAAGGATAAAGAGAGATTCAATCGAGGTTGATAGTATTGGGTAAGGAAAAATTCAAACTCTGAATTTTTATAAATTTTAAAATTAAATAAAGCAGTCATGTGGATTAGTGTGAGATCTCTACTCTAATGGTCTGAGAGTGAACTAAGACTTACGTTAGGACTCGGATTTAATATGTAGGAGTAGATTTACAGTGGTGTACTGTGGAGGAATTTATTCATGTTAACCAATTTGCTTTCATACCCTTAACCATAATTGTATGTTACAGTGGTGTACCAGTATGGCTGCATTATATTCCAGGCACTGTATTCAGGACTTACAATCAGCCTTTTATGGTATGTAAGTAGGACTTTGAATTGCAACTTTTACTAAGGTTCAAATGCCATCTACTTTTATTTACTTGTGCAGTAAAATAACTGTGATCACTATAACTTTGTTGGCTCTTCCTTGGGGTTCAGTATCATATGCAGAAATTTACAACATACATAGTGGACCTTATGAAACAAGAGAAGCTTTTTGCCTCACAAGGGGGTCCCATAATCTTATCCCAGGCAAGTATAACCTTAAAGGGCTGGGCACCAAAGGTTATAGAGGCTTTTAACTTGGATTTGCATATGAAGAGCTATTTTTTTGGGGGAGGGGGTAGATTTCTTTCAATATGCCTGTCTACTTTGTACTTGAAACATATCTGATCTGATGACTTATTTAGCACCTTCACAATATTGCAGATAGAAAATGAATATGGATACTATGAAAACTTTTATAAAGAGGATGGTAAGAAGTATGCCCAGTGGGCTGCAAAAATGGCTGTTTCTCAAAATACAGGTGTCCCTTGGATAATGTGCCAACAATGGGATGCTCCAGATCCTGTGGTATGATTATAATTTTTTGGAAGTCGTTATTACATTATAAGTTCAAATTAAATTTAGATTCATAGTGCTTGTTTCAAGAAGATATTGAAGATTTCCAATCGTAAGTGAGAAATGTCACAATATACATTATCTTGAATCGTTAAAAATGGCTTTTGCCTGTACTGCAAAGTTCTTAATTTTTTAATTTTTTCTTGAACAAATATTTCCTTTTTCTTTTAAATATCTGTGCTGCTGGTCACATGTAGATGATAACCTGGCTATTCATGATTCTTTTGCAGATAGATACTTGTAACTCATTCTACTGTGACCAATTTAAACCTACTTCTCCAAACAGGCCCAAAATTTGGACCGAGAACTGGCCTGGATGGTATGTTGGATTCAACTTGAACCTTTGCTCCTGTAGTCCATTATTCATATTTTGCATCAAAAAGTACATTGTACCATGTAATAATGTATCTGTCATGACTCATGGGAGTATTGTATATTGAATGTCTGCTAACAGTTATCTTATTAGTTGGCATAATTCAGAAACATACTTATTTATCGTTGACAATTATGGATCAAGTAAAGCTGAAAATTATTCTGTTGCAAAATGTTTAGGGGTGTTACCAGATATTTAGGTGTAGTGGAGCTGGTTATTGTGTATAGGTGTTTGGTTATCTTATCTCATGAATTTTAAAAAACTAGTTCTTATTTGAGCTAAATTCGAGATAAACTTAGTTTTTAAGAAGCTAAAACTCGAAGTTAGTTCTTTTTTTTCCTTATGCAACTTTTTCAAGTCTTTCTTCATTTTCATTCTCTGTTTCTTTCTTCTTTAACTAGATTTAAGGATGGTTATCGGATAAAATATAGTTGAAGGGAAGGGATTACTCATTCATTTAATGGTCAATAAGCATGCTAAGTTTTTTGAATAATCACAGTCTTTCACATTTATATATATAAATGATTCAATATTAGAATTAGTTTTGAACCAAACTAACCACAGTATTGAACTTGTATAATTGGTTTCATTATATACTACTAGAAATTGCCAAATTTGAGTGGTACCATTGAAAAAGTATACTTAATGGATTTTAAATTCTCTGCTTCTCCAAAAGCCTAGAAAATACACTAATGCATCTGGTAGACTCAGACCCAGGCAAATAATAAACATGTGCAGGTTTTGGAAATTTATCTTTTCCATTTATATAGAACCTAAACTGTGAGAATTTATTTCTTTCACCTTCTTTTTCCCCAGGTTATAGGAGTTAAAAGTCTGCAAAAGTTTAATATTTGTTTTTTATCTTGCAATAGGGAATGTATCTCACATTTAATGTTCTTCTGTGATGGAATTTTCTATTATTTTAAGGTTTAAAACTTTTGGGGGCAGAGATCCTCACAGGCCAGCAGAAGACGTCGCATTTTCTGTTGCCCGTTTCTTCCAGAAAGGTGGAAGTGTACATAATTACTACATGGTACAGATGATGGTTTCTTTCTTTCTTTCTTTTTTTTCCAATTATGATTGTAGGTACTATTATTATAGTAGGAGATGTCATTACAAAAGACATTTATGATTTATCCAAATGATGTGCCATATCTTCCTTTTGGGTTAGTATCATGGAGGAACAAATTTTGGGCGTACAGCAGGTGGTCCATTCATTACTACAAGTTATGACTACGATGCCCCAATAGATGAGTATGGTAAGTTACCTAAACTAAAGTTCTTATTTTATAATATAATTTATGTACATGTCTTTTAACTGTATTTTAGAAAAAGTCCCTCCTTTTACTGATTAATAAATATATCAATGATCACAGGGTTACCTAGACTTCCAAAATGGGGACATCTTAAGGAACTTCACAGAGCTATCAAATTATGTGAGCATGTATTGCTTAATGGCAAATCAGTTAATATCTCCCTTGGTCCTTCTGTGGAGGTATTTTTCCTTCCTTTAAACATTTGACTCTCATCGGCGTCGCTTGCTTAAATAGATTGTCTTTTGTTTACTTGTGAATCCTCTCTCACATCCAAATGATAGTACACAAATTCTAATTGCTTGTTTGTGTTTTTCAAACATTTTATATGATTTTGACTTATTGCTTACACTTTTTCTAGACCTTCTTGTCTTGCTGCTGGAATCCTTTGATAATGTGTATTACAATTAAATTCATAAATGTTACCTCATGTCCCTTCATCTGTTTCAAAAGAGCAGAACGTGTTTCTTTCTCCTTATACTCAACCATACAGTTAGACAACAAACAAGTTTTTCTTTTAATTTATTTAAAATTAATAACAAGACTTTCTGGGAGAAAGTATGGTTTGCTTTTATTGGAAATTTCTGCATTTTCAGCAAGAATTATTAAAAGCTAGACTTAAGAAGTTTCTATTGGTAACCTGTGTTTTATCATCTTCATCTAATTTTATTGGTATGGTAGTCAGCAGAATTTTATTGACTTGACTTTATCTTCATCTAATTTTATTGTCATCTTCATCTAAGTTCATTATGCAAATTTTAGTTGGTTTTTGTTTTATACCGCCTTGTGTTCAGCAAAATATTCATGAGAAACTCCTTTAATTTGTATGGTACTAAGCTGAGAATAAACCTTATGAGTTTCTTTCATGATCCTGATGTGTGTTCTTTTCCGACCCAATATCACATCCTTTATGGCAGTAAGATTACTTTTGTCTTTAAATGTGTCAAAATTTTGAGAATGCATATTTTCCTATCATATATGTTTTTGGTTTCTTTGATTTTAAAATATACTTAAAATCTTTTCATATGGAATTATAAGCCATTATTTGTTAACCACTGTATTGCAGGCTGATATATATACTGACTCATCTGGAGCTTGTGCTGCTTTTATTGCTAATGTTGATGATAAAAATGATAAGACAGTGGAATTCCGAAATGCATCGTATCACCTGCCAGCATGGTCAGTTAGCATTCTTCCTGATTGCAAGAATGTAGTATTCAACACAGCAAAGGTAGGTTATTGCTGTTCCTTGATCCTGCATTTAACTGACACCTTTCCTTAGCAATGTGATTTTATCATGTCTGAGGATTCACAAAAACCAATATCAAGAGCTCAGTTCAGATTTGCAACAGTACTAAAAATTTCAGTGTCGTTGACTATTACATAGGAACTTAGTTAATTTGGTTTACGCCTAGACCCTATTTTATCAAACCAATGATTATCATCCTTAAAATTTTGGTGTTTCGATGTATGCAAGCAGCAACCAATGAAACCGAAATCATGGCCCAAATCACTTTCATAATGACACTTTTTTCTACTATAGAAGCTATCATCTTAATTAATTTCCTATCTTCTGTTCAGTATGATAATAATTAATTTAATAATAATGGAGTGAAATAAATGTAAAAAAATATGATTTATTAATCTGTGTATGTACTTTTTTCTAGACTTTGCACTTAGTCATGAAATCTTCAACAGGTTACTTCCCAGACAAATATAATTGCTATGATACCAGAGAATTTGCAGCAATCAGATAAAGGTGTAAAAACTTTTCAATGGGATATATTGAAGGAGAACCCAGGGATATGGGGGAAGGCAGACTTTGTCAAACATGGCTTTGTCGATCTCATCAATACTACCAAAGATACCACTGACTACCTGTGGCATACTACAAGGTTTGTCTCGTTATGCAAAATGATTAAGAACATGTATTGATCAATCAAAAGGATAAAGGATTGAAACATGTGCCTTTGCATAATATCGCACAGGTATCATATATATTTTATTTACGATAATAAGTCATTTCTAAAAAAAAATGTAGATGTTGATAGAGTTATGCATTTTTTTTTTACCATAGATTTACCTGCATCATTCATCAAGAATTGATTGAAGAGAACATTTTTTATGTGGTCAAATGATTAAGTTGATTTCATAATTATAAAATGTTTCAGAACATTTTTTGGTTTTTATTTGCCCTTGCCCCTTGGTAGCAATATTGGAGCATTTTGTGTTTAACATCTATCTGTAGGATTGTCATGTTGAAGAACTAGAGAATGTAAATTAGATTCACTCCTGAAAATCTCTCCATAAATTGCTGATAGTATTCCCTTTCTTCTTTCATGAATGATATTTTTTTCTTCTTTTGGGTAGGTTGGGTTGGTTGAAGGAAAATGTGTGGTGTTATCACACTCTCAGCAGATTCCTACTAAAATCAAATAGTTAGCAAGCTAAGAGACTAAAAAAGAGGTAGCTGTCAATGAATTTCCTAGCAAATAGAGACAAAAGCTGTCACTTCTGTTAGAAAAAAAGACATTCATGTGTCTTCGCCCAATAACTTAAGCTTTTAGGATGGTTAGTTAATGACTCAGAGCCTCCATGACCAAGTGGTCTAGAGTTGATCCTTGTTGCCCCCATTATTCTAAAAAAAAATTAATACAAGGTAGGTGGGTCTGTACATTGTTCACGCTTCAAGGCCAAATGACCCTCTTGTGTGATGAGGCGTGTTAGAATAAAAACTGTTCATTTGTCTTCACCCAATAGCTTAAGTTTTTGGGACAGTTGGTTCATGACAACTTCCCCATTCTCCCTTGTTTCCACTAACTGCCAGAATTGCACACTGAAAAATAAAAAACAAAATTACAAATCTGGATGTCAATGACTTGTGATCTCTCTGTCACTGGGAATAAAATTTTCTTATTATGTTTCTATTCTTCCCTGTTAACACTGCCTGTGTTGACAAACATGCTGAAAACACTACTTTGACATTCAGTATGCTACAGGCTATAGGATTCTTATGTATTTTATGAATCTGATTTTGTGTTCTTCAAAACGCCTCGGAGGGTTTAGGATATTTGCTATACTATGCATGCTTATTCTTATGTATGTATATATATATGTGTATATATATATATATATATATATATATATATATATATATATGATGTAGTACAATAAATTGACGTGTATTATTAACGTACATATGCTGTTGTTGAAAACTCATTTTTGTGTTGATGACAGTATATTTGTTGGTAAAAATGAAGAGTTCTTAAAGAATGGAAGCAAACCAGTTCTTCTAATAGAATCGACGGGTCATGCTCTTCATGCTTTTGTCAATCAGGAATATCAAGGTTATCCTTTGATAGATACTAGTCACATTGATTTTTATTTTATTAATCGATTATCATTGTGTGATCATATGAGAATTGTTGATCATTATGAAATTCAGTGTATACCTCTAGATTCCATATCTTTTTTGGCAATTGTATTATCCTTCCATTGCAAATTAAGTGCTAAGAATAAGACGCTGTTTCTTAGAGTTAATTACATAGACATCCCCTGAAGTAAAATGAAATTACATGGATTTCTATTTTTATTTTCAAAATATAAAATCTCAATTATTATAAGTTTTAACATAACGGGAATATGTCAAATTTAAAATAAGTTGTAGTAGTTTCAGAAACAAGTAGGGAGGTCTCTGTAATTTTGTCAAACGTTGGGGGGTCTAGCTGTTACTATGAAGAAATTAGAAGGCTCAAAGCAAGCCTACACTCTGTATACATTAGCATGGGATAACACTACAAGATTCTGATCCTATTGTGTTGGCCTTCGGGATTGGAGTAATGATTAACAGGGGTTGGGGGGTCTATGTAATTTGGACTTTAGCTGCTTCTCATTTGCATCTCTTAAAGTTGCTTTTATTATGATGAACCACCAATAGGAAGACAAGTGTCTTATGCTTGTTTATATGATACTTTTCCTTTTGCTTTAATTTGGATATTAGCAAGTCTTGTATTCTGTTATCTATCGAACAGATATAAAACAGACATTATAATACTGAAAGAAATGACATGATGTACTTATCATGTGAAACCATAATCATATCTCAATTTATGAAAATGAACCAGAAATTATTCAAGCCTTTTTTCACAATTATATTAAGTGGAGAAAAATTCATTATTAAGAAACGGTTTTTCTAACCTGTGCAATAATAAATCAAAAGTGGAAAGGTTTTACTGGAAAATGTAACATTTGATATTACCAATGCATTGAATGTTGTGATAGTTGCATTTCCAATAAAACCTTTCTACTTTTAATTTATTATTAAGTGCAATATTGCATAGGTTAGAAAAACCGATTAAGAAAAACAGAAAATAGAAAGGAAGAAATGGGGAGAAAATAAAAGAAAATGAAAGAAGTGGATTTTTACTTGTCTTTAACATGTTGCTCCTGTTTCTTGGGTGCTTGGACAGTCACACGTCTGCAATCTACCAGAAAAAACTGTATGCATGTACTCTTTCCTTTTAATCCAAAGGATCATTTCAAAATGGGAATATCACTGACTTGCTTGCTATATGCCCTTAGGTTACAAGCATTCAGTTGCCCTGTCATACACTGGAAACATTTTTGTTGTATGCATTCATTTTTTGTTTAATGGTGAAACCTAAATTATGCATGTGGACTCATGAAACTATTGAATTGCAGCACTTTAGGTGGGTATAGTCATAAATTGAGAAGTTTTTTAAATGATTTTTAATATTTTTAAATGTTACCTTTTAGGCACTGCAACTGGAAATGGTACACATTCACCATTCACTTACAAGAATCCCATCTCTCTCAGAGCAGGGAAGAATGAAATCGCTTTATTGTGCTTGACTGTTGGCTTACAGGTGAGTTGCTCTCTTTACAATTAGAACGCATTTTTCTTAAGAATTTAAGCACTTGTAATATCTCATAAGAAATACAATATTTTTATCCTAATATAAGCCTAGTATAAAGAGTTCAAATATGGGAAAATATAAGTTTTGATTGATCTCTGTGCTGGTAATAGAATTTAATTTCCAATAACAACACAACATCACTCACCACCATCTGCAAGTTTCTGTCTACTTACCTGTTTCCATTTAGGCCCATATCATTGTCATGCAGAAATTTTGAATGATTTTATTTGATAATACTAAATCCCATATATGAAATAATAATTTATTTCTGCATTTCCATATGTATATATATAATTGTTTTATCTGATGTATTATGTCACTACCCTTCACGGTTCAAGTGTATTTCATCATCTGATGTATTATGAAACTGGACTAAATTCTGTTAACCCCATACTGAATGCATCAATCCCCAGGGTATAGGGTGCAAATTGGACGAATTGCACCATAAATGCTCAGCTTGGTATGTTCTTGTGCATGTGAGCCCAATCCTCTTACAAGCTTGTTTACAAGCTCAAAACATGAGTTAGCTTATAAACATTCAATGAGCTCCCTATCCAAGCAATGGAGTACTTGGTCTTTTGAAATACTTAAAAACATACGGCACTTGAAGGTCACTTAATACATTTAGCAGAAAACAGTTTCTTTTGATGTAGATTGACTAGATTAAGCACTTAAAATGAAGACTTTATTAAAAAGTTCAGTGTTTAATTTTTTATTAGTGAAATTTCAGCACTAAGTTTTCAGTTTTATCAAACACACATTGGGACAAAGAGCATAACTCTGGTTTCAAAGTTGTGTTTCTTTCTGAGCTTCAACTCATTTTTCCCCTTTTGCACGGAGTTTATTTGAGGCTAAACCTTATTCTTCGTGATTTTGAAGTTTTTGAGTAGATAGATACAGATAACCACACTACTGAGAGACATTATGTTAAACCAGAGATTTTAGAATGACTTGATCTAAGGTGTCTATTTTTCTCATACCCTTTTAAATGATTTGAATTCTCATTACTATTTTTGTTATTATGTTTAGACTGCTGGACCATTTTATGACTTCATAGGGGCAGGACTAACAAGTGTAAAGATTAAGGGACTCAACAATGGGACAATAGACTTATCTTCTTATGCCTGGACTTACAAGGTACTTTTCCTTTTGTATTATCACTGTAAATGGATATATATTTGCAGCTCCCACTACCTTAGAAATGCTGCTCAATCTTTTAAAAGCACTTGATGGTAGCATTAAAGTGAAATTTTTATTAGCCTTTGTCCTCTGATCTCTTCAATTTCCTGCTTTTGCAGATTGGAGTACAAGGAGAACATCTAAAGATATACCAGGGAGATGGGTTGAATAGTGTGAAGTGGACATCTACTTCAGAACCACCAAAAGGGCAGCCATTGACGTGGTACAAGGTAATACCTTTCTTGCTTTTGGCATCACTAAGGGAAAATATCAATACATCTTCCATTTAGTATTGTGCTTTTTGCTGATGTATCTTTTAAAATGCTTGGCCCTGCAGGCTATTGTGGATGCTCCACCTGGGGATGAACCAGTTGGATTGGATATGTTGCATATGGGAAAAGGTCTAGCCTGGTTAAATGGAGAAGAAATCGGAAGATATTGGCCTAGGATAAGTGAATTCAAGAAAGAAGATTGTGTTCAAGAATGTGACTACAGAGGCAAATTCAATCCTGACAAATGTGACACTGGTTGTGGAGAACCTACACAGAAATGGTAAAAAGTATAGGCAATAATAATTTAAGTGAAATTGATGAATTGAAATGCAATATCTTATATTCAGAAATTTTTTACTGTATCTATGGTAACTAAATGTGGTTGAAACTTGAATGTGTCTGGTGCCAAACTTCATTACTAGTAGAAATAGGCAAAGAAAAATACTAGGTAAGATTTTATGTACAAATTGATGGTGCAGGATAGATCCTTGACTGATTCTTTCATTTTTTTTTTCTAAAAATTGTTTAGGATTGTTCTTAAATAGCAGAAAGAAAGGTATATTTGAAGGTTTATTTAGTTCTGTATGTCTTGCTTAGTTTCTCAAGAGGCTGTCCTCAATTTCTATAGTGAACTAGAATCCAAGTACACTTTATTTTCTTTTATAGTTCTGTTTACATCTTATGTCAATATGACAAGTGGTACAAAGTTTATTTGGTAGGTCTCAGAGTTATATGCATCATTCTTGTTGTTTTAATAAAACATTATACATTCCCAATGGATCAGGTATCATGTTCCACGATCTTGGTTCAAACCATCTGGAAATGTTCTTGTTATTTTTGAGGAGAATGGTGGAGATCCAACAGAGATTAAGTTTGTGAGACGTAAAGTTACTGGAGTGTGTGCCCTTGTTGCTGAGGATTACCCCTCTATTGGACTCCTTTCTCAGGATGAAGATAAAACACAGAATAACAAAAACATTCCTTTTGCCCGTTTAACATGCCCCAGTAACACTGTTATATCTGCTGTGAAATTTGCTAGCTTTGGAACCCCTTCTGGAACATGTGGATCTTACCTAAAAGGAGATTGTCATGACCCCAACTCTAACATAATTGTTGAGAAGGTATGTGTTTTTTTGCAATTTTTTTTTTTAAAAAAGCTCCCATTTTCAGCTTGTAACTGAAGTCTAAAAATTTATTACAAGTTTTTCCCTCAATAACCCTCACTCATCATTATTTAATAATTAATAATATCCTTATATGTCATTTGACTATTTTCAGCTAATTTTACCAAACACTTTTAATCAAATCAGCTAGTTTTTAAGCTCTCAGCTAGCTTTTCAACTATCAGCTAACTTTTTCAGCTAATTTTACCAATCATATTTTAAGTCTTTTATTATAAAAGATTGTTGTGCTGATAGATATTTATACGTTTCATTGTTTTTGCAGGCGTGCCTAAACAAAAATGACTGTGTTGTAAAATTAACTGAAGAGAATTTCAAAACCAACTTGTGTACTGGTTTATCAAGGAAACTTGCAGTGGAAGCGGTTTGTAGCTGATAATAATAAGAAAAATGCTATCAAATTTGGAAGAGTTAATTGGAATGTTGCATTACACCTTTCATTTTACCAGCTTGGCTGATCAAAAAAGCAGATGACAATTTTGCATATATAGTAAAATATTATTACCAGCTAAGTTCTGATGTATAATTTATGGCAGGGAAATCTGCTGTAAATGCATTATCTATTAATTATTTGGGTTTTCATGTGGGTGTAATGTAATGAGGCCCTGAAGCTGCATGGCAACATTTTTACTCATTAATCATGTGAGAGGAGTAATGGTTCACTTAGATTTTGCTTTGCTTACACGTTTTGCGCTAAATTCCCAGGTAAGCTGGTGAAACACATGACATGAATAATGAGCTCAATGAACAAAAAAAAAGTTACAACAGCTGAGCCTAGCTTTTCACATTTGGACACATCAATATATGTATTATTTTTCTGAAGTTATCCTTATAATTATTGGGATTCATTGTATTTCTAATTTTTCCTAACCTATTCACCTATAAAAATTAATTAATGTAGCAGATAATTTGAAATGGTCTTATAAAAATGATAAAGTTAATTTTTAAAAAGGACAAGAGCTAGAATAAGCTAAAATCTCAGGGTTGCGTTTAGATTAGGTATATCAAGAGAGAAATGTAATTTGTGGAAGAATTTGAGATACTTAATTTGTACTAAAATAAAATAAAATGTTGTATTTGGGTATTTTATTTTAAAAAAAAAACTCAATTTTTTTTTAAAATGGCAACCCTTTTAAAAAAATTAAATAAGAAAATTCTTAAAAGAATAAGGGTAGATAATTAAATTTATGCTAACAAGAAATTATACAAATAATGAAGGGAATTTAATTAAAGTAAATTAATTTTCTAAAATTTTAAATTCTTATGATTTACATATGTATCATTCTTTTTTTTTTTTTGTATATCTAGGTATCGAGCATAAAAGATAAAACCATTGATTAAGTAAGATCAGTTCTTACCAACTTATTCATTTATTTGATAGTTCAAATATAAAATAATTTTGAAATCACATCGATTATTTTATTAAATATTTATTTTTTAAGGAATTTTTAAAAATAAGAAATTTAAATTTCTAAGGTTAAATGACGACTTTGTACTAAATGTCATGTATTTTTTTTCTAAGCTCATACCACTAATTATGGTTTCTTAGGTCCCGTTTGGGGTGGTTGCAGGTTTACATTTTTTTTAAAAAAGTTTTATTTAAGTTTTTATAATTAAAAATTAAAAACTTTTTTTTTGTAATTTTGAAAATAGACATTTTTAAAACTACAAAGAGATTTTTAGGTCCCGTTTGAGATGATTGTGATTTTTCAATTTTTTATCTTGTAAAAATTTCAATCAAATTTTTATAATTTAAAATTAAAAAAAAATCTCTTTTTGTAGTTTTGAAAATGTCTTTTTCAAAATCATAAAAGATTTTTAATTATTGGATGTAAAATCTTGATTGAAATTTTTTGAAACAAAAAATTAAAAACTCAACCATCTCAAATGAGATTTTAATTTTTAATTTTAAGTTGTAAAAACTTAATTATTTTTTAAAAAAATTAAAAATTCACAACCATCACAATTCGGGCTTAAAGAGTTAGCACGATTGTTTGAGTTTATAGTTATACCTGGGGGTGGGAATGGACCAGCTGACCTGTCAGGGGCCTTCGGCCTGGCCTGTTCTGTTTATGGCCTGGCCTGGCCTGACTCGTTTATTAAAAAGGTCTGGCCTGGCTCGTTTATTAAAAAGGTCAGGTCAAGGCTTGTTAAAAAGCCTGTTTAGTTAAATAGGTCAGGTTTCAGTCCTACGAAAAAGCTTATTAAGCTTAACATGCCGGCCTGTTTAATATAATAATATATAATATATTAAATTAATTATATAAATAACTATAAATATAATTAAAAAATTTATAATATAGTAAAAAATTAGAATATATTAAATTAATTATATAAAAAAACTGCTTAAAATGCCTGTTGACCTGCATAGGTTTATAGGCCTGTTGGCCTGTTTGTAGGTCTTGTTATAAAACAGGCTTCTAAACAGGCTTACAGGCCAGGCCAGACTTTTTCGCAGGCCAGGCCAAGGCCTTACAAAAAGACCTGTAACAGGTAACAGGCCAGGCTCAGGCTTAAGAATTAGGAGTCAGGTCAGGCTCAGGCCTGCCTGTTTTCACCCCTAGTTATACCTCTAATCTATTTTATTATTTATTTCTTTTTGCTGTGACAAGTTATTAGCCTATTACCATGTCTACAACCTTACAAATTTTCTTTCTTTCTTTGTGTCATTTAATAGAAAAAATATCTGTCCTAACATATTTCTCTCCACTAATAACATGACATTCGACTTTATTTATATATAATATATAATATATTATTTTTCTTATTTTAAATATTTTAAGAGAAAAATTTACACTACTTAATGGAATAGTAGTGCTTCGAATTATGAATTAACTAGGTTGTTGAATTATCTTTTTGAATAAAAAAGTAGTAGTAAATTTAATCCCTACCCTAGTACTAAATGTCACGTTCCACTCTTGTCTTAAGAGTTTGTGCTGGTGTTTGTTCAATAAATGTACAAACTCTCCTCTTTATGTTTACACTCTGTTTTTTTTATGGAATAAAGATTGATGATCATCCAACGGTTGGCTGGGGTTGATCTAGAATCCCACTATATATCCTCAAAGGAGCTAGCATTGATTGTGTGACACTGCATCGTTTTTCTTTCGATAATGGAAAATACTAGGAAACTCATTATTATCTGTTGTTGTTGTTGGTTTCTTCTTTGCAATTTTGTCTTATTATGGGAAACGTTTCCTAACTCACGAATTCTGCTGTTGATCCTTCCAAGTGAACCATTTCACGTGCCATATTAATATATTATTATTGAATATAATCGGTTAAAGAAAATAATAGAAATAATCCAATTTACTATTACTATACTAATTTTGTTTAGCCGCCACCGTCAATTTGAAGAAAATCAAATGAAGTAGAGCTATAACATAACACGTGCAGAGCATTGGCCACTGAAGACGTGGAACAGAAGAAACAAGTGTCATGCATGCTACATTACACGTTACAACCTTGCTATAGATTCGGCCATTGTTTGGTGCTTTTTATGTTTATGTTTTGTTCAGCAAAATTAGGATCATTCACTCATCAACACCACTCTCTTCCATCGCCTTCGCCAACGCTTCATTCTTGAATTGAATCAACAATTCTGCCTCTTCTCTTCCCTTTTCTTTCTGACCAATTCACTTGTAAGACTAAGATCTCATCTCTTCTCTTCTTGGCTAATTTCTTGTCTTTTTTATTTTACCTTTTTCTCAGCCTCATTAATTTTTCCCTGAAATATTAATTCCCAGCAATAATAATCTTTGAATTCCCTTCTCATATCTCATCATTTTCAGCACCCCTTTTGGTTCTTCAAGTGGGTATGTCAAATTAATTAGCTCTAAATCAGAAACATGTTTAGTCCTTGATTGAAATTGAGTGCTTTTGTGTGCTTATCATCAAAATCACATTTTTTTATTGAAATTGAGTGTGTCTGTATGATTTTTATTAAAATTATATTTTAATAAGGTTCAGGTGTTACAAGCTTAATTTTCCTTAAGCAAGTCTGGGAATGAAAAAAAATCTCTGTTGAGAAAACTAACTCTATCATCTCGAGCAGGATTGGCTCCCATTGAGATAACTGTGATTAAATAAAAAAAATTACATTTCAACAGGATGAGTTTAAACTAAACATGCTCTGAATTGATGGTTGTGTTTCAAATGCATGCATTATTCTTATCTTTAATGTAACAGCTTCTTTTGTTTGGTGTTTAGGAACAGGAATTTGAGTAACCTCTGAGAAATAATCAACCTCAGAAAATGTCTGGTGTGTCTCTAGCTGTGGGTCGTTCAGAACAAACAGTGGCTCCTGCACCTGCAGGAACAAAGCCTAAAGAACAGAAAGAACAGGCACAAGTTGGTGGCATGATGGGTTCATTGCGTATGATAGAGCTTCAACTTGTGGCTTTCATATTGGTTTTCTCAGCAAGTGGACTTGTACCACTCTTTGATCTTGTGTTCCCAGCACTTGCCTCTGCTTATATATTGGCACTTTCACATTTTGCATTCCCATCACCACCATCATCTTCATCATCTGAGTCTCAAGAGATCTTCAAAGGCAGCAGAATTTTTAGAATGTATGTTGTTGTTGGAACCACCATAGGGCTGTTCTTGCCACTGGCATATGTGCTTGGAGGGTTTGCAAGAGGGGATGAACATGCAGTGCGTTCAGCAACCCCTCACCTTTTCTTGCTCTCTTTTCAAATATTGACTGAGAACATTATTAGTAGCTTGTCTCTGTTTTCACCACCAGTGAGGGCATTGGTTCCTATGATCTACACAATTAGGAGAATCTTTGTGGATATTGATTGGACAACTAATGTGTGGATCAACAAGACTTTGCCTGCAAATGCACCCTTTCAGGTGATTAATATTTTATTTGCTTTACATCAAAATTATGTTTATAATGCGTTTTTGGTGTAGCACACATTAATAGCGTAAAAATCGCTAGAAATAGTTGCATTGGAAAATCCATAAGTTTGATCAGTTTCAATGTCAAATGTCAAATCAAACACGTGTTTTGCAAAACACACCAATAGTGTGTTTGGTTTAATTTAAAATCACGATTCACTTGAATTCGGGCCAACTGGGCCAATGTTACTTTGAATCAAACGTAATTTTGGGATAAACCAAACATAAACACACACTAAGTCATTTCAATTTCAATTTCTCTTTGAATCTTTTTAAGAGTTAAGACATATAGATAATTGCTTCAACTTAGGATTAGGCCTTTGAATCTGATAATATTCTTGCAACTGTTGCATTGCAGGATGTGGCATGGTATTGGTTTGGGAAGGGTCTGGCAGTGGCCAATTTGGGTTATTTCTCTACCAATCTATTTGGGTTCTTGATACCAAGGTTCCTTCCAAGGGCTTTTGAGAGGTATTTCCAAGAGAGGGGTGAGATCTATGCTAAGGCAGCAGAGGATAAGCGATCTGTGTCCATCAACAAGACCCAATTATCAGAGAAGAAGATAGATTAAGACCTTTAGCCAATTTCAATTTTATACAGTTCAGCATTTTTCTTAGAAAATGATAATGAATGTGTATGATATATATCAGCCCTTGACTTGAAATGTGGCCCTCTATTACATATTAATGAAACTACGTAGCATTTGTTTTGGATAAATTTTATATATCTTACAGGTTAGTTGTATCAAATAATCGATCATCTTAAAATCATAACTCGGAGAGATCTTAGAATGATATATTATGTTTCTGTTTCTGATATACATTCATTTGGCCACGCTGTAATTGGTAGACCAATGAAATCCTTATGAAGCTGTGGTAAGGAAAAAGAAAAGAATGCTGTAACTGTTGCGACATTGGTCATAGGAAATATAGAACTATTGCCTTAAAGAACATGAACTAGTTTTTGTAGGATCTGTCATGTTAAATATTGCATTTAACAACTATTACTATATTTTGATTTACTGTATTTATTTTTTGGGGAGAGATGGTAAGTGAAAAGAGGCCTCTCTATTGTATTTATTTTAGATTAGATGATAAATGAAAAGAGGATGTGATGAGTGGGATATAATTATGGATCATCTAATAATTAAATTAATTAAATGAGGGTATAGGTACAAGAAAATTGACCAATTTAAAACATCAAAATGGAGGGAATAGATGTATAAAATTTTGATTTTTTTTTTTCTAAATACAAAGTTAAACGTATGTTATTATACTAAGTGCAATAAGTTCATCAAATATGCATCAACACTTATAAAGTTATAATACCATACTAAATGTGGGACTTTGACATATCCATGCAGTATTATGCTCAGGTATCTATAGTTTGATTTTCACTATTCATTGGAGTTCTTTTTGCTATATATAGTTAACTTTACTTTATTATATATAGTTAGCTTTATTTATTATTGATGGATTTCTTATAAATATATATGGTTTCTATATAGTTAACTTTACTTTGTTATATATAGTTAGCTTTATCTATTATTGATGGATTTCTTATAAATATATATGGTTTCTAGCTTATTTAAAATTTAAATTTAAATTAGTGCTTATGTTGTTTTTTTTTTTTATTTGTCACACCTTTTTTTATTTTTTATTATTATAATATTAAAAATTTTCTAACATTATCCATTCATATTAATTTATTTCATTACATAAGTGGTTTTTTTGAACTACATTTACCTTTGACGGGAGGTAGTTCTGCTCCAGTTGTTTTCCTTTTTTCCTTTTCTTTTTGTTTTTTATCACAATTTCATTTTTTATTATTTTATTAAAATATTTTCTCTCGATATAATTTAAACTTATAATTATATTTATGATGTATTTTTAAAATTTTCTATGAATATATTTTTGAATTAGAATTATAAAATTCATAATTATGTTGTTTTCTTCTACTTCAATAAAATTATTATTTTATATTTTGATTTATTATGTATTTAGTATGTTTTGTTTTCACTGTTCATTTGGGGTCTTTTTGATATGTATAGTTAACTTTATCTATTGTTGATGAATTTCTTATAAATATATATATATATATATATATATATATATATGGTTCCTTATTTAAAATTTTAATTCAAATTAGTGTTTATGTTATATTTTTATTTGTTACACCTTTTTTTTATTTTTTTATTATAATATTAATAAATTTCTCACATTATCCATTCATATTAATTTATTTCATTACATAAGGTTTTTTTTGTGAATTACATTTACCCTTGACAGGAGGTAGTCCTGATCCAGTCGTTTTCCTTTTTTCCTTTTCTTTTATTTTTTATCAAAATTTTATTTTTTTTATTATTTTATTAACATATTTTCTCTCAATATAATTTAAATTTGTAATTATATTTATGATGGATTTGTTAAAATTTTCCATGAATATATATTTTAATTAGAATTATAAAATTCATAATTATGTTATTTTCTTCTACTTCAATAAAATTATTATTTTATATTTTGATTTATTATGTATTTAGTATATAGTACAATGCTAAATCAATTTTTTAATTATATATTTAAAGTGATTTTTTTATAAACCATAGGTACCCTCCACGGGAATTAGCCCTGCTCCTGTCGTGAATATTATAGAGTTGTGGGAGTGCTTTAACTAAACGTGAGATTATAGAATTTGCTGAGTGAATTCTTACATTAGGTGATGATGATTTAGACATTTATGGTGATGGTGATCACTAATATTGAATTACCGAAGGATTTACTGAAGGATTGTATAGGTAATACAATTGGAGATATAGTTTCATTTGCATACCATAAATTGCTTTCAATTTTTGGAAACATTGTATTTGAGATAGGATAAAGCAATTATTGCTCCTACATTAGATATTCATTCAATTAATGAATATGTCATGACATTATTTCCTAGAGAAGAGATGGTGTATTTGAGTTCTGACACTATATGGAAGGTAGATGAGGAGATTGATATTGAAGCTGATTGATTGACAACTGAGTTCTTAAATGATATTAGGTGTTTTGCACTTCCTTATCATAAGTTGATGTTAAAGAATGAGTGTCTATCATGCTAATGAGTAATCTTGATATATCTGGTGGACTTTGTAATGGAACCAAATTAATAAAAGTGAATGTCAGACATTGTCCCATGTTGGTGTGTATTTACCAAAACCAGTTTTCTTGCATGGTCAATTATATGTTGTTGTATCTATGGTTAAGTTCAACAAGACTTATGATTCTTATATGTAATGACAATTTTAAGTGTTATAATGTGACGAAAAATATGATGTACAATGAGACATTTCAAAAAATATAAATGAAACAAAGTTTATATTCTATTTTAATTATTAATATTTGTAATTTGATTTTTCAAATTATTTTTTTTAATTTTTATATTCTTTATACACAAAGAAATATAGAATTAAATATTAAAAAAGGAATAAGTCGTTATTATTTTTTAATTACACATATTTAATAAATTATGTATATTATATCATTCAATGTTAATAATCTATTGGAATAATAATATCGGTGAATCGCACGGGTTGGACACTAGTATATTGTATACAAACATCTTTTTAAAGTAAAAAAAAAAAGTAAAATCCATCGTGAAAAGATTGAAAAACATATGGAAAGGTTGAGTAAGACCAATCTACACACTATTTGTAGTTCAGTTACCTTTTGAAGAATAGCAGCTTTGACAAAATAGTTTCAGCTCATGTATGACACTACAAGAGATGGTGAAATAAAATGTTTTATCTATAAAAAAGAATTGATAAAATTTTGTATCTCAGACCAACATTCGGGTTTTTCTAAATTGATTATATTGAGTAATTTGAAATTTCCAGATTTTATGTTTTTCTTGTGCACTCTAGATTTCATCTTTTAGATTAGTAAAAGAAAAATTTCAAATAATAAATGATAAATAGAAAAGTTTTTTTATGATAAATAAGAAAAACTTTAAATATAAAAGATAGAGTTTAAAATTTTTTTATATTTGATTTTTTAAAATTATTATTTATAATTGTTCTTATATTTACGATTCACTTAACATTTCTTATCACAAATTTAAAAATTCTCCGTTCAAACATGCATTATATTAAGGGATCACCTGCAAATCACGTTCAAGATGTCCACTAGACGTAAGGAGGGTGTGTTAGAGTTAACTAAAGATAAGACCAACAATCATCATCCTACTAGCTAACTAACTTTTGGATGCAAACATTCAAACCATGCGGCCATGCCTATTCTAACAGATGTTGTTTTCCTCATGAGATTCGTTTTAAGTTTAGATTCTTAACCCAAAATGGCGACCATTTAAGGTACAATTTGAGATCAATGACCTCAAAAATTATTCAAATTCCTCAATTAGCACGACCTGGGTATCTTTATCATATACTCACTAGTCCTTTCAATTTATCTTATTTAAAAATAAATAAATGACAAACCGTTAAAACATAAATGGATAATTTGATTTTGCAGCCTGTCTAAACTAACTAACTGCTATTGCACTAGTCACATCAACTTGTCCCAAGACCAACACAAACACGAGGCCACCTTTCCATATGGTTAAAATTTATCCTTATCAGATCAATTCCCGTAGGCAACAACAGAATCACAACTTCTAAGCTTTAATTTTCTGAGTTCTCAAATCCTTAGTCATTAAACAAGCCTCTAAAAGTGTATTGATGCATATGCACTCTTCCAGTCTAGTGCTTTTCTTTCTTCTTGCCCCATCATTTGCGGTTGAACTTCATATCAACTCAACTACAGAACCAAATCTCAGTTTTGTTACAAAATTTTTATGGTCCAATCTTCTGCAACACGGACATTAGGCTTCCGTATGGTCATGACAGGTGGGGCATGAACCCTTTGAATCCAAAGTGGGCCAAGTTCGATATCAACCTTTTGATTTGATGGTTCAATCAGTGCATTCTTTGAGCCAGAAGCATGTCCCAGCAGGATAATCCTCTCAATGACAGCATCTGATGAATACCCAACATTGCCACCAGAAGCAGGTGCCAGGTTTACAGATGTAAGTTTCCCTTTTGTGAAAATAAAACGTCTATGGATATAGCCCCCTTGCAGAAAACTAAAGCTGCTGCCATCATCAATATAGAGTTCACCTTCAGCTGCTTGGGAACTATTTAGAGCTATAACCTGTCAAACAGACAACCATAATTTTATCATCATACTAGTCTACTCTCCATAACTGTCATTATTCACTAGTTTACAAAGAAAGTACAGCCACGCAGCATTTCCTAACTCACTCCTACAGGCTGCCATTTTATAGTTGGAATGCAACAAATTAGCAATAGATTACTTGAATAGTCAATATTCATGTAGTTATGATAAACTCATCAGGCATAATCCATGGATGTGTACAAATAAGATTCAGATTTTTCTTAGTATGTACACACATGCAGGCATGCAGCTTATTTTGCTGTGCATAAAGTTATTCAGTTTATATCCTCCTAAGTACATAATAAAATGGGCAGAGAGCACATTTGTACATATATCCACACAAGTCTTAGTTCTACACCGTAGACAGTGGGGAACACAAATGTTAAATTGCAATATATTTTCCTGAGATTTCCCTCAACATTCAAAGGGCTTGAATTATATTGTAACATAAGGACCAAAAAAAATGTATTGTTATTTGTACCATATATGTGACAGAAAAGGGCTTGAATAGAAATGCACTTGCTTAAGACCTAGTAAAACAACCAGAAAAGGCAAGAAATATGTGTTCCTGAAGGCAAACATCTGGCATTCCAGCATATTCACAAGTACAGCGAATCAGATACATACCAGAGTATAGGGATCATTTGTCATCTGAGTGGAACTCCGCCGAAACCGGTCTTTCCTTGGTAGAATGGTTCCAGCTCTCTGGAAAGCAGGAACACTCTCCTCTGTAGCCTCCAACTTGTGTGTCACCCCTCCCTTGTACACAGTTCCAGTTCGTAGGTCATACCAGGATTGTTTTCCAGGCAGATAGACTGATGCATGCTTAGCTCGCTGCCAACAACAAATCGTTATAAAAACGTCAGTTAAGGATCGCAAAAAAGAAGGAAATGATTAACTGAAAAAGAACAAGTACATCCAGAAATTGACTTAAGCACCTCAGTATAGATCCCTTGCACTAAAAGACTGTTCCCAACCATGAAAGCTTCATCATTGCTAAAAGTAGCTTCATCAGATGGGAATTCCATCCATAATGGACGGGCCACAGGAACACCAGTAGTGTTAGCCTCCCTGAATAATGTGTAGAAGTAGGGGAGAAGCGCATAACGAACATGTACAGCATCCCTAATCAATTCTGTTTTTCGCTCTCTGTAAAATCAGAAGGATAAATAATTCACAATATTGACAAACAGATCCCAACACAGTTCAGGCTGCATTTGATAGTCAACGCACGCAATAGGTAACTATTGTGCATATGCATCAAATTCAAGTTTTATAAATTCAATCAATATTGCAACCTATTAAACTCCTCCGTAAGTGGGAGTAGGGTAGCTGTATGGGACTTATTATGGATTTCAGTGATCAGGTGTCTACATGATACTAATTTGCACTTATAATTTACATATACAGTATAGCTCTAATTCCTTTACATCTAAGATTTGCACAGTAGTTTTGAGGACGGGCCCATATCTTGATAGAGTATATAGCCTGATTGTAATATATCTCCTCTTAAAATACGTTCCATAATTTCTTTTGAAAGCAACCAGCTCTTAACCAAGGAAAAGAATGGTTAAAAAATAAAATTACTATTTCATCTCATTGGTGAATAAGTATAAAATGAAATGATTACCCAAAAAACATTGACTTTGGGACAAAGAAGTCTTAAAGTAATGCAGTCCTACCCAAACAACCACGGTTCTCGTCTTTTTGTGTCATGATGGGCATGGGCCCTAAAGAAAGGATAGTATGCTCCTATCTGATACCAGCGAACCAATAACTCAGGTTCAGGATTCCCGAAAAATCCACCAACATCAGCACCTGCATAATATATATGAAAATATGATCATCTGAACAAAAACGGGGAAATCCTAACTCAAGCAAATAAGGATACTGACTATGAATATGTGAAGATAAGAATAACCGAAATAGTCAATACATCATGAGAAGGACGATACTAACCAGAGAATGACATCCCAGTAAGACCAAGGGTCAAAATCATTGGAATAGAAACTCTTAGGTGATCCCAATCGGCAGTGTTATCCCCAGTCCAAACTGCTCCATACCTTTGACTTCCAGCAAATAATGCTCTTGACAAAACAAATGGCCTGTCTTTCCCTTCACCACGCTTCACTAGCCCTTCAGCTGTCGCCATGTGGAAGTAATATCCATAGGCATTGTGCAACTCCCGATGTTCCACACCTCCATAGTGTAAAGCATCTCTAGGCATTGTCACCTGGATACAACACAAGCAACTATATCTTCAGTTTTCCTATCTCCAGGTTGACATTTGAAATGTTACAAATGCACAGTAGACATGTGGATTAGAATAGAAGGAACCCACAGATCCAGGCTCTGCTTCTCAAGGAACATGAAACTTTAAATCATATAAGATAGACACCATGAGAGAAATGAGGAGTCAGGAGTGCAGACATAAGATAACAGCACCCAGAAGTTGGATCACTATACAAGCCAAGCCCTACAGGACATTATTGGCTAATTCAGAATCACAGGATCTCCCACAATTTTAGCCACACATTCTCTCTTTTCTACCCATTAATCAATATTGGTTTGGCTTTTCTAGTACTCAGCCAAATTTCAGAATCTCCCCATGATCTCATATTGGCTGAATCTTCACTCAGATGTTTTGTTATTATTCATCATCTTTCCATCCTCCTCCTCCTCCTCCTCAAGTGCTATTTGGTACAACAGCCAACCTACCATTCTGGTTCCACAACCACTAAATGACATGAATGATGATGGTGTGACCAGTAAGTGAGATGATATTGGCCTCTACTAATTTTCATACATTTGTTTTGTCTTCTGTTGGATTTTATGCTTTAGAGATAACATTTGTCTGATAGCTAATCCCAAATTACGACATCATTACTGATTAAAAGTCAACACATGCATAAATTATTACAAATCTTATTGACTTCCCCAGCATAAACAAGAAATCTCAGTCTTCATTCACTGTTTTAGTGGGTCATAAGGTCTGCAATGCATATCATTCATAATTATCATGGAAATGATTAGTTATAGTGTGTTCCTTGCAAGCTTGTTGTTTATTTTCATTTTCCCAAACCCAAATGCATGAACCTTGAAAACATTTGCAATAGTTCCAAATCATAATCAAAACCACAAAACTGGAAAAAAATCCTCGAAATAATTGACAATTTGACATACCTCAGGACCATTGAAGACAGAAGGTTCATTCATGTCATTCCAAATGTAAAGGGAAGGAGTTGAACCAACATAATTTTGATAAGAAAACTTATCAGCCCACCATGACCTAATTTCAGGGTTCAATGTATCAGCGTATGAAGATGAACCAGGCCAGCACCAACCATCAAAGTCATTGCCACTTGCATCCTTAACATAATACCCTTTCTCAGAGGCCTCCTTATGCAAATGAAAGGACTCATCTCTCTTAATATGAGGATCCACAATGGTGACCATGTGCCTCCCTTTAGCAGCCAAATTCCTCTGCATCTCCTCAGGATGTGGGAAAAGAACCTTATCCCAAGTAAAATACCTCTTCCCATCAGTGTGCTCAATATCAAGCCAAAGAACATCATAAGGAATATCCACCTCATCAAACTTAGAATCCACATGCTTCACATCCTCCTCATCACGATAATTCCACCGGCACTGGTGATAAGCCACCGCAAACAGCTGAGGCATCGCCGGAGTACCAGTCACCGTTGTGTACTGCCTCATAACATCCTTAGGGCGAGGACCAACGAAGAAGAACGCATCCACAACACCAGCCTCACTCATCCACAACGTGTCAATCCTTCCCTGAGAGGAAGGGAGGGAAATCCCTGATTCTGCGTCCCAACCAGGGGCAAGAACGTCAATTTGCATCTCTGCAGCATTGAGCCAGAAGAACCCAGAAGTGCCCCTTGACTTGCCATGTGAAATCATGAAAGGAATCGACCCGTAAAGCCCGAAAGGGGAATCGTGAATGTACTCAAAAACGTCCAGGTTGAAGAGCCTGTAAGGTTCGGAATCTTCCACATTGGGTCCTCTGGTGGGTTTCAATGCAAGACTTGTGGCATGTTCGGGGATTCCATAAACGAAATCAGCACCGTAGAAAGATACATCGAAGCTAATTGATTGAGGACCGTAGGGTCTGGTATCCCTATGGCTGCGGAAATTCTCTTCCCAGTCTTCACCTTCGTTTTTCTCTCTTAGCTGCTCGAAATCGAAGAGGCCGTGGGAATTCAAGGATGCTATGCGGTCGCCGGAGGACTCGTCACGGATGAAGAGCTCGAAGGGGTCATGGCGGAGCACGGCGGCGTAGCCGTCGGAGAGGTAGACGACGGAGGAAGGGCCGTCTTCCTCGGAGAGACGTTGGAGCCAGAGCTTGGTGTTGGGGAACTCCGAAACGACGACGTCGGGGACCTCGAAGCGTTTCTTGGGTGGGTTGAGAGAAGGGTCTTCGTCGATCTTGAGGCGGAGGATCCCGTCTTGGTAGACGGAGAGGGTGAGGATCAAGGGCTTCGCTTCGGGTTGATCTTTGGGGAGGAGCTTGGCGGTGAGGTCGCCGTCGGAGATGGTGACGTGGGTGGCGATGAGGGAGCAGGAACCGGGGTTGCGGGATCGAGCTCGTTTGCAGAATGGGGTCTGGTTGCAGTTTCTGAACTCATCCTTCTTCCATGAGAAGACGGAGCTCAGGTGGGAACAGATAAGGAGGACAATCACGAAACGCACCGTTTCATTCCTCATCTTCTCAATGTCATAGCAGTGAAATGAAACCCAGAAAGTGGGGACTGGGGATGCAGCTATGACTATGGTTGTTGCAGTTAAGCAGAGACTCTTCCCTCACACTCACTCAGTAATAGCTATTTTTTCCCTTTCGGTTTGGGCTTGTGTCAGGTTTACGGGAGGGGTGTTTGTGGTTGGATTTTGAAAAAAAAAAAAAATCATTTTATCTAATATATTGCAGTTTTATCATTTTATTATCATTTTGAAATTTTCAAATCTCATCTCATCCGATCTAGTTCGATTTTGAAAAAAAAAATCATCCAATTCGATTATTATGGTTTTATCATTTTATTATCCGATCGATTTTGAAATTTTCAAATCTCATCCAATGCGATCCAATTTAAATTGGATTGGATGGAATTGATTTTCGATTTTTTAAAGAAACAATAAACATTAAATAAAAGTGATAAAATTATAAAATAATAGTAAATATTTTTTATTGTAATTTATATTTATTAAAATAAATATAAAATTATATGAAAGGAAGGACATAAGATACGAAAATTAATTTAAAACTAATTTTAAATTGATATATTTATAAAAATTTTAAGATGATATTAGATAATAAAATCATAAAATAAATATTTGTATAAACATATACGTATACAAATATAAACATATGATTGTTTTATAAGTAATAATATATGTATATATAAGTTCAGTTTGAATTGGATTGGTTTTCAACATAAGATCCGAAAACCAATCCAATCCAATAAAAAAATTTAGTTTTTGCAGTTTTCGATTTTTTGGATTTCGGTTTGATTCGATTTTCAGTTCAGTTTATGCGGTTTACATTGGATTGGATATGAACACCCCTAATTTAGACGAGACTTCCATTTAACAAAAATATTACGAGTTTTCGCGGTAATTTTTTATAAGACACTTTATAATTTTAATAGAGTATTTATTATTATTAATGTTAATATTTTTTTAATTATTAAATGGTAGTGGTTAATAATATTAAATAAAGATAAAACTAGAATGTTGAATTATTTTTTAAACTCCAATAAAATTAACTAACTTTAACCACTTTTATTGATATGTATAATTCGATTAAATATGTCTTATAAAAAGCCCGAAGGGAGTAAAATAAACGTTGAATTCACCAAAAAACAATAAGCATTCAATTCCTTAATTTTTTTCACTAATTCTCAAATTGAATTAATTGTATAAGTAATATTTAAATTTTTAAATATATATAGTTAATCCTTAAATTTTCATAATATCCCATCATATTAATTTCTAATAAGAACTAATTTGATAGGTATTATAAAAGTTAAACTACTATTTATAAAAATAATTTAATTTGAAAATTAATAAAAAATAAATAACATATTCAAGAATAAAATTGAGGATTTATTCAAAATATTATCCATAGTTGGCAACAAATGCAAAAATAGAAACAAATTGAGAAAAGAAATTGGTAGTTTATTGACTTCTTTTTTTTTTAACAAAAATTAAGTCCATCCGATACCCAAAAAAACTGAAAATATCATGGTAGTTTCACATGTAAATGCAAGAAAATATGGTAGAAAAGAAATTGCAAGTAGACTCGGATGAATTTCTATTACTAATCTATATGTTTTGGATATTTTTGAAACTAGAATTGAAACTGTGGACTATCTCCAATACTAATTACTCTCCACTCCACAACTAAAACATGTTTTGCAATTTTATGATACTAGCGTAAATGGCACCGAATTCTTTCAGGATTACTTGATATGCGATTTAATATGAATAAATCTCTCACTCAAATCATGAAAACTTTAGTTTATCATATCTTTTTCTTTCCCGCACTTATAGAAAATAAATAAATAACATGAATTAATTTTTTAAAAAAATTGGTACTACTAATTTGCAAGTGCATAAAACAAACAAATTTTTAAAAAATTCCTACGACAAACCTAAAAAAAGAATTTAATAAAAATACATTGTCAGTGGAAACAAATTTTACACTTTCATAGAAAGAGGGGTTACAATATCATTTTATGAAATTGAGATCTTGTATGTTATCAAATTTTTCTAATATATTATGGCAATACAGAAGCACAGCTCTACCGCAAGAAGTATGTATGGTTATCTTTTACCCAACAGTGAGTCAAGGAGTGCAGCTTCTTCCTCCTGTACGTAAGACAACACAAACAACAGAAATGAATAGAGTCAAACTTACTAACCAAATAAAATGTTACTTTTGAAGAATAAAGCCACATACCACCAATGCATTAAATTCAGTCTCTTCATCTAAGGCGCTAATGACAGCAGGATCCTCAAGCAGTTCCTGTTCATAAAAGTTGAAATTAGCAACCACTTAGGGTCATGAATTCAGAACTGGTGGCATCCTCATGCTGATATTAAAACCTTATGATACACATTAGAAAATGATCAAGTCTACGGTGCACCCAGACAATTAGGCTACGCCAGGGCAATGCAAACAAGGACTGAGATTAAATGGACAGTTTGAGATTGTTTGGAAGTTTTGATCGTTTGTGAAAACCAAGTATCAGCAACACATGGGAGTTGAGAAAGGGAATAGCAACCAAGTTTCTAATCCACTTACATCATCGGCAATTTGCAACATCCCATTCTGATCCTGCATAATGAAAGGCTAAATTAATTATATTGGCTTTAGAATACCGGTTTCTCATACCAGTTAAATAATTGAGGGAACCAAGAGTGATTTAATGCTAAATTCTTATTGGTATTCTGGACAGTTTCCAGTCAACTAAATGCATTTGATCTTCTCATGCCAAATAGATAAACTGCGGGAACCAAGAGTTCAGAGTACGTTAATCCTAAATTCACATTGGTATCCTGAGCAGTTTCCAGTCGACTATAAAATGCATTTGATAGAGAGAAAACGTTGTGGGTAAATGGAGTGCTATCACTGTTCAAAAGAGACAACAATTGCTCTAAGAAACTTGTACAGGAAGACTTACCTTCACAGCAACAAACAGAAGTGGATCAGATGGTGTATATATCATGTAGTGTGCTTCTTCCTGCAACAAAATCGCTATAAATTAGCACGTGCTCAATTCCAATGGCTATAGTGCTACTTAAGGTTAGTAACAGACTAGAGGATACTATAGCAAACTTACAAGAATTGGATGACGGAAAATGCACAAGAAATGCATCTTAAACAAATAAACCATGTTTCTTCATGAGTGACTATAGGTATGCAATAAAAAGACAAGACTATACAACCATCCAATGAAACAAGATAATTTTTATTTTTAATTTCTTACAATTGTCAAGTATGCCGAGGCATGAACTTGAGGATACAGCAGACATGCTTGAAAACAAATCACATTTTTCATTTTTACTAAGTCATGTTAACTTGCCAATATCCCAATGATCTTCAGGACACAACATGCAAATATTAATATTATTACTGTTGGAAAGATTTCCTACTTAGAGGCTGTATATTTGTTGTTAATAATTAGGAATTTGTTTGTATATTTTCTGATTTATTTTCATGTTTTCCTAGTTCCCTGAAATTAGACAGTAAACCATGTTATATATATTCAACCAGGCTGATGCTTCCTCAAGCAATTCAGAACTCTTTTCTTCCTATTCAAGTATTATTAGGTTAGAAATAAAAGCATTCAAGTATTATCATGGACAATAAACATCAGCAACAAAAATAACATGTAAAACTAGGTATGGTGGTCGACACTAATTCCATAAGACTGGGTACAAACATATTGAAATACAAGAGAAAAAATTTATAACTAGTATGATGAAGCTTTTACAAAGTAACACATTTGTTTGTTGTTTTCCTTCATAAGTTTCCTGGCATTTGTTATTCTAAGTTATGTTAGAACTACTCCTTTGAAAATGGAGTGTGTGTGTGTGTGTGTGTAGATGGGGAGGGATCAAGTTACACTAAAGTTGTGTGTGTGTGTGTGTGATTCATTTCATAAAACTGGTCATTATTATGTGCATACTAGTGAAAGATAAAAAAAACTTGGGCAGTAAAAAAACTATTATCCCATATAGCTACAACAATTTCAAAACATCCAAATTCCAGAAAAGCCAAACAATAACAGGGCAGCTTTGTTTCTGTTAAAGATAAACCTTTCAAAAGACAACAAAAATACAAAAACAAATTTGTTCAATCGAAGGTAATATGATTACCAGATTGAAGTGTGTAATTTCTACACCTTCGGTTGGCAAACCGTCCTCTTTACCATCTGCAAAATGGAAAACGTCATCAATTGAATTTTGGGCACCCAATTCAAATGGTTATGCAGCATATTATCAGTGTAGCATGCCCTAATTATAATAAGCTGATCATCATCCAAAGATACAAGGAGAAGACAAAGCCATGCAATAAATTGACAGTAGCTGTCTAAATATTACCCTTTTATTTAATCTGTTTAAAAAGATCAGGCATGACAATGGAGGAAAATGAAAAATGGGAGTTAAGCATGTCAAGCATGTATGGTCTCCATATCAAAATTAGAAACACAATAATAAATCAACTGAAAGAATGAGTGTAGAAGGCATGCCATAATTTTTATGGATGAAAAGGCATGAAAGAAATATATGATTTTACCAAACAGCAATTCTTGACCCAACTTACACATGGAGATTGAATAGGAGAGAAAAACAAGTCATCTCCAAAAACTTTTGAGTGTAGAAGGCATGCCATAATTTTTATGGATGAAAAGGCATGAAAGAAATATATGATTTTACCAAACAGCAATTCTTGACCCAACTTACACATGGAGATTGAATAGGAGAGAAAAACAAGTCATCTCCAAAAACTTTTGAGTGTAGAAGGCATGCCATAATTTTTATGGATGAAAGGCATGAAAGAAATATATGATTTTACCAAACAGCAATTCTTGACCCAACTTACACATGGAGATTGAATAGGAGAGAAAAACAAGTCATCTCCAAAAACTTTTGAGTGTAGAAGGCATGCCATAATTTTTATGGATGAAAAGGCATGAAAGAAATATATGATTTTACCAAACAGCAATTCTTGACCCAACTTACACATGGAGATTGAATAGGAGAGAAAAACAAGTCATCTCCAAAAACTTTTGAGTGTAGAAGGCATGCCATAATTTTTATGGATGAAAGGCATGAAAGAAATATATGATTTTACCAAACAGCAATTCTTGACCCAACTTACACATGGAGATTGAATAGGAGAGAAAAACAAGTCATCTCCAAAAACTTTAGGGTCTGTTTGATTTTAGAAAATGTTTTCTGTTTTCACTAATACTTACAAAAAGGTGACTTTATTTCCTGATTTCAAGTATTTGTATGGTCACCATTTTGTTGTTTTCACCATTTCTTGTACAAATCTTTGAAAATAGGAAACAAAGTGAAAAAAGGTGACTTTTTGTAATTATTAGTGACAATAAAAAGTGGAAAAAGAACACAGAGAGAGCTATATCTTAACCAGAAAGGTGGCTTTAAAACCAATTAGAAATTAACAAAAAGCAGGACTAAGCTCTATCCGGGATGTATCCAAACAAATTTTAAGCTTTTAGTAAATAGATATAATGTCCAAACTGCATGATGTAACTAGCACCCCATAAATTAGAGAATCTCTGCAACATTAACAGCCATGTTGTGTGAACTAGAAATTCTTCTGCAATATAGCCTCTTTTTTTATCTTCTGATGTCAGAAACATAAGACTTTATTATTTTAGTAAAAAGAACAAGCAAAGAATTCCTTGCCTGCATGAAAGTCAAATATGTCCTCTTCGGAGTAACAAAAACCACCACGAGCTGTATAACAGTATCTAATATGGACAGAAAGAAATATTTAGTGGTCAAACACAATAGTTAATTCTATAACTTTCTGAATCATGAGAAAAGACAGGCATACCCACTATGAACCAGATACATGCGTATCTTGGCAAGTGCATAAGCAGCAGCAGGCAAAAGAGATTCAAGCACCTCATCACTGACCTAAAAACACAGAAAGAAAATATGCTTTTGAATGAAGCTTTGACAGCAACTACAACAAAGAAAGCCTTCTCTCATTAAGTTGAGTCAGCTGCATGGATTGATCAAATCAAAACACGCCCTTGTGTTTTGTCAAAATAAGTTTCCAATACAATCAAATCATCTGTCCATTTCATAAAGACAGCTTTCCTTATTTTTCTGGACTTGGCACTAGCTATGAAATGGTTGGCTAGAAAGCACGACATAGACAAAGTTAGGAATGAAACTTCACCAAGAAACAAAAAGGGAAATGTCCTTTTTCCACGAAATAAGCAATGAAGTTTTATTAGTGAAGATGGGGTGAATACTTCAGGGATTTAGCAAGAGTGACTTGTCCTATAAAAGGAGAGCACAAGATGACATTGCTGTCAAAACTAATTGTTGATCCTATATTTAAAAGGTCAAGAAAAATTTACTACTAAATCAAGATTACAGGTAGCAACACCAATGAAGATATAAACAAATTGGAATATAGAATTTGGAATAGAAACTTACATCAGACCATCCAACGCCTGTGCTCTGCAATATTTGGATAGGCCTGCAGCAAAATTCCGCAGTCTAAAGTCAAGAAATAGTAAAAATGAAGGGTCACCAAAATTCAAAATTTCCAGGATAGTAGTCATACAAGGGCAGGGCAAGGATTTATCATTTAACTTACATGTCAACGGGGCATAGCAGCATACATTCATCTCCTTTAGAACTTGTGAACACTCTCCTTATGACACACTCTAAGGGAAGGTTGTTTGCCGGATCAACCTGTTAACAAGTTATTCATAATTTGTAACACTCCTAAGACTCTTACATTCTAATTTCTTACAATTACACTCATAGTCCTATTAAATCTCAATTACCTAAATCTTCCGTTAATAATCATATAATTGGAAGCGAATTGCTTCTGCAAACACACGTAATTCAATCTACCAGAATGGAAAATCATATATTTGAGAAGAAAACTCACTAGAGTGGCGAGTCGGTCTTTGGAAGATGTGAGAAGCTTGCCGGTGTCGTCTACAACGAATCCAGCAGGAGGTTTGGGAAGTGGCATGGGAATGTGAGGCAAAGAAGAATTGGAAGTGGAATTGGAATGACCAGCACCGCCACCATCACTCTTATTGTTCTTCTTCTTGTTGTTGTTGTTGCTTCTGTTTCTGTTGGATGAGGAAGAGGAATGCTTCTTGGGTGGGACAGTGGAAGGACTGGCACTGCAGAGAATAGGGTGGAGCTTCAGCCTAGGGATTCGAAGTGAGAACGATGAGAAGCGTGCTTGATTGTGAAGAAAGGATAATTGAACTCTAACGGAAGAGGAGGGAAAACCATTCAAGGTTGGTGCCGCCATTTCTGTTGCACACTACACTACACTACACTTCACCTGTAAACATTCTGTTTCGCCACCGTCTCTTCCCTGTCTAAATATTAGTATTATCTTTATTTTATCACTGTTTTTTAATTTAAGGAATAAGCACTCTCACCTTATTAATTTTTTAGGGATTGCTTGAATAAATGTTGATAACACTTTTTTTAATAATTTTTATTTATTTTTTATTATTTAATCAATCAACTTTATACGAGACTCGTAAAAAATTTATATTTTATTGAAATTTATCTAATAATAAAAAATGTGTTATTATTCATAGCTAAAAGAAGTCTCGGTCTTCACAAATGTAAATGATAATAGGTTTGATTAAGTTTTTTATCTCTAAAAATATCTCAATTTTTCATTTAGTTTCTCATTTTTATTTTTTTTAAAGTAATCCTTAAAAAATATTCTTTTTTAAATGGTACTCTTATTTTTTTTCATAAAGTGCTGATTTTATATTAAGGATTATTTGAAAATTTTGAAAAATTTTGAGGGATTAATTTGAAAATGGTGATATTTTATAGAGACTTGGTAATTTGGCTAAGTTGAATCTATTATTAAGGAAGCTTTTCATTCCGGTGAAAATTAGATAAGTTATCTATCTTGTGATCTTATCTCTCAGGCCCAAGACCTAGGGGAGGATTTTTAATATAAGGTAAACAATATTTGTAAAGACTACCCGTTTTTCAAGACTTAGTGATTGTTGCAAGCACACTCTATTTCATTTTTGGTAGAAGAAAATTTAGGGTGGGTGGTGTCTCAGTTTAAGGTATGGAAAGCTTTCGAGTAATTAGGAGTTTTTGATAACCGTTTTCAGAGTAGTTTAGCTCCTGTTTTTAGATTAAACATAAATGGTAGTTTGCTTATTGTTCTGGATAATGGATGCTTTGCTTGGGTGAATGTTATTTTGTTTGTTCTTCAATTAAACCATTATTCTTAACTTAGGAGTGTAGCAATTTTTGGGAACCACTAATTTTACAGGATTAACTGCAAACATTTCCCTTGTACATACATTTTGGAGGGAAATCACACAAAATAAATTTCTTTTTAGAAAGTTTTGTTTGAAAAGCAAATCAATTGCTTCAATTGCATCTTTGTGGCCTAGAACAGAAAAATTCAAAAATTTTGAAGAAATTAGGAACTTAAAAGAATTAGAATTGTCAGTTTAGTATGTATAAGATTTTTGTGCATGATGGTGAAGAAGGCAAATTTTTTAAGCATTTTTTTATAAGCAATTTTTTTAAGAATTTGAAAGACTTGATCAAGGAACCTTATTCTTTTAGCCAAGTGAGTGAGTGAAACCAAAAGAAAATTGAGAGTCCTCTCTGTAATTTGTAAAGCTGGTTTTTCCTGAATTTTCCACTGTTACTTATTATTAGAAGCATGAAAATGACTTAGGCAAATTTGTTGAATTTCTCTTTGAGCCTAGTGCCAAATAGCTAACCTTGCATCATGGATAATCAACTTTCTTTGGTAGCCATTTGAGCCATTTGTTTGTTCTAGAAACCTGCACCCTGCATGTAATTGAAGTAAACTTCCCTCCATGCTTAGGGAAAGAGAGCTTAGGTGCAAGTTTTGTGATTGAATGGTTATCAAGTTGCTTTGATGATTATGGGCATTTGAAGAGAAGAGTTGAAAAGTAAAAAACAACCCCTTGAGTGAAAAGAAAAAGAAATGGAAAAAGACAAGAAAAGAAAGAAAAGAAGGGTTGTACATAAAAATCAAATGAAAAAGAAGAAAAGAATTTTGGTTGTTGATTCAGAAAAGAGGGATTCCAAGTATGATATTGGGGGTAGTTTAAAATAAGCATGACTTGCATAAAAGCTCTCTATTCCGAAAAGTGTGAATTATTGAATATCCAGAAAAACAATGATTCTTGGAACCCTAGCCTCATTACAACCTGTAAATACCTTAGGATTCATGCTAATAATGTGTTGTAATTAGATGGAAAATGAATGGCAAGGTTGTGTTGATCAGTTACTTTGAGGGATGAAAGAAACACTCACCCAAGAGAGTCATACACTGAGAGTGGTTCCTTGTGAGAATAGTTCTTTTACTTCTTCTGTTTGCCATAGTAGCTAAAGTGCATTCACGTCTTCCATCTACTTGACTTAAAATTTCAATCTTTTTGAGTTGTGTATATTGATGAAAATTGTTCTTGCTATCTTGATGATTGAAAGTTTATTTTGTTCAAACAAAAATTTGATCGCACGGGTGTTACTGTTTGTTTGCTCCTTTTTGGTTAAGTTGCTTGAGGGCAAACAAGATGCGAAGTTGGGGGGAGTTGATAAGTGCTCAGAATTAGTAGTTTTTAGGTATAACTTGAGCACTTTAGGGATGATAATTGTTCTTAATTTTGCCCCAATTGCCCATTTATTGTTGTGTTTTTAGTTATCTTTAATTTTTTGCTTTATTTTGGAGTTATGTTGCTATTTTGATGAGTAATCTGACTTTTTGCAGGTTTTGGAAGAGGAAAGTAATTAAAAGAAGCAACCAGAGATAACAAAAAGGCCAAGAAGCCCATTGTCTTAAGGCGTGCTCAAGCACGCATGAAATGCGCTTGAGCGCACAACTTGCTGAAGCCCCGGTGCATCCTCTAAATGCCCGCTCAAGCGCACCCATCCTCTGAAGCTTCTCCCTTGTGCTGAATGCGCGCCCAAGCGCGCATGTCACTTGAGTGCACGAAACTTTACTGAGTCCTTCCCTGCCGCTGAATGCGCGCTTAAGCGCGCATGTAGTGCGCTTGAGCGAGCACGTATCTTCTCCCAGACTCCAACACGAATTATAAAAATAAAGGGGAGACTTGTTGGAGGCATCTATCTTTTAGGGAATTCCTCTTCTGCAAGTTTTCTTTCTGGAACTCTGTTAGGGTTTCCTCCTCCATTCCTTCCTTTCCACCTTGCGGGTTGCCCTCTACCATGAGTGGCTAACCTCCTCATCCGGGATTGAACGAAGTCTTTGAACTCTAATGTATTCTGTTTAGATTTCTGTATTTTACTCTCATTTGACATTGGTAGTTTCGTTTTGTATTAACACTTGAATCTATTTTACGAAATAGTTCTCGTTATTAAATCTTAGTCTTGACCAGAAGGTATCTTTTTGATTTCGAACTAAACGTTTCTACTCGATAGGTTTAATATACTAGGAATAGATATTGATCTATCGATTGCTTTTGAATACTTATTTTTAATGCTGAAATATATGTTTGGATATGCGAGGAATTGATATTCAAGGGTATTATTCTTAGGGTCTCTAGGTGCGAGGGATCGAGATCGACCTAGGCGACTTTAGTGTATTGCATCAATGTCAATGAAACCGTAAATACAAGAACTAACGGAATACTGAGGAGGGAGAACGACGAGTTAAGTCCCTATTTTATAACTTTGCTTTCAATCCATTTTTACTGCCTTTGTTTATTTTATGAACTTGTTTTATCAAACTTTTCACAAAAGCCAAAATGACAAATTCACTGTTCTTTTGCAAATACTTAGTGGACTAAATTGTGTTGAGTGAATAGTAGTTCGAGTTCCTCGTGGGTACGACAACCCTTACTTTTAAAACTATTATACTGCTGCGATATTGGTACGCTTGTCATTACGCCAACAGACCACAATTTGTTTACTTATTCCTATGGCTCAATTTTCTTAGCCATATTAATCTACGTGGATGATTTAATAATTGTTGGAAATGACAATGAAGCTTATACGAGTTTCAAATCCTATCTCGGTGAATGCTTTCATATGAAGGATCTAGGACGACTTAGATACTTCCTTGGGCTTGAGCTCTCACATGGTAACAATGGTTTATTTCTTTGTCAACGGAAATATACACTTGATATATTGAATGAATGTGGAATGTTATATTGCAAACCCTTTGCATTTCCTATGGAGAAACATCATAATTTATCAAGTGAAGTAGGAGAAATGTATTCTGATCCAACTCAGTACAAGAGATTAATTGGAAGCTTGATTCATCTTACTATTACACGACCGGAAATTACTTATTATGTTCATATATTGAGTCAATTTATGCAAACACCTCGACAACCTCATTGGGATGCAGTTACTCATATTATTCGTTATCTAAAATCATCCCCGGGGCAAGGAATTCTAATGCCAAGGCAAAATGATTTACGTCTTGTGGGGTTTTGTGACTCAGATTAGGCACCTTCTCCTACAACAAGAAAATCTATTTTCGGTTATTTAATGAAGCTAGGATCAGTTCCTATTTCATGGAAGGCAAAGAAACAAACCACTATCTCTCGTTCATCCAGTGAAGCTGAGTATCGAGCAATGGCACATGCATCTTGTGAGATTGTTTTGTTAAGGAGATTGTTAAGTGCATTTCAGATTCCCTGTGTTCATCCTACGCCTCTGTTTTGTGACAATCAATCAGCGTTTCACATAGCAACAAAAATCCCGTTTTTCATGAACGGACCAAGCATATAGATGTGAATTGTCATTTTATTCGGGAGTACTTACAAGCCGACACCATATATAGCCACTAGCTACATTTCTACTGAACAACAACCAGTAGATCTCTTCACCAAGACTTTAGGCCACAAGCAGTTTCATGAGTTGTCATCCAAGTTGAGAGTTCATAATCTTCACTCACCAACTTGAGGGGGAGTAATAGAGTTAAAGATTAAGTTATGGATAGGGCTGTTATAATTTGAATTTTGTTATGAATTCGAATTATGTTATTTGTTTGTTAGATGAGTTTGAATTGGTTGAGTTTGTTTAAGTAGCTGAATTTTTAGATAAGCTTAGTTAGTTTTATCCAGCTCATTGCAATCTTATCTTTGGGCTTTCTGCTCTTTATATATATATATCAAAGCATGACATGAATAATTTCAATTCAATGAAGTTAAAAACATTCTCATAAATTATTAGCTTAGTTAGTTTTATCCAGCTCATTATAATCTTATCTTTGGGCTTTCTGCTCTTTATATATATCGAAGCATGTACATGAATAATTTCAATTCAATGAAGTTAAAAACATTATCATAAATTATTATGGTATCAGAGTCTATCCTAGATCCGTTGTTATTGGGCCCCACCTCTTGATTAGTCCACGCTCCAGATGTCCATCTCTAAGCGTGAGGGTGTGTGTTGGAAAGTCTCACATTGACTAGTGATGATGCTATTAAATAGTATACAAGCCTTGGGCAGTCTTCAACTTACAAGCTAGTTTTTGGGATGAGTTAGACCTGGGTTCAAAATTTAATAATCTACTATTTGCTTAATAAAAAAATGAAACACAAATTTAAAATTTGATCCAATTTAAATGTAAATTTAAAATCAGACCAATTAATTGATGAAATAAAAAAACAATCGAATTAAATTACATAATTTTTTCTAAACAACATGAATTCAATTCAATAGACAAATATCAAGTCAGAGAAGCTAATAATAGCACTTTTATAGGTGATGTTTATTAAGATTTTTTTAAAAGCACCCACGCGCAAGTAGAAAGTACTATTAGAGCGAATTTTAAATGGGGCGCTACTCCAGCATTAATGCTTGATTAAGCATTAGTGCTTTAAATTTTCAGAGTGTATGATCTGTATTTGTGAGATCTATTTAAAATTTGTGAATGATAAAAAAAATAAGATGTTGGATTAGAGGAGAGAAATACTTACTAAAAATCTGCTGATATATAGTGATAGAAGCCATTTAAAATATGTAAATAGTGAAAAAAAAATGAGATATTGAGATAAAGGGAAATCCTCTGTCACATTTTCATGTCTCCTTACCTGTACCTCCAATTAGAAGATGACACGTAATTTAAAATTTCCAAGTCAGATTTAACACTCTTTAACGTTGTCATCTAGCAGTTAATAATCCCTTATTCGTCCTCCTTAATAGACGAACCATTTCTCCACACTTCCCGGTGGATAGAGCGCCCTTCACCACCATGACAATCTCGTTCACCCCCACCTTTCGCTCTAACCATGACAGAATCCTAGAGGATAGTCCCTCCATTAGAGGCCTTTCAATTTTTATAATTAGAAATGATATCGGCGACTCTATATTCACCAACAAATTTTCCAAAGCCTTTTCTACCCACTTATACTTGCAGTAACTTTTACTTTGACAATATATGTTGAATGAATGAATAAAAAGTATACATGAACTCAGACAAATTAAAAATTGATTAGAAATTAGAACTTTAAAATGGACTTTAGATGTCAATTGCAATATGCAACATTTGATATTGAAAAATTATAAGTTACTAATACAATAACATGAATGCTAATCTGCATCTTCATAATTACCAATAGCTAACACACAACTCTCGCAAACCAAAAAAAGAATTGTTCAAATAATCGAACACATTTGCTTAGTTTAACATATGAAAGTAATGAGAAAATAGAAATCAACTTAAATTTTATTTGAAATTCAACTACAACCTCTGGTTTTTCCAAGATTGCCAGAAGTCTCGACTCTCGAACCAACATCTTGCCGGGAAAGACAATGGTGCCATGGCAAGAAGGGCCAAAAACGCAATCAAATTAAACAGAGAGAGATTTAAGGTCATTGATGTGGTGAACCACTAGATTTTAGATGGGAAAGAGGCAAATAAAATCAAGATGAAGCATTGAGGGAATGAGATAACAATCGAAGTTAATAACAAAGCACTAGCAGTAACGCAGCAAGGATAGAGAAAGCCTTGCAGAGGAAGACAGAGCAGCTAACGACGTCACAATAAACTAAAAAATGACATGTAAATTTTATATGACGTGTCATCTCTTAATTGGAGGGACAGAGAACGAGACAGGAATAAGGGACATGTGATTTTCGTCCGAGATAAAGATGTGTAAAGAATGAGGAACTCTACGATAAAAAGCAACTACAGTCTACAGTTATATCAAGAAAGAAGGCGCGCAAGAAAAACACCGACATGGCCTTCAAATCTTGCTCAAAATTTCCACGCGTATTCGAAGAAACCCACTCCACTGTCCACTACTACACAAGATGCGCTGGCTTGGCTCTTTCCCTAACCCTAACGACAGGTAATCAATCGATGAATCATCAATTGTGATGTGATATGATATGATGCGTCCTACTTCGTTGACCACCTTATTCCCCGCTTCTCTCTTGTTATTTTTGGAATTGACTAAAATCCTCTCTTTAATTTTTCTGTTTCAACTTTCAACCGTATTTTTCGAACAAAAGGGAAGGACAGTGTATTTTTTTTCCTATTCTTCTTCTGTTCTTCATTTCTTCCTGGTAATTTTTTCGTTTGTCTTTTTTCACCTCTGTTACATGTTTTTTTTTTGTCTTCTGTATCTATGCGACTGCAAACCGTTCTTTTCTTCATTTTCATGATTTAATTTTGGCATTTGCTTTGTACCAAACACGAGACAATGTTCCATTACTTGAACTTTTTAGAGTGCTAGACTATTTTCTTCTCAACAAATTAGATTATCTGCTACCTTTTCTTCTATTCTTCTCTCATTACCTTTTTTATATCTTAACTTTTCTTTAATTATTTTTTATGAAACCTTAGAGGTATCTCTGTTTTATTTCTTATTCAAGATGTTTTCACCTTTCCAGTTTGGATGAAAGTTACAACTTCTAGGATGGTACCAAGAACGGTAGAGATAGTTTTTTCCCTGTAATATTAGCTTCAGTTTTGAGATTTTAGCTAATGGTAGTTTTGTAGTTATGTTAATATCCGATAATATATTTAAATCGACTCTTATTTTTCATTCTTTTTTTTTTCGTTATTATGATACATTGATACTGAAATTGTTGATTTCCTTATTGTGATGTTTAGGGAGACAAATCGAGAGAAGAAAAAACGTTGTTACTTTTATCTGTTATTCATGTTTTGAAATTGAATAGTGCCAATATTTAGCATCAGAATAACATTTCTCAATTTCTGCCTCTTGTTGATGCATGAAAAATTTGGGATCGATCTTATTAATTACTTCTTAAATATGAATTTATATTTATGTCTTTAAAAGATAAAAATGTCATTTGATTTGATTTTTATGAACTAAATTGACGTTGAAAAATAATTTAAAAATTAAATTAAATAATTTTTTATTTTTCAAAGATAAAAAATATAATTTTCATCTAAAATATTTTAGAGACCAATATAACCACTTCAAATCTTTCAAGCTCTAAAATAGAATATAGTCGATTTTTCTTTTATTATTTTTATGCCTATTTTTTCTTTTCAACACGGATATATAGACACTTTTTTAACGGTAAAACCCTTCATTTCTCTTTTCTTATTACATCGCGTTATGAATGTATAGGTGGCCATTCGGACTACCCGGCCTGGTCCGCCTTGATGCGAGTAGTGGACTTTATCGGGCTGGATTAAAAAATCCGGAAGTTATTCGGACTTCTAAATAGGTGCCCGAGCCCTACCATTTGCGGGTAGCCCGGTTTTTTGGCGGGATTTTGCGGGCTACCCAATTATTTTACGGTTTTTTGCGGGTAGCGGGTTTTATCGGGCTAGGCTAAAAAGGCTGGAAGTTATTCGGGCTTCTAAAATAGGTGCTCGAGCTCTACATTTTAGCGGGCTTTTGCGGGCTTTTGCGGGCTTTTGCGGGCCGGCCCGGTCGGGCTAGCCCATTTTACCGGCTCTATATGAATGTGTTTAGTATGACCAATAAACTAATTTAAACTACTTTCACCAACACAAAAGTGTTTATTAAGGTTCATGAAAATAATTGATTTTTTTCTGCCTTATAAGAAGTTACTTTAACTAACTTTTACATTGTAGCTTATTTATTTTTATTCCATTTTTATTTTTCATATTTTAATACATTTTCTTTTTACCTTTATTTTTTTTAATCTTTTTTTAGTGTTTCTAATAAAAATTCACTCTTCTCTCTCATCCTTCACTCACTATTCTCTTTTAGTCTATATTCACATGATCTTTTCTTATTTAAAAATTATTTAAATTATTATTCTCTTTTTATTTATTTTTTGAAAATTGTTTTATATTATACTATTTATTTTAATTATTTCACTATTTATTTTAATTTTTTTAAAAATTCTTTATTATTAAAAATGTTAATAAGAATATAAAAATTATAAAATATAAATCCTTTTGTTTAGAAAAATATAATTTATATAATAGAATTTATAAATATGTCCTCTCATTTTACATTTTCACCTAATTTTATTAAATATTTTTAATTCAACAAAATAACTTATTAGCTATAAGCTAAGAATACGTCTCTCACATACCTCCTTTATTTACATATCTCTCTAGGTGCATCCAAAGAGATGTCCATATGCCATTTCTTTTTTCTTTTAAGTCTTGCTTATTAGTTTTCTAAGAATATTAATTAAAAAACTATTATTAAAATATTTTTTAAATCGTGATATTTGTCATTTTTTAATATTAAATACTACAATTTTTAATAAAAAATCCCTCTATTTTTCTTTTAGAGAATGGATCAGTGGCAGCTATTTTAAGGGGTGGCCACTAGTCATCACAAAAAAAACATTTCTTAGTAAATATATGTAATTTTATATATGATCCCTTTAATAAAATCAGATTTATTTTTCATTAAAAAAACATTGCATATGTATCTTTTATTATCTATTACTTTTGTTTTCATTTATTTATACCATGCTACCATTACATGAAAACATAAATTAAATAAATGTATTGATTTATATTATATTTATTAATTATTTTTCTTAATATAATAATTATCTCTATGTTTTATTCATTATTTTTTCTACTTATTATCTCTTTATTAAAAATAAAATTACAAAAATATAATTAATACTTTCTTGAACTTTTAAATAATATAAATAATTTAAAAAAAATATTCAAATAAAACAGATAAATAAAAATATATGTAATATCTTTTTAAACCAAAACTCAATTTTATATATAACCACCCCAAAATATTTGATCAATATCCGGGGGGATGGAATGTTTTCTTGTTCACCTCTTCAATTTAAAATTGTTACTTTTTTTTCTATTGTTTTTCTACTGAGTCGTCTTGATTCTTTTCTATAACAACAATGATTATATATAGGCATTTAATTTTTTTTTCAAACATCCATATTTTAAGGCTCCAGATCTCTCTCTTTTTATCTTTCTCACATTTATCGTTTCTCTCTTTTCTTTTTTATGCTCACTCCGAGTCTACTCATCATTATCCTTTTCCTTTCTATAATAATTATACTTAATTTCTTTTAATTTTTCTTTTTATTTTCTGAATACATCTCGTTGTATTATCTCATATTTTGTTTTTGTTGTTTCCTTTGCATATCTGTAATGGTAATTTGAAGATTGGTTCATCACAACTGTCGCATGTTCCTGCCTTCCTGGTATGGTTAATTTTCTGTTCCTTTGATTTTCTTTTTTTTTCTTTTATATTTTCTTCTTCTTCTATTATTATTATTATTAAATAATTACGGAATCCCCTAAAAAATAAAACCATACTTACAGAATAAAACTAACTAATTTAAACTAAACGGTGATTTCTAAATCTTTTCCATTATTACTATATTCTCATATCTGACCTATCTTTTTTTCCCTAGTAGTTTAAAAGATTTACATCTTGACAAAAAAAATTAAAAGATTTACATAATTATACAAGTCAATAAAAATTTTAAAAGTATCATTTAATAAGATTTAAATTAAATTATTCAATACAGCCGTTAAAAATTCAAAGAACATTTTAAATTTGTTTCTAATTAAAAGCCATTTCTCAAATTTTTACATAAATGGGTTGGTCAAGCAAGACAGGGTATCGTATCTCACATGTCGCAGGTTCAAACCCCACTTATCCCCTTGGAGCGAGATAAAATATAACCCTCACCCTAAATTTTCATGTACCCAAAAAAAACTATCCTCACAAATGAATGGCTTATTGATTATTGAGAAAAAAAAAAGCACATGTTCATAGAAGTCACATGTGCAACTCTGAGGGATTCTTGAATCTTGGCCTCTGTCTCGTCTTTGTATTGGTTCGGGCATTCGCCGCTTCAATACAACTATCGCCGACCAAAAAAAAATATCTTCTGAGCTATTCAGTACGATTCAATAAAGTTTGCTATTGCAAAATCCAATATATATCAGGTACCAAAGATTATTAAACAACTTACTTGTGATTCACTTACTGACTTGTGATAACATGATATATTTTGCTCATTTATGAAAGAACAAGCTTTTCTTAGTTAAATTAAATATATCATTACGTAGAAATATCATTTAGCACTTGAGTAAATAACCGTTTTTTTAAAATAAGAAGTTCTGTATCTGTCTAGGATTCTTAAATTGTAACCCATCACCTATGTCTCTGTTTTTTTTTTCTGTCCTGTTTCTTTTGTTAATGGATCTGCATATTTTGCGGCTCATAAATTGGCAGTCTCTGCAACTACTTATCATGATTTTGTTTTGTGGGATGATATCCAGATTGTGCACTGCTTGAAGTCTTTTTTTACTCTTCATCTTAATGAAAATCATATCTGTTTTTTTTAAATCTTTAATTGTAATTCTATTTTAAAAAAATGTCTATTTTGTAAATTTTTTAATTGAAAAATATTACCTTATTTTACTCTATTTCTTATTTGTTTCTAAAAATGAGAATTGAGAAGGTACAAGAATGGGTACTGAATCTGCTGATGGATAAGCTTTGCATCTTGGATCCAGCTCCTCCAACATTGTCCATGCTTGACTCTCTAGCCTCTTTCTTTTGTTTGTTTTTTCCATAGTTTTGAAAACCTGGTCCGACCGGAAAACCGGTCCAAATAAACCAGTGAACCGTTTTGTAAAAAATCGATCAAAAAACTGGTAAATCGGTAAAAAATCGGTAAAATCGGTCAAAATCGGTAAAAAACCGATTGAACCGGTCTTTCATAAAAAAATTCTATTTTTTTTATTTTTATTTAATGTAAAATACTTTTAAGATAAATAAAAACATATGTTTGAGAATTACACATAGATATTTATTATTTTATCAATTATTTTTATTTTTTTGTTTTATAAACCTTATAATAAGGTTGTTTAAATAAGTTTATAACTTCACATGTCTTAATTTCTTATAATTTTGTGTTATTTTATTAATTAAAATATTGTATAGTATTTAAAATATATATTTAATTAATACCGGTTCGACCACGGTTCAACGCCGGTTGAACCATTAAACCGTGAACCAGTGTCTTCACCGATTCAATTACCGGTTCGGTTTTTAAAACATTGGTTTTTTATCTCATGTACCCCAAAAAAAAACAATACAAATAATTTTTTATTATTTTCATTACTTTTTATATAAATATTTAAAAATAAAAAATAGAATAAAACTAAAGTGTGCTTTTAAAAATAAAAACAGAAAATATTTTCATAAATTGATCAGAATAAACTTTTGACAAGCCAATCATTTCCAATTTTCACATACTCCTTTATTCATTCATTTATTCTGTAATTTGTAAGTTATGGCTTTGCCCATGTCACATGTGCGGCACAAAGTAATTTTTAATCAAATATTTCTTTAATAAAAAAAATTAAAACTATAATCAGGTCAATTAATATTATAAGCCCAGTTCATATAATGATAGTAATATATATTTTTCTCTGAAACGCTCCCATCTCATTACCCAATTAAGTACATTACCAGTACCACATCTCTCTCGATTCTCTGTAAAAATCACATTCCTCATTTCCTCTATTGTTTAATTTTAAAATAAGGAATAAATTTTGGAAAGATAAGTAATTGGAATTATGAATGGCAGGGGCAGTGGTGTTGGACCACCGACTCCAGAAGGCGGCTGGTGAGTTGGGAGAGCGTCGAGATCAAAGGGCAGTCAGTGGCAGTGCAGAAACAAAGCCCTCCCCGGTCTCGCCTTTGTGTTTCACAATCAAGTAAACTCAACTTGTTATGATTCTTATTCCTCTTTTTGTTTTCATCTCTTTTTCATAGATAGATAGATGCTTTTGAAGTTGAGTTGCGTTGCTTTGATATGGATGCTTTATTGATAATGATTTCTGGTTTTGATTTTGATTTTGATTGGGAATTCAACTTATTCTTGTTTTGTGTTGTGTTCTTAACCAGGCCAGTTCCTCAAATTGAAAGTTGAGAAGAGAGAGAGAAACAGAGAGACCGGTGAATCGAAGCCCTAACTTCACCTTGCCTCTCGCCAGCCGCCGTGAACCGCCAGGTACCACGCCCTCTTAGATTATTTTTCTGGTTTTTCCCTTTTTCTTTAATTTTTTTATTTATTTGGGGGCTTTCTGACTTTCAATTTGTTTTCATCACACGCTTTTTGAACGCCGCAAACAGGCGTTTAGAGAAAGCGAGTTTCACTTTTCTTTTCTTCCTCTTGAAAACGCTATTGGCTTTTTGATTTTGGTAAATTAATTTTAATAAATTGATAGAATTAATGATTAAAAATAAATGAGACGCACCGGAAACTACGAAAAGCGGAAAAGGTAGGATTGCTGTGTGAAATATCTAAACCGCACTTGCTGAGCTAGCCAGCTAGGTTTTTCTTTCTCCAGGGCTCAAGTTGTGAACGATAGGTTCTGTTTGTTTAGCTATTTATATAATTGATTTTAAAAGAATGAATTGATTTTCAAAAAATGAACTGAAAAGAACTTATTTGTGCTTGAAAATAATGTTTTAAAAATGTCTTACAAAAATTTTATTTTATTTATATAGAATAGACTTTTAAAATATAATAAATATAAATAGAATTACTTTGAATTATAAACATAAATACTGGTGTTTTTTTTATGCGTCTTCATCTAAAATCAATTCTCTTTGGGGAAAAGGTTAAAAATCTATTCAGTACAATACAAAATATGAGTTGTGTTTTTCAAATTAACCAAACGTAACTATTTTTAGCGTTGAAAACATGAGTTTATCATGTTTTAACGCTAAACTTAATCTCAATTTTTAATTTTTTAAACACAACGTAGGTCTGTTAGGATTGCCACTTTTGGTCTTTTGCACAAACGTAGATTTGAAAGTGTGCAAACTGTAAAAATGAGGAAATGCTTTAGGAATTTCAAAATTTTGGTTTTGTAAACATTCGTAGTTGATAGGGATAGTTTGTTATGTTTATCTTTTGTCTCTATTTTTTAACTGGGATTTGGTTAGTGGGTTGGGAGTTTTATTTGGGATTTTGTTAAGTTTTCTTTAGTCGGATGGTCCCGTATATAAGTGGGATTGAGTAGAAAAAGGGCTGTTTCAGCAATAAAATAAAAAATGAAAGATTTAGCATTTGAGATAAGAAATAAATAAGTAAGTAGAAATAGAATTAGGCAATGAGAAAAATACAAAAAATGATAAAAGGAAGATGCAGGCTTGTTTAGATGGAGTTTGGGTTATTTATTTGATATTGATTTGGAGCTTACTCAGGCTCTTGATTCTTGAATGGTTAGTTTGTCTTTTATGACTAATTGGAACATGGAGGAATTTCCAAAAAGATATTTAGGGAATAGCTCTTATTGTGACCACTTTAGTTTTATTTTTTTATTTTGTGAATTGATGCCATTTAAAAGGTTGTTTATTTCCTAATATTAATATATAAATTTCAAATTATTTAATTATTTTTTAATATCTTCAAATAATTTAATCTCTAGTCAACTCTCTATATTATTCAATGAGTTTTAACATTTTCTTTTCTCTCATTTGTTTGTGAATTTCACACACTACTCATGAGAGTAAGATTCTCTTCTCAATCATTAGTACCATTATTCTCTTTTTTATTTAAAATTTTAATATTAATAAATGTTAATACTAAATTTGAAAATTTATTAAGATTTAAAATCTTATTCAATCATTTCCTATTTCAATCTTTATTTTTAATATAAATATTTATTTATTCTTATCATTATGATTTTGATTGATTTAATGATATTAGATTTCAATAATAAAATATAATCCACTATTATAATTTAAAGTTAAATATTATTAAAAATAATTCTATTTTTTATTTTTTATTTATAAAGATATTAATTTATACTAGTTTAAACAAATCGTAATCAACGGGGGTTGTTTCAAATGGTACATGTTTGTTTTCCCTTAAGCAAGGTATCGGGTTCGAGTTTTGTGGATGAAAAAAAATCTCTGCCGGAAGAGCTAGCCCCACCATGATGTGGATGTTCCTGGCTCGAACAGGATTGTCACTCGTGCAGGATAACTTGTTGTTAAACAAAAAAAATTGTGCTCTAATATTCACATATCGAATGCCAATATTTTATTTTAAATTATATCAAAAGAAATGATAATTTAAAATTGTCATATCTGGTAATTTATTTTCATAGTTGTTTTTACAATTTAAACAAATTTATTTTCACAATTTATATACATCTCTTTTGTTATTTTTTTATATTTTAAGTATTTTTTCTTGCATTATTAATTTTTAATTGTAAAAGCACTGTATGGTGTATGAGATACTTGTTAGCAATGTTTTTAAAACTGGATTGGCATTTGAACCAGTGAAAGCACTGCTGGTTCACGGTTCGATAGTTGGACCGTGATCGGATTGGTAATGATTAAATATATATTTTAAATATTAGATTATATTTTTAAGTAATAAAATCATACAAAATCAAGACATATAATATTATAAATTAATATAATTAACCTTATTATAGGTGTTATAAGGTGAAAAATTAATAATAATTTTTCAAATAATAAATATTTATGTGTAATATTTAAAATTTTATCTTTATTTATTTCAAAAATATTTTAGATTAAATAAAAAAAATTAAAAATAAAAAAAATTGATTTTTTTTAAAAAATGGCCGGTTCAACCGGTTCTCTAACATCGGTTTTGGACTGGTTCAACCGGTTCTGAAACCAGTCGGTTCTTTCAGCATAATGGACCGAACCCATGTGATTTTGGCTAATATATCAAAATTTGTTTTCAGTTTTGGAATTTCCAACACTTCCAAATTCATTTATTTGTTTATAAAATTATCCTTTTACTCATGCATTGAATTAGTGATAATATTTTGTACTTAATTTTTTTAAAAAATACTGTTCAAAAGTTTGATAATGGTTTGTACTTATAACCATGCCAACTCCATGTGATTGAACCCCATTCAAAAGTTTGATAATCATCTAGACTCAGATGGTTTCTGTATGCAATAAGATGATAAGGACTTCTAATCCATTTCAAAAGTAAATAAGCATTCAGACTAATTTTGCCAAAAATTTGACTAAATGTGTGTTCGGCTTACTATAAAACCACATTCCAAACGTGGATCTGTAACGTTGGCCCGGATCCACGCTTGGAACGTGGTTTTACATTAAATCAAACACACACTAAATATTTTGGTTACTTAGCCTTTTCCTTTTAAATTTTATTTTGCCAAAAATTTGACTAAATGTGTGTTCGGCTTACTATAAAACCACATTCCAAACGTGGATCTGTAACGTTGGCCCGGATCCACGCTTGGAACGTGGTTTTACATTAAATCAAACACACACTAAATATTTTGGTTACTTAGCCTTTTCCTTTTAAATTTTCCCAGCAATCTATGTCTATATTACTCAGCTTACTTTATGCATATAATTGTACCAGCCTCTTTCTTTCTGCATTTTTATAGTCTGTTAGTGATTTTGTGAATGCAACTCAGTAGTTGGTATGAGCAAAATAAGATTTATCCGAATGGTGTCTCAATTATATTTGCTCTGCTTTAGATCTCTTGTACATACATAAAAGATGGTGGAGAACTTATCCAGAACCAACCTTAGCCACCGTCGAGATTTTGGCATCGAGGAGGAGGCCATAGATGGTGAGCCTTTACAAACTGACTCCAAATTCTACGATGATGATGGGCGTCTTAAACGAACAGGTACAAATTAGTTAACTTTGTATACTTTTACATTAAATTTTGTTTCTTGGATTGTATGGATGATGATATTTGACATCTTAATGAGGCAGGAACCGTTTGGACTACAAGTTCCCACATAATAACAGCTGTGGTAGGATCTGGGGTGCTCTCCTTAGCCTGGTCCTTAGCTCAGATGGGTTGGATTGCTGGTCCTGCAGTGATGGTCTTCTTCAGTGTCATCGCTTTGTATACTTCATCAATGCTTGCTGATTGTTATCGTTGTGGTGACTCTGAATTCGGACAGAGAAACTATACTTTCATGGATGCAGTTAGCAACATTCTTGGTAACATATATATACTCACATTAATATATGAGTAGCACCATATAACATGAGGTGTTCTTTTGGAATTCAAGTGCAAATGATGTGATTTTCTTCTTTAATAACAAAAAAGAAAATCACTACCCTGATGTTCTAAGTTTGTAGTTGAATTTGTTCATTGTTCTGTGAGTTAACATTTCTGTGTATATATTGACAATCATAATTTTTTACAAATAGAATGCATGTATGATGTACCATAACATGCATTATAATGTGTTGTTTTGCAGGCGGGAACAGTGTTATGATTTGTGGGATAGTTCAGTACTTGAATCTTTTCGGAAGTGCAATAGGATATACTATTGCGGCTTCCATGAGCTTGATGTGAGTTAAGACCAACTATATCTTTGAAATCATAAGATTTATGAAATTGATTCAATTTATATACAAGTGTGTGTCTGGTTTACCTCAGATCCGGGCCAAGTAGCGTTAGCCCGGATTCACGTTTGAAACGTGATTTTGAGGTAAACAAACATGCTATAAGTATTAAGTAATATAAATACAAAGTAATAAAATAAAATGAATTTTAAATAATCTTGATTTTATTTGTGAGCATGCGTGTGTGTCAGATCTGAATGGGTTTTGCCTTTGTTTATATTGATTTAGCCATTTCAAGTTTTCAACAATTTTAAGTGAAAATAATGAAATAAAATTATTAAAATAAAGCGGATTTTTACTTTCCTTTGATGTATTTCAAATGCAGACATCCATTTACCAATCAATTTAAATCACACTTTATTTAATAAATTCTGATTAATTAAGTTAAATTACATTAATTCTATTGATGGCCAAGTTACATTTTATTACAGTGTGTAGTAAGAATGTACCACACAACCTAAACATGTGGCATGATAATTCATGGTCATTTTGCAATATTTCTCTCTACTGATAGGATTATATTTATATAGTTTGGTGATGGTTGAATGTTCATGGGTTTATTTGAATTTAGCTAGTTTTGGTTGACAGGGAACTCAAAAGGTCTTTTTGTTTCCATTTCTCTGGTGGAATAGACCCGTGTAACGACATGTCAGGCAACCCATACATGATCGCTTTTGGCACAATACAACTTTTCTTTTCTCAAATTCCAGATTTTCATAACATGTGGTGGCTTTCAGTAGTTGCTGCAATCATGTCCTTCGCCTATTCCACAATTGGTCTCGGTCTTGGAATTTCCAAAATTGCAGGTTATATTCCTACTTCAATTTGTTTGACACAAATTCTCTGTTAATTCTTAGGCTCTGATATTTTGTTGGCACATAACCTCTCCAATTATTGGTCTATTCCAAAAGACCTCTTATGGTTTAAAATTTGGTAACACAACTCTCTGAAATTATCAGATCATATAGAGTAGTGCAAATTTATGCTCTTGTAGATATGCAAAAGCCCTATTAGACAGCCAACATACAATTTATGAGTTCAAGGAGTGAAGTTGCTGAATTTTTAATCATGATTTTTTTTTCTTTTGTAATTGACCCATAATTGAAATGGGTTCTTATAGTTTAGCTTACTTTGTTTAATTTGTTCTGGAATAGAATCGGGTACTTTCAAAGGTAGTCTCACAGGAATAAGCATTGGAACTGTGACAGAGGCCCAAAAAGTATGGGGGATTTTCCAAGCTCTTGGTAACATAGCCTTCGCCTATTCATATTCTTTCGTTCTCCTTGAAATTCAGGTACACCTTTTTTTTTCTGTTTAGAAAAGTAAGGAACAACAAAAGCGACTTTTATCGTATAAAAGAATTTACCACACACACACACACATCACCTTACATTTATACAGTTTCTACTATCTAATTATAGCTGAACTTTCTCATTTATTGGACACCTATTTCACCACATACTTCAACTCTCCAAGTGTGAAGAGATGCACATGATGTGTAACAAGCTTTATCCATGCTAATAAATATATCATCTGATTACACAGGACACCATCAAATCTCCACCATCTGAAGTAAAAACAATGAAGAATGCTACAAAGGTAAGCATTGCAGTGACCACAGCATTTTATATGCTTTGTGGCTGCTCGGGCTATGCAGCTTTTGGAGACTCAGCACCTGGGAACTTGCTTGCTGGATTTGGTTTCTCTAAAGCATCTTGGATTATAGATATTGCTAATGCTGCTATTGTAATTCACCTTGTGGGAGCATACCAAGTTTATGCCCAACCCCTCTTTGCCTTCATTGAGAAAGAGTCAGCAAAAAGGTGGCCCAAGATTGACAGGGAATTCACAGTTCAAATTCCTGGTTTTTCACCCTACAAACAGAACATATTTATGTTAGTTTCAAGGACAGTGTTTGTTATCATCACCACTCTCATTGCAATGCTGATTCCATTCTTCAATGATGTTTTGGGAGTGATTGGAGCATTGGGGTTTTGGCCTTTAACTGTCTACTTTCCCTTGGAGATGTATATCTTACAAAAGAAGATCCCAAAATGGAGTGGAAAATGGATTTGTCTGGAATTGATGAGTGTGGTCTGCCTCATAGTATCAATTGTGGCTGGTCTTGGTTCAGTTGTTGGTGTTTTGCTTGACCTGCAGAAATACCACCCACTCAGTTCAGACTATTAAACCCCACATATAAAGCCTCCTGGTGGATGTAAGAAAGAAGAAACTACTGTGGCTGGTTATGGCTGCGATCTTATACTCTTAGTTGTATCATTATCTTTTAAATGGTGCTAAATCAAAATTGTCCCTAGCTTAGATTTAAGAAGTGGCACTTCAAAATAATTGCCGTTGAATATATATATATCTTGAAACTTTTAATCTACATTTTTTAATTTATTTTGGAAACTTTGTACCAATGCAAGTGGTATATCATATTGAAAAAAAACATTTTAATGTTTGTATATTACTTATGAAACCTTTTGTCTTTATTTTAATTTAAGATTTGTGTTTTTTTTTTGTAAATATTAAAAGATATATATACAACTTCGGTGGGAACAATATTGGCTGAATCGTACACTGCATGACTGGAATTCATTTTTATGTCAACTTATAATATAATAATGCTATTATTATTATTATTATGATATTATAGAAGTATGTTCGGTAAGACATTTTAGCTAGATGAAAGCTGAAATTAGTTGCTGAAATTATTTCATCATGGGTTGGTATGAGAGCTTTCTTAGGTAGCTATCTAAAGTTTTTCTTGAAAAATTACTTAAGGTAGATTTTTTAAAAAAGCTCTCATTTTCAGCTACTAACTGAAAATTTATTATAACTTTATCCTTTAACCATCCTCATCATTATTTAATAATTAATTATATTTTTGTATGATATTTCACCATTTTCAATTACTTTTACCAGCCAGCCACCTCCAGTTAAAGAAGTTAATTTTTTAACTTTCAGCTAGTTTTTCAGTTTTCAGCTAGTTTTTTAGCTAATTTTACCCAACATACTCTAGTTTGCATCAAAACGTGAAATAGCCATTATGATTATTATAGATTGACATCAAAATCTTGCACATGTTTTTTTATATTTTTTTATTTAATTTTTTATAAGAATAAATTTTAATTAAATATATAAAAATGATTAAAATTTCAATTTCAATTTAAATTTATGTTAAGACATAATATTGCAAAATTTAAATTGAAAATATAATAAAGCAAATATACATTGAGAATTTGTTAAATATGATTTATTATAAGCAACATTTATAGTATAGTTTGCATAATTGTAGGGGCGTAGCTAGGAATTTTTTTTGGGGTCGGAAATAAAATATTAAAAATAATGATAAAATTATTAAATAATTTCAGTTAAGAATAGTAAATTTTATTTAAATAAAACTCACCGTTCCTTCATCTGCATGAAATTTTTTAACAAGTTGACAAATTTATTATCAAATGATTTCAAAGAGTTTTTGGGATCTAAAGTTGAATTGAGTATAAGAAGTTCAATTGTCTTTTCGTTAAATCTTTTATTTAATTCAGATAATTACAAATCAAATTTTTATTTTTTCTTATCACATAATTCTAAAAAACATATTCAAATCAAATAAAATCTTTTTTAATGTTATATTATGTTACCTAATGATATTTTCTCCCTTCTTTTTTTTTTGTAATACTCGTATGCTTCCCCTTTTGATCTTTTTACTTTTTATAAACTAATATTGTTAATAAATTTTTATCTATAATTTTTAATTTTATCTTATCTTCTCTAAATAAGAAAAAAAATCAATATAAAAAATAAAATAATAAAAATTAAAAGGGTCATAAAAAAATAGTTAGTACTACTGACTACAAAACCTACGAAATTTTAGGGGGAGTCGAAGTAATAGTTCATGAGATATATTATACCGAATGTATATAATTAATAAAATAATAAAATAATTAAAAATATTTCGGGTGCCGTGGCCGCTCCATTTCCTTTGGCTACGCCCCCTGCATAATTGCATATTTTACTTCAAATGTCAACATTTTGATCTTTAGTGTTTCATAATCTGAATAAATTTAAAATATTGAGTAACTTGTGCAATTTACTTAATTGAGCAAATGATACACTAAAAATAAAAAAAACGATTAAAATAATTGAGTAAGCTGAGTATTGTGTATATATCATTATATCGAGTATTACCAAAAAAATATCATTATATCGATTTAATTAAAAATTTAAAAATCTAAAAAAAGAAAATAGCTTAAAATTTTTCTAAAAAATAATGCAAAAAATATAATTTTAAATTTTGATTTAATTAATCTATTTTTACATTGACTGAAATTATGTGTCATATAAATGTAAAATTTTATGTGAATAATTTTATATTTTCCAGTTAAAATATATTATCAAATATTAACCTTTTTTTATCAAGTAATTGAGTGAATTAAATGATTTGTTATTGCAATTTTTGTTAAAATGAACTACAATTTGCAAATCTTTTCACATTTTTAAATTATAAGACTTTTAGTATTTCAGATTTAAAATTTTATAAAATATAGTATTTATTTACTATGACATTTAATATGTATATCATTTAATATTAATAATTAATTACATATAATGTGTAACATATTTGTTTTCGGTTTTGATAACCTTAGCCCTAATTGCTGATTTAAAGCATTATTTATATTTTTATCATAAATCATAAATTAAACACTTTATCTTTATTTCATTAATTAATTAGATTATAACATATTTTTATGATTATACTATCCTTCTGAAACTAAAAATTAAGACAAAAAATAATAACACAGTTCTCTCTAATTCATCTAGAATTGGAAAAATGGGCTAACCCATAAAAACTCATAAATATATAAGGCTTGAACACTTATTTTAGAAGTCCAAACAACTTTTTGGCTTTTTTGCTCAGTCCGATAAAACCCACAATCCGAAAAAAGCCATGTGGCCCACAAAAATGTAGGGCTCAAACATTTATTTTATAAGTCCGAATAACTCTCGAATTTTTTAAGCTAACTTGATAAAGCCTACTACCTGTATCCGGCCGGGTCAGATAACCCAAATTGTCAGCTTTACACGTTCAAATTCTCACTTAAAAAACATCATAAAAATATAAACATTATTTTCAACATATTCGGTGGTATGAGAAACATCGGTGTTAAAAAACTACATCTAGCTATATAAATAATTCTTTGAGATAACATATTTATACAACAAAAAATATACAACAACTTATACAACACACTTTTTCTCTCTCTATATCTCTCCATCACATCTCACATTTTTCTCTCTTTTCTCTCCTTTCTCTCTAAATCTCTCTTTGTTGTATAAGATGTTGTTGTGCAAACAACATTTCTCTAATTCTTTTGATGTCACTTATATTAATGCTTCCATTTACAAATGCAAATTTTTACAAAACAAGAAATTAATCAACTTAAACAGGAAAACGTGAATTGTGTAAACAACAACAGTTGCAAGAATGACAAAAACCAAGGAGAAATTTAAACACCAGCATATGTAAACAGGAAAAGTTAAATGTTAAAAATTAAAAAGGAGATAGAGAAATAGTTTTAAATTTTTAATGTTAGGAGGTTAATATAGTCATAAAAATATGTTATAATCTAATTAATTAATAAAATAATAAAAATAAAGTGTTTAATTTATGATTTGTGATAAAAATATAAATATAATTAATGCTTAAAATCTGATCTTATCAGAAACATATTTTTATTATAATATTTTGTTCACCATATTAAATATAACATTTAATGTTATTGTTGAAGTGTTATAGAATATATCTTGACAGGTAAGAAAATAATTAAATAAATTGAATAGTAATACTACTAAATTGGGTGCATTAGGATTTAAGGCAATCACACCAATAATTAATAAATTAATAATAAAAAAACAATTTTTTAATTTATGTAACATTGCACAATATAATAAATGAAAAATAAAAATATTTTATTAAAAAATATAACATTTAATATTATCAATACATTTAATATTATGATAGTTATAATTTTAAATAAAATATTTTGATTTTTGATTTATTATCATTAGAAATATTGATAGAATTATCACTACTATTTATTATTTTTTTTTGTGCTTATCAGTTATCACTATTATTTGTTTATTTTAAAAGTAAATAAATGAATTAAAAATATTGAATTAAATATATAAGTAATTGCCCGCACCAACCGTAGTGGAAGAAACAAAAACAATGGTAGCAGTTTCTTCTACACACCAAATTGGACCGAAGACTCACTTTAGAGCTTAGCCAATAGCGCCAACAGCTATCTATAAAGACGAGTATGGGGCAGCGCAGTATTGGTTGGTGAGAGTCCTGAAAGTTTGAAACTAGCGCTCTCCAATTCTCACCTCCGATTTCGAGCAAGAAGCCAACAACCACAACAGAGAAACCTGCTTTTGGATTTCACTCACATTCAAGTAAACTTTCTACTATTTTCACTTCTCGATCTCTCTTTTTTTGTTGTTTCTGACGTGAAATTGATGGATTAATCACTCACTGATTTGATTTCTACTAATTTGAATGCGCGCGTTACTTATTATCATAATATTTGATTTCGTTTTGAGTTTTACTGAGATTCAGATTTAGGCTCTGTTGCTGAATCTGAATATATATACACTTCCATGGAACAAATTAACATACATAATATACACGAATTTTAGAAGAGAAACTACTATCAGTTTACCGCCTTAAAAAACACTGAATATTAAGAGTCTCTTTGCTGATTCAATGTTCATGTTCAGGATATTTTCAGTGTATTACTAAGTTATGGAACTTGTTTCGTCTGGATTGTAATTGATAACAAATACGTGATTTAAATGTGTCTTCTATTAGTGAGATATATCTGATAGGGAAATGTGTATTGACGGAAGTTGAAATACTGGGAGAACCTGTAATGAGCAGAGTGAGTGAAATCGACAACCATGACCATCCAAAATACAAAGAATATTCCAAGATTCATTCATTTATATATAAAGTGGAATAATACATGTGTGATTCACAGGATTATTAGAAAACAGAAAAAAAAAGTAGAATAGAGTGCGCACACGTGGACCTGAATCCCCATTCTTCGTTGAAGGAAGTGGAATTTGTTATAGCAGCAGGGTGCTATGAATGTGATTTAGTAGTCCTACTTGTTTGGTTCCTTCGATTCTGGCTTTCTGGAATTGGAATTACAGGGAGCTAACAGGGGGTTTTATTTTAGTGTGGGTAAATCGGATTAGGCAACAGAGTTTTAGAAATGAAATACAGTTATTTTGGGGGTTTAGGTACATCCTCCTACCTTTTCTGGCCCAGTTTGCTTTTAGGATCTTGCCCCATTTTGCTTTAGGGATCTTTCTTTTGTTTTGTTTTGTATTTTTGGTACATTGTTACTTCATTTGGTTTGCAATTTTTAATCATTTATATTTTATCATTCATATAATTATATTCATTTCATTTATTGGCCTATCTATTTTGATTGCATTTTTTAGTATCCCTTTTCTTAAATGGTGATCTTGTGATTAATAGGAAAATAGATATTTTTTAGACGTAATTTACCTATGACAAATTGTTAATTTTGTGACTTTTAGAGTCATTTAAACTTAAGACAGCTGGACGATTTAAGTTTTTTTTAAATCAATTTAACAGAATATAATTAATTTTCGTAATTAAAATTAATTAATTAATCTATAAATATTTTCTAAGAGATGACGTGAATTTGATTTTTTTACTGTACTAGACAAATATTGGAGATTATTAAATTTATATAATTACCTTAAGTAACAAACTAGATATATAAGGAATATCATATATGAAATTAAGTTTATGCTATTATTCATGCATAATTAGATTCATAAATTCAATTGTTTACCAAAAACAAATCATGAATTCAATCTTATATATTTTTCAAAGATTAATTTTTTTTTCTAATTTTTTAATTTTAATACAATTAATGACAACTCAATTTTTTATTTTCTTCCAATTATTCTGTCACGACAATTTCCATTTCTTGAAATTTAATTAAACCCCAATAAATAGTTAAATACCCTCCATTTTCGCCCCATGAACTGATGATACATGATTGTGCCAACCTCTTTCTTTCGTCCATGTTTCATAGTTTGTTCTTAGATCTGCGGATGCAACTCAATTGTTAGCACGAAGAAAACGAGATCAATGTAAATAGTCTCTCAAATATACATATTTTCTCGCTCTGCTCCAAAAATGATGGTGGAAATCGCTTCCAGAAGCCACCCTGACATTGGGGAGCACACCATAGACGGTGTCCCTTCACAAACTGGCTCCAAATTCTACGATGATGATGGCCGTCTTAAACGAACAGGTACAAATTAATTCACACATTATATAACTTCCTCATTAATTTCGTTTCTTAGGTTGTATTTGATTGATGGCATAACAATGCATCTTCTCATGTTAAAGTTGTGTATAATTTTGTCATATGTTAAAATTCTTGTGTCTATTTTTCTCTGTGATATTCATTTTGATGTCTTAATATGAGGCAGGAACCGTTTGGACTACAAGCTCGCACATAGTAACAGCTGTGGTAGGATCTGGGGTGTTGTCCTTAGCGTGGGCCATGGCTCAAATGGGTTGGGTTGCTGGTCCTGCAGCGATGCTCTTTTTCAGTGTCATCACTTGGTACACTTCATCGCTTCTAGCTGATTGTTATCGTTATGGAGACCCCAAGTTAGGAAAGAGAAACTACACTTTCATGGAGGCAGTTCACACCATTTTGGGTAACTATATATATACACATTAATATATGAGTGAGTAACACCATGTGTATCCCGAAAATTTTTGTTAATTCAGGTGCAAATGACGTGATTCTCTACTCTACTTGTAAAACAAAACAATTTCTTTTTGACAATTTCAGCGTGCACCGTCCATACAAACTTTCAAACTCACGCGTTTGTAGTTGAAGAATTTGCTAAAAATCTTTCGGGGATATAACATATAGACACGCATGGCGTGCGTGGGTATATGTAGGCACATTAGAGTTTAATAATAGGATATGATTGAATGATGTGGAAATGCATAATTGAAAATATATTTTCATTAAACGTTTATCATATTATATCATAACATTTGTTAAAATGTATTTTGCAGGCGGGTACAATGATATGCTTTGTGGGATAGTTCAGTATACAAATCTTTACGGAACTGCAGTAGGATATACAATTGCGGCTTCCATTAGCATGATGTGAGTTGATGCTTGTTTTATGATATCTTTAATTAAAATCATAGAATTTAGAAATTGATTTTATTTATAAATGAAATATATTTAGAAATTAACAAAATAAAATACGAGTTAGTTTAATTTTATGATAAATTCCAATTAAAAAATTTAAATGAATACTATCAATGGCAAATTTATATTTAGGGCCTGTTAGTTTATAAAAAAAGTGATATATTTTTTAGATATTTTATGTAAAGTAAAAATTATTCATATTTTCATGTATTTACAATCGTAATTTTTATTTAATAAATAGTTATAGTTATATTCTTTTCAGAAATTACTCAAAGTAATTTTTTAAATATCAATTTTTTTTTCAGATTTTGTATTTTTTAAAATTAAAAGAAAATATTTTAAATACTTTCAAATTATTTTTTTAAAAAAATAATTTTCAAAAAAAGTTTAAACAAATATCCTCTTGATTAATTATCACACCCATGTGTTGCTAGGATTACTATAAATTTTATATCTGTTATCGTCACGGACGGATTTAGAGGGGGGCAAGTGGGGGCTTTGCCCCCCTCCCCATCCTCAACAAGTAGCATACTATATATTTCACTCACAAAAAAATTTACATATTTTATTTTTTTAGTTATTTCTTATGTTCAAATTGTGTTTTTTATTAATGTTTTTTATATTTATATGAATCTGGCCCCCCTTAAAACTCTTTATGGATCCGTCACTATCGTGAGTTTTTTAATTTAATAATCAAAATATTTTACATGTTTTAAGTCTTTAACATTCAAATTAGATTTTTTTAACTTTTCTTTGAGCCATTTTCTCATAAGTTGTGACTAAGTAGCAAAATCAAACTTTCAAGTTAACTTTTTTCTTTGAAGAAATTGTAATCCAAATATTTTAAATTAAACTCTTGATTGAAATATTTTCAAGTACAAAACAAGTTACTCTTGACATATAAGTGACTTTTTTTTTATGACATTCACCTTTTGACCTATATAATTTATTTTCTTTTTGGTTTTTCTACAATTTAATAATAATTAATTAACTACATTTAGATGAATTAATTTTTTTAACTACATTTAGATGAATTAATTAATTCTCCAACTTTCAGGTTAGCTTTTTTCTTTGAAGAAATTGTAATCCAAATATTTTAAATTAAACTCTTGATTGAAATATTTTCAAGTACAAAACAAGTTACTCTTGACATATAAGTGACTTTTTTTTATGACATTCACCTTTTGACCTATATAATTTATTTTCTTTTTGGTTTTTCTACAATTTAATAATAATTAATTAAAATTATGATTCAACTAAAAAATGTTATAAACTTATGCAAAATGAATAGGGATTTACTCCAAAAAATATGACGTTTAATATAAGGTATTTTTAAAATACTTTATTTTTTATCAAATATTTTTTATGTTTACACTTATCAATATGAGTTTAATTATTATGCACTGACAATATAAAAGAGTTTTACACGATTATCCAATGATGCGTTGCCATATCAATTAATGAGTATGATACCTCATGTGTAATTAAATTCAATAAATGATGTGTAATCATATGATAGAATAGAATAAATGTACGCTGTCTGTGTATACTCATTAATTGATAAACCTTTTTCTATTGATTGGGTTGTCTAGTTTGATTATGTTTGATAATACTTGATGGGTTTATTTTAATTTAACCGGTTTTGGTTGACAGGGCAATAAAAAGGTCTGGCTGTTTCCATTCCTCAGGCGGAAAAGACCCATGTCACATTTCAAGCAACCCATACATGATCAGTTTTGGAGTAATCCAAATTTTCTTTTCTCAAATTCCAGATTTTGATAAAACGTGGTGGCTCTCAATAGTTGCAGCAGTCATGTCTTTCACATATTCCATAATTGGTCTTGCTCTGGGAATTGCCAAAATTTCAGGTTAATTTCCTACTTTAATTTGTATAATATAGAAGTTCTTTTTAAAAAAATTGGCTGATTTTTTTTTATTTGGTTCTTGAACAGAAACGGGTACCATAAAGGGTAGTCTCACAGGAGTTACCATTGGAGCTGTGACAAAAGCCCAAAAAGTATGGGGGACTTTCCAAGCGCTGGGTGACATAGCCTTTGCCTACTCATATTCTCAAATTCTCATTGAAATTCAGGTATACCTTATTTTTTATGTTTATTAAAAAGTAAGGGGGAAAAAAACGAGAGAATCTTATCATAGAAACTAATTAATATATAATAAATTCTGGCTACACAGGACACCATAAAAAATCCACCATCTGAAGTAAAAACAATGAAGAAGGCCACAAAGATAAGTATAGGAGTGATCACAACATTTTATATGCTTTGTGGCTGCTCGGGCTATGCTGCTTTTGGAGACTCATCACCTGGGAACGTGCTCACTGGATTTGGTTTCTATAACCCATATTGGCTTATAGATCTTGCTAATGCTGCTATTGTAATTCACCTTGTGGGAGCATACCAAGTTTATGCCCAACCCCTCTTTGCCTTCATTGAGAAATGGGCAGCAAAAAGATGGCCCATAGTTAAAACGGAATACAAAATTCCAATTCCTGGTTTTCTTCCATACAATCTAAACCTATTTAGATTGGTTTGGAGAACAGTGTTTGTTATCACAACCACTGTTATAGCAATGTTGATTCCATTCTTCAATGACATTTTGGGGTTGCTTGGAGCACTGGGATTTTGGCCTTTAACGGTTTATTTTCCAGTGGAGATGTATATAGTACAGAAGAAGATCCCAAAATGGAGTACTGGATGGATTTGTCTGCAAATTTTAAGTGTTGTCTGCCTTATAGTGTCAGCTGTGGCTGCTGTTGGCTCAGTGGCCAGTATCGTGCTTGACCTAAAGAAATACACACCATTCACCTCAACTTATTAAACCCCATGCAACATCTACTGCCTCCTTATGGATGTTAAAAACTGCTGCGGGCAGTGATGATTATTGTTTGTGTATCATTATCTATTGAGTAATGCTATTTCAAAATGATCTTGTTACAATCTTGAAATTGAGTATGTATTTGGTAAAATTAGCTGGTTAAAAGTTGAAAAGGCGAAAATTGAGGAGTTAGTTGATTTGATTGAAAATTATTGGTAAGATTAATCGAAAATGATAAAAAGACATATAAAGATATAATTAATTATTAATTAATAATGATGAGAGAAAATTGTTGAGAAATTCAATTGTAATAAATTTTCAGTTAGTAGCTGAAAATATGAGCTTTTTAAAAAAGCTACTAAAAAGCTAGTAACTACACAAAAAGTTACCTTACCAAACACAACTAAAATGATTTTAGCTACTAATTTCAGTTTTTATCTAGCTAAAGTATCTTCCCAAACACACTTTTAGATGAAACTAAATGTAGGGCTCTAAATAAGCTGAACCAAACACCTAAAGCTCAGACTTGACTTGTGAAAAGAATGAGTGGCTCAAACTTGATTCATTTATTTAAAACTAAACTTAAAGTTTGGACTTGTTAAAGAATAACAAAGTTTGGGTTTAGCTTATTTAACTCATTTATAACTTCATTTTTCTTACTTTTATGAAAATTTTCTTTAAATCATTTTAAAGTTTATAAATTTAGTATTTAATAAATATTTTAATATTAAATGATAATATTAAAATTAAAATATATTCTTAATATATGATGTGTAGTTAAAAAACTTTAAAGGGTAAAATAACTTTTTAGTTCCTATAAAATATCCGAGTTTTGATTTTCGTTCCTGGAAATTTTTTCTTTTTTCTTATTTCATCCTTATAAAATATTTAAGATATTTTTTTAGTCTCCGATATTGATTCTGCTATTAATTGTGGATGTGTTGAACATCTATAATAGTGACCAATACATGAGAAGTAACACATTATATAAGAGTGCTACACTCCTTAAACTCATTCAAAGAGTCAAATTTCATGTCCTACTTGAACTGAAATTATTTGTACATTTCCTCCTTCCTATATATCATAAACAATCTTTGAATGAGTTTACAAATGTTAGCAATGTTGTATAATGGGTCAGGGCGCTACACATATGATTATTAACTATGATAGGCATTAGATACATCCGCATTTAAAAGTAAAATCAACAGTAGGGGCTAAAAAATAACTTCAATATTTTATAAGGATGACATAAAAAAGAAAAATTTTCCAGGGATGAAAATCAAAACTCGGATATTTTATAGGGACTAAAAATTATTTTACCCAATTTTAAAGTATTATATTTTCAAATTTCAATACATAATTTCTTAACTAATATAAGAAATATTTCAATGTTTATTTTCATATATACAGAATATTTATTTTACTTTATTATTTTATTATTTATTTTAAAGATAAACTTCTAACTTTAAGTTTTCTTTTTTTAGTTTTTACTAATCTTATTTTACTTTTATTATTTATATTAATAAATTATTATATATATATTATATATAATAAGTGATCTATTCCCGAACTCATGCATTTAATAACCCTAAACGAGCTCATATATTTAAATAATAGATCCCGATTTTAAATTTGAGTTTATTTATTTAATTAAATAAACGAGCTCATGCATTTAATAACCTATCGCTGTCTCGGCTGTGCTACCGGAGGTTCTGGGGAAGTCAAAATAGGAGAGCACTCATCTTGGGGTGGGCTTACTACTTAGATGCTTTCAGCAGTTATCCGCTCCGCACTTGGCTACCCAGCGTTTACCGTGGGCACGATAACTGGCACACCAGAGGTGCGTCCTTCCCGGTCCTCTCGTACTAGGGAAAGGTCCTCTCAATGCTCTAACGCCCACACCGGATATGGACCGAACTGTCTCACGACGTTCTGAACCCAGCTCACGTACCACTTTAATGGGCGAACAGCCCAACCCTTGGAACATACTACAGCCCCAGGTGGCGAAGAGCCGACATCGAGGTGCCAAACCTTCCCGTCGATGTGAGCTCTTGGGGAAGATCAGCCTGTTATCCCTAGAGTAACTTTTATCCGTTGAGCGACGGCCCTTCCACTTGGCACCATTGGATCACTAAGGCCGACTTTCGTCCCTGCTCGACGAGCTCAAAAAATTCACCAATAGTTCAATTTATTTACCGCCTTAACTAACTGTTTGCTTATCCTCTATTCAGGATGTAACAAATTTGGGGCCTTGATGGATACAATGATCTCCCTCTTCCATTTCCCTCTCTAAAAATCTACTAAACCCGAGTGACTTTCAGCGAAACGACCAAACAGTGATGACTTTCAAGCTTGGTCCTAGTAACATATAACTGGTAGAACATGGTCTAATGAAAACCAGTGATGACAAACGGTTTTAGATTCATAGCATGTAAGGTCTTATATTTATGAAGTTTCAAACAATGATTTGGGCAAAAACTTGTCCCTTGTAACTTTTGTCTAAGCCATAATTTGGGGATTCTAAATTAGAAACCAAACAGCTATAAAAAGTGCGAATTCTAAATGAGGTCAATGGAAATACGTCAGCTCAATTACACTAGAACAGTAGAACGTTTCCACATTTTAATGTCAATCCACAAGGTATAATATATATATTCAGGAGATTATACTATATCACAAGTAGTAAAATTGAAAAAACAAAAAATAGATCGCTCATGAGCTCTCACTCGACAGAAATAATGAATTAAATTGACAGAGATGTCCTCAAAAAGATATTATACAACAAAACATGCAACATTCTAAAGCATCTGTATAAACCCAACACCCCCGGGAAAAGCATCAATTACACCAAAGATTACTCCCCAGTGTAACCTTTGGGCATCCTCACGCCACACAAGGAAATAAATCAATTTTTTACCACCGCTGCAAAATGACTCGAACTCGAATAACTCGAATCAAAACAAATATGCAGGGGGGAGGCAGCTGAAACAGGGTTGTGATCCCCTCATCGGAATAGCAAACTACCATGAAGTAGTTAAGTTCATCTGAGATTAGAAAAGCTCCTCTGAGTTGAATTTATTCCATGCTTCCTGTTATAAATTATCAAACTTTTAGGCAAAGATAAAGGTATTGTAGTATTCTGTAAACAGAAATATAATTTACTCTGGGCATGAACTCACGTGCATGTCAATCAACTTTTTTTAACTTAATTTCATTTAAAAGATTTCTTTTTCTAACAAAGAAAAACTATAGAAGTGTCGGAACTGCAAAAAGCTGAAACCACTAACACAAATCCTATTTTTATGGACATTTGTATATTAGAGACCATGAGACCCAAACTTAAAGTGGGTCATGTATTAGTACAGTTAATTGGCATTAATCCGATGTAGAAGAAAAAAGTTTAGGGTGCAACATGATGCACCCTCTGTTCATTAGACCAACAGGAATATGCAGTAGCTTGACAAATACTGCTGCCCAAGTTCCCCAAGTTTTGATGATATCAAATCAACGGTACACTAAAGCTGTAATAGTGCACAAACAGAATGATACACAAATTTTCTAAAACAAAAATGCTAGTATCGCACTTGAACACTCTTTCCAACACAATCTATTACCTCACTAAACAGAGAGTGGACCCATGTTATTTAATAGGACGCACATAAAACTCACCAATAGTAGAGAATGTGTTATAAGAAAAAGTGTTAACATTTCTTTTTTCAATATTTTTATTCAATCATTTGGGTTGTCAATACAGGACATCATATACAACTACCATGGAAGTATATGTTGTGGACTGAAACAAAAAAGTTCACTGACTTAACTTTAGTTTAATAAAACCACAATTTTATTTGTTCATATTTTTCTACTTTATACAAATTAGTATTTCTGAACAGACATGACAGAAAATGCCTCTAAGAGGCCAAGACAAAAAATTAATGACTAAACCCTCACTTTGGTCCCTAAAAGATTTGGAGTCAGTCATATTAGTCTCTGAACAAAGAAAATTGCATTTTTGTCCCTGAAAAATGAAAAGTTATTCAGTTTAATTATTGAAAGATGAAAAGTCGTTCACTTTAGTACTTGAAAGATTTTTTTAAGTGTCAATTTAGTCCCTAAAAAGGATTAAATTGAATGGCTTTTTCATCTTTCAAGAAAGAAAATGCAATTTTCATCTTTCAAGAACTAATGTGACCGAGACCTCAAATCTTTTAGGGACCAAATTAAGGGTTTACTAAAAAATTAACTGACTGAGCCTGTTTGGGTGGAACTTCTGCAAAAGTACTTCTAGGTGAAAAAATAGCATGAATTAAAGAGGTCAAATGCATTTAACTTCTCCATAAGTTAAAATTAGTTACTTTTTGGAGAAGTTAAATGGGAGAGCTTTTGGAATAGGTGGTCTACAAAGACTAATTTTAACTTATGGAGAAGTTAAATGCATTTGACCTCTTTGATTCATACTATTTTTTTCACCTAGAAGTACTTCTGCAAAAGTTCCACCCATACAGGCTCAATCATTGCTTCAGAATAAATGCACCATCTTATATTACAAGATATAATGCCCATCCAGTAGGAACAACATACGAATATAACTCAATAGCCCACTGCCCATACACAACTGGTATTCTAAGCCAAAATAAAAGGTTCGGATTTATTTGTGAGGATGAAATTAGAAAAGAAACTGATAAGCAGGAGAGGCGGCACTTCATAGAAAACCATGCCCAGCGAATTATGTTTGAGGAACTGAGGATACTACTGGATAAGAAATAATATAGATATTGAAATTCCAGTCCTTACGTGAACGTCATTTGGGGCACAAAATGTTATGTGGAAACTTCAAAATAATAATTATTTGCCACTGCCAATCACTTACTTTCTTTATAAATCTGTGATTAGAAAGCATGTAGAAGTAATATAAGAAGGCCTGAAATACCTTGAGTAGATCAAACACCTTCTCTGCAACATATTTCTGTTGAAGAGTGGCACCTTTCTGCTGCACTTTATCAGGATGAATGCATAATGTAGCTTTCCTATAAGCCTTTTTAACAGCAGCAGCTGTAATCAAATCAGTCAAAGAAACTGGCTGCCAACCACATTCAGGCCATAGCACCTGATCATCATTCATGAAGGAAACAAGTTAACAAAATAGACAAATTATAGAAGAAAAACAATACCATGTACCAACTTAAAACACTAAGAATTAAGAGATTATTTGGCTGCTTCAAGATTCACATGAAGGAACTTTTCAGTGTGTATTGAACTATGGAAACAAGTTCCTTTTGCCCTTAATTCATCTAGCCTTAATTCATCTGGATTGACTGTGATTGATGTGGATTATAAGTGCATCATTACAATGTTCTGCAAAGTCAAGCTTTTTTTGCTAAAGATGTGTCTTATTTTAGTAACTATCTGATTGGAAAATGCTAATATAGTAATATGGATAACATATAATGGAGGGTTTAAATACTGGTTGAAATGGTAATGAGCAGAGCAAATGAAACTAATAACATCAGTTATGAAATATAGAGTTAGTACACCTAGCCCTAGGAGGTAGACTGATTATCAGATGAGACAAATATCCAAACACAGAAAAAAATCCATCATGCCTTATCTTAAAATTTGGGCCCAAGCATTTAAAATAAAAAAAAGAGAGAGAAGAGACAATATAAGCCAACAAACTTTGGGCATTATTCAAAGTACATACATATTGTAAGGTGGAGAGCAAAGCACGCAAATTCCCTTCTTTTCCTGCAGCCCAGCGCTTAACTTCAAAATCCAGTGTTTCAGCAAGCCTCTGAAATCAATGTACAGATAAAATTAAATAATAAAAAGTAAAACCCATCACAATAATTTTAAAACTACACAATTTAACAGAGAACTGAGAAGTAAAATCCAACTAATCACAACCATACAACATAAAAAAAAATCATTAAATATATAAAGGTAACCAAAAGAGTGGATGACAACTGACAAATCCCTGTTTCCACCCCATCTAGCAAAATAGCTTTTTAAGGGAAAAATAACACAGGCATAGGTACATCCGTACATGGTAATTTTTTAAGAAAAATCCTCAGGCCTAAAAACTCTAGGTTATTTTTAATGTAACCTAGAAAGAAGAGACACAAGAAAACACAATTTAATAGGAAATCAGGAAGTTAGACAATAACCAGACTCTTCTGCATCTACTCAGATAACAAGGAAGAAAGAGACATTTATTGTGTACACATAGTGGGCGCAGTGCAAGTATATGAGCAGAAACCCCCAGGCCCCAAACACAAATAAAAAGGAAAACAACAAAAGATACCGCTTACATGTCTCTCAGCTTGCTCTCTTTGAGTTTGTAGGTCCCGTTGATTCTTCTCAGCCAATGCTTTTGCCTAGTATAAAATGATAAAGATTATTAGTAACATAGAAAAACAATTTAAAAAGATTCTGTAAGAATGCACATGCTTTTACATAAACTCAATGTCAACTTGGTTCAAAAAGAGTACACTATTCGCCTTCTTTTTCTATCAATAACAACGAAGAAATCAAATTAAGGAGCAAAATGCAGTAAAACATACCGCACGTTCCTGAGCCCTCTGGTGGCGTTCCAATCTGGCTTTTCGTCTTTCCTCACTTTCCCCTTCAACTTCCTGAAATTCTCCACTTGATGGAGAAGCTTCAAACCATAAAAGAGAAGGGACAAACAAAGCCAAGTAAGCATTGAGATCAAAAACTTCAACAATACTTTCGCATCAATAAAAATATACTGCACACCAAATCTACCTCCAAAAATTGAGGAAAGATCATCAACAATATTAGTTGACGATGATGCTTTCTTCATGTTTGAAGACACACTTGTAGATTTCCGGGTTACATCAGGCTGAAATTGGGCATCAAATGCAGAATCCTGAAAGCAAGGAGATCCAGAAAATTAATGAAAAGTTTGCAATTTTATGATTCTAGAATTAACATATGCGTCAACCCGCCTTGCATTTATTTGAAACATGAAAATAATTTTAGAACTTTTCAAATTTTTATTTATTTAACTTCTATTCACAATAAAAAGGCACAGAATAAAAAAAACAACCCACTAAATATAACTTCCTACCTGGAAGAGACCAAACACCAAAGCCAAGAGTTTGCTACTATATATTTATAAATTATGTTTAACAAAATAGGTACTTACTGAAGAGCTAGCCCTAGGAGGCCTTGGAGCACTGTTTGCTCGTGCACCCATGCTGAAGAATGATTCAAGATCATTTTCATTCTTTTGTTGGTTCATCCTTGCAGCTGCTGCAGCTCTTTCTCTGGCCTCTGCAGCAGCTCTTTCTCGGGCCTCTGCAGCAGCCCTTTCTACAGCAGCACGTTCAGCTTTACTTCGGGCTGCAGCTGCAGCTCTTGCAGCTGCAGCTCTTTCCCTCTCCTTTGCCTCCGCAGCAGCCTTTTCAGCTCTTTCCTTTGCCTCAGCAGCAGCCCTATCACGGGCTTCAGCTTGTGCCCTCTGAACTGCAGCCCTTTCAGCACGCTCTCTAGCTTCTGCATTAGCTTTCTCAACAGCAGTCCTCTCAGCTCTTTGGCGAGCTTCAGCAGCTGCTCTTTCACGTGCTTCTCTAGTAGCTCTTTCCACAGCCTGTCTTGCCTTTTCTCTTTCCCTCTCAAGTCTCTGCCGTTCTCTTTCTTTCTCCTCCCTTTCCCTCTCAATTCTCCTTTGCTCCTTTTCCTCCCTCTCCTTTTGCTGCCGCTCATGGTTTAACCATTCCTGTTTCTCCCTCTCCTCTGGCACAGCTCTATCATTTTTTTCCAATTGCACAGGTTCTTTGCTTCTAGCAGCTTTCGTATTCTCTCTCTCTCTAACTTCTTTTGCATGCCTAAATTTAGCTTCAGCTCTATCCATAGCCTCCTTCATAGCTGCAGCAGCTGAATTCATCTCTAATTCTTCATCAGGAAGACCATTTCTACGTTCATCATCATTACCACGACTCCTGCCCATGGCAAAATCTTCAAGTTCATCAAACTGAGATGCAGAAGATAACTTGGCTGCAGCAGGAGCAGATTTAGGACCCTGAGAAAATCGAGTGGAACTTGGGAAAGAAGAAAATTCATTATCCTTCTTTCTGGCATTGGCAGAAGCTGGTAAACCTGTTCCTGACTTGGGGATATGTACTGGTCGGGGAGGAGGCGGTCTTGAAGGTGGTGGAGCAGCAGTTGGTTGTGTAAAAAGAGGAATCTCTGATACTGTCAACCATATATCATCATTTGAGTCCAACTTTTCTTCATGTTTTGGAGACATATCTGCCTGAGTATTGACCTGTGTAAAACCATCATTATCGTAGGAAGGGGAAGTAGACCTTTGGCCAACTGGTTTATTCGAATCAGATGAATATGTAGGTATGTCATATGGAGCCTGATGAAACTCCTGATCATTTTTAACAGGAATCTTGTTTTGTGTTTGTCTGTCAGGACTCTTCACAGACAATTTCTCAATTGATTCTTTATCTCTGGTCCAACTTGAACTTGTGTCTGACCTAGGTGTTGGGGAACTGCTACCGTTCCTGCTATTTCTCTCTGATGAGAATTCTGGTATAGAATTTCCAAGCCCATCAAAGGGATCAGTATCATCATATACTACACCATTAGAATTTGACGAACTATCAATTTTTGTGTTTCTAGAACTAGTAAATTTACTAATTTCATCCAATGGGTCGGTAAAGTGGCCTGAAGATGAATCCATTGGAGCTGAGGCTGATTCAAAGACTTTAAAAGGGTCTTCTGTAGCACCTGAGGCTGTTTTAGATGCACCGACATTAGATTCTGATGAGAAACTAATATCAGGAGCAGGCCTGTGAATAAAAAATATTTTAAAAAATATTACGATACATCAACCAATATGTGAAAATAAGGGATTGGACTGTCCCTTTTTCTATTTCCTATTCTCAGTTCCTTTAGTTTCATTTAACCAAATGAGATGCTTAGTAACAACAAAGTCATAAGAGTTGCAATACCCAACTAATAGACAAAGCATCCTCAGAACAACAATAACTTTCTTTCTTTGTAGAACTGGTCCCATTAGCAACCAAGTAAAATGATGAATCCACTTCTTAGATAGAAATGCACAGAAAAGGAAAATATTACTGACACCTCATGGGTCGCTACTACTGAAATAATAACCCTTGAGCTAGAAACAAAAGTGATGAACTTAATCTTCCCAGGGTGTAAGGCATTCTCAAACTCTTGGAAGTATTTAGGTACAAGATTATATTGGAATCACTCAAGGGTCCCTGCCTATAATGATTAATGACCCAATTCAAAAATGTCAGACAAAGTAAATGACTGAAGAAAATCAGTTCATTGGTTCCTCTTCTATCTCTTCCAAACTCCTCCGAGCTTCAATTCAAGTGTCTACTTCAACGAATAAAATCAGCAAGCAATGATGCATTGATGCTATGCCCACTTAAATATCGACCCATAGATTACCACAAAAATTAATATCAAAGAAACAACAACCTCAGGCTGATATTTCGAAATGCACGAGACATCCTAAATCTTCACTGTGAAACAGACAGCTTGCGCAAACATAATAAGCAAAAAAGAAAAAAATACCCCTCCCCTCCAAATCAATCCTGAATGCTAGCCAAATGACAAAATAACTACCTCCGAGTTCCCAACAACCAGGATCAATTTCAAACAGTAAAAAATATTGAATATTCTGACAATAATCTATTGATGACATTAGTAGGCTTGTTATTCCATGTTTAACTGCAACAATATCCAGCAAGACAAATTGTTTTTTCTAACATTTTTAGTATATCATGGTTCTGAACTTTTATATTCAAGGGTACTACGAACAAATAAGTATAGAACAATGTTATATTAAGGCCTCTGAAAAGACATAATCCAAAATTTCAGGAAGATTACTGGCAATGATGTGTCTTCACCATATAAGTTTAAACACAGTTTATCAGGCCATTATTATTCTAAAACGCCACGATTCACTGATGGAGCCTCATCACTAATCAATATTTTGCCAAACGCTTTTAAAACCTTCAATGGAACATTCTGTTATAATCCCATGCACGTTACATTCAAAAATAGAAGGTAGAATTTGAAACTCCCTGCGGCTTCTCTGGCTTTTTTTTGTAGAAGACAGGGACTCATTAAATTTTGTAGTTACTTTTAGCATTTCTCACGCATTCTATGGTTATAATCTCAGGACTCAGTACACAACATTCACTACCTTATATGTTCCGTTAAAGAAATGAACACTATCGTTTCAAGTAAAATGCACTTCACCATGCATGTAAACAAGCTTAATTAAGAAGATACACAGTAACCACACCTTTCACTGGAATGCTTACTGCTCCCGAATCCAGGGATCAAATCGTCAAAATCAGCGACACCTTTGTCATCCTTTTCCGATCTCTTGGATTGATTGAATCCGCCAAGAAGATCGTCGAAGGCGGCGGCGTTCCCTGGCGGAGAAGCGAAAACGTCGTCGTAAAGGACCTTGGAGGAGGAGCTGCTCTTGAGGCCGGGGACGCCGTCAAAAATGTCGTCGTCATAGACAGGTTTGTCGTAGACGGGAGGCAAGTTGCCGGACTTGGAAGCGGCGAAATCGGTGGAGGCCGAATTGAAGGGCGTGGAAGCACCGAAGAGATCGTCGAAGCCAGCAGCGGAGGAGTGTTGATTAGAAGAGGAAGTGGATCGGGAACCTAAATCGAAGTTGAGGGAAGAAGTGTTGTTGAAATTGGAAGATCCCTTGGATGCTGCCATTGGAGCCGATTTGCCTCGGGGTTTGAACCCGTAATCAGTACCTAAGAGACCATCGAAATCGTTCATCGTGTTAGAGTGATAAAGAGAGAAAGATTCGGTGAGCGGTGGTATCCTCCTTCAACGGTGGATCCGAACGGTGAAGAGGATACAGGGAGGGAATCGTACAATCTCACCTCTGCTGCACCTTTAATTTTTGTTTTTTTTTTTCGCTTTCTCTCTTTTGTTTTTTATTTTCCTTATATTTTTTTGTTTGTTTAGTGCTGGTTAGGACTTAGGCCATGTTGCTTCCTTTTTTTTCACTTGTTCCTTCTTCTCCCTCCTTGTGTCCCTTGTTGATGAATTCACTTTAGAGGAGGAGAGTACCTCAATTCTTGTTTTTGGCTATCTTTGCGACCGAATCGTGTTATGTTTTCTTGTGGGTGAATATGGTATAGAATGTCATTCTAGCTTTAATTTTAAAATTCAAGCACTTGTTTGTTAGTGAGAAGAAAATAAGAAATGACACGTTTTTTTTTTGGGTTTTTTTTTTAAATATTGTTGGCATTTTTTTATTTAACCCCCTTATAAGCATAAGTTTGGAAAAAAAAAACACAGATACTTTGCACATTATTTAACTTTGTTTTATGAAGGAGGTAATAGTGTCTTAAATGTGTCAATATCTTTAAAATTTCATTATTTTATCAATGATCGTTAAACTACACATGTTTCATGCTAAAGATAATTTGTTCCTGGAATTGCATCCTATGTAATTTTACTAATGAGAGTACTGATATGTATAAATTAGTCTCTAAATATGTCAATTTCTTTATATTTCTACCATTCTATTATTGACGGTCAAAGGAGCATATAGAATTAGTGACGAGAAATGTTAACTACACATATGTAATGTTAAGTGTGATATGCATCGTCTGCTTTGTGTAATGGGAGGAGTTTGATTGTAGCAATTTTTGAAAAGGTTGAAGACTCATCATAAAAACTCCATTAATAAGTAAAATCAGAGTGTTTTTAGAATCCATAAATTGAGGAAAAAAATAATAGTGGAGAAATAAAAGGATGTGACCATAAAGATAAATAAGTAGTAGTAGTAGGGTGGCAATTTCCAATTCAAAATTAGGTGAAGTGTAGTGTTGATAATTTTGTGCTTGGAGGATGGCAACTGGCCGAGTGTGGAGAAGCATTCAGGGACTCCTCAAACACATGGATCATATGTTTTGATAGGAATATGAGATTCACCAGTGTTATTATGTTCGAGTTCTGGAGGATTCTATACATTACGGATTAGTGTGATTATCGAATTTATGAATTGAATGCGACTCTATTTAATATATTCATCTCATGGTAATGAGTGCAGTATGCTTCACCGATGCTCACTCATAGATAGATTAATTCACGCTTTCCCTAAATAAAGACTAGGATGTTGATATTTCTTATGGCTTAAGAGAATGAAACTAGGTTGCAAATTGGTTAGTTGGCTTCTCTCAGAAGTTTGACATAGGTCTGTATTTATTAGTGTAATGGTATTAAGTTCTGACAGTAAGAAACGAAAAGCAAGAGAGATTACAAGGCTAATAGGAATTGATAGGCAAGGAAATTAATAACATCAGAAGCATATTCCTTCAGAGAGAGAGAGAGCTATTCTTTTTCAAATACTGCACACCCTTTTCTTTGAAATATTCCCTCTATATATCTCTAAATCTGTCCGGTATTCTTTTCACTCTGCTGCTACGTCTAACGGCCTCACACGTTTTGTCTTTTCCCTTAGGATCACTAGCCACGTATTCTTCCACCCTTTCTGTTACATTCCCTTTTAACACCACACTACCCTCCCCATCAAAAAGGACCTTGTCCGCAAGGTCGAGGTGAGGAAATTGACTTTGCAGGAAATCAAGGTTCTCCCAAGACTCAGGCTGAGAGCCGTCCCAACGGACCAAAACTTGCACAAGCCATTCATCACGAACCTTAATTTTGCGAACATCTACCACCTTCAGTGGTTGAATGACAGGGCCTTCCAGTGAAGTGAGCAGGGGTAGAGGCACACATTGAGAAGAACTATCACCCATACATTTTTTTAAGAAAGACACGTGAAAGACAGGATGGATACGGGCCCCAACCGGCAACGCAAGCTTATAAGCCACAGCTCCCACTCGTTTAGTAATCTGGAAGGGTCCAAAATATCGAAGACCGAGCTTCTGAGTGCGTTGTAAAGAAACAGAAAGCTGACGGTAGGGCTGTAATTTTACAAAGACAAAATCACCAACATTAAACTCAATTTCAGTTCGCTTAGCATCAGCAAATTTCTTCATTCGAGCTTGTGCCTTGGCCAAATTGGACTTAAGTTGAGTCAACAGAATATCATGCTGCCTCAATTGTTGATCAACATCAAAAGGAGTAGAATCAGAAGCAGGACAACGAATGACGGCGGGGGGTTCTCGGCCATATACAATTTTAAAAGGAGTCATGCCAATGGAGGTTTGGAAGGATGTATTATACCAGAATTCTGCCATGGTAAATAAGAAACCCAAAGCTTTGGATTATCATAAAGAAAGCATCGAAGATACATTTCAAGGCATTTATTCAAGGCTTCAGATTCATCCGTTTGTGGGTGATATGCCGAACTCATATTAAGTGAAGTGCCCTGTAATTTGAATAAGTGTGCCAAAATGCACTCATAAAAACCTTATCTCGGTCAGACACAATTGAGTGAGGCACGCCATGCAATTTAACCACCACCTGAAGGAAGGTTTCAGCAACTGAGTGCGTTGTATAAGAGGACCTTAGCACAGCAAAATGTCCATATTTTGTTAAACGATCAATAGCCACAAGGATGACTGAATAACCCTTAGATAACAGAAGACCGGTTATGAAATCCATTGCAACGTCCTCCCAAATCTGGTTTGGAATGGGAAGAGGAGTAAGAAGTCCTTGTGGGTGAAGTTGAGAAACCTTGGCTCGTTGACAAACCATACATTGCTGAACAAAGGAACGAATATCCTTGCGCATGTGGGCCCAGAAAAAATACATAGCTATGCGAGCATGCGTTCGAGGGAAACCGAAATGACCACCAATGGACGAAGAGTGAAATTCTTGAAGGATTTGGGTTATGAGACCACCAGCATCTTCCGGAATGACAATACGATTCTTCCAATAAAGGATACCATCACGAACAGAATAATGAGGCTTCAAGGAAGGGTCCGTGCGTAACTGGGCAATTAATTCCTGGAGCTTGGATGAAGCAGCCACCTGGTGTTTAATGTCATCAAGTAGAGTAGTTTGGGCCATGGATAAAGCCAAGTGAAAAGAGCGGGAAAGTCCGTCTGCTGCAGCATTAGATGGACCGGGCTTATACTCAATTGTAAACTGATAACCCAACAACTTTGGAAGCCACGCCTCTTGCTCCGGAGTCTGGATTACTTGTTGACACAGATGACGCAGACTCTTTTGATCTGTCCTAATGATAAATTGATGACCAATCAAGTAAGGTCGAAACTTGGCAACCGCCTCAGTTATAGCATAAAGCTCGCGAACATAAGCAGATTTACCTTGCATGCGAGGCGAGAGTTTCTTTGAAAAAAATGCATTTGGGTGTCCGTCTTGAGAAAGCATTGCACCTATTCCTTGACCTGAGGCGTCAGTCTCTAGGACAAAGGGCTTGGTGAAATCCGGCAAAGTTAGAATTGGCGCCGTAGTGAGAGCTTGTTTAAGATTTTCAAAAGCATTCTGAGCCGCAGTTGACCAATGGAAACTATCTTTCTGCAACAAAGTATTCAATGGGCTCGCAATACTTTCTTCCACCCTTTCTGTTACATTCCCTTTTAACATCACATTTAGACACCCCACTCATGGGTTGTGGTAGTTTTTTCTTCCAATATTTGTTTGGTGTATATATTTCATAATATTTCATCTTGGTTAAGGGTTTCACCCTTCTTGTTACAAAAAAGAAAGTATGCGTTTATTTCATATGTAATATAAGATCAATAACGTTATAAAAAAATAATATTAAAATTGCATAACAAATGACAATTATACTACTCCCTCTAGTCTCTTTTATAAGAAAGCAAAAAAGTGATATTTTTTGTTAAACGTAGTATTATTTTTAATTACATTAATTGCTAAATTACTTTTATACCATTAATTTATTGTGAGATATTAATGAGGCACTCACTCAAACAATCCAAAGGCAAGCAAATAAAATGTGACCATTAACACCACTAAGAAAGAAATCAGATGGCAAAATTGAGACACTCAAAATGTTGCACAAACCAAGCTAGATTTTATCCACATTCAAGAGCGTAATTTAACTAGCTGCAAAAGATTAGTTGGAGAAAATAGGATTACTTTTGGTGCCATAATCTCTATATAATCCATAACGTTAACCAATTGTAGCGTATTTTATAATTGCAATTTGAAAAACCCAAAAAATTATGCAAAGTGAGTTGTAGAATTATTATGTTGAGAAGAATAGAGACCACACCAATTCATACAAAAAAGCATCCAAGTCTTGTATGCAGGAGGGCACTCAAAAAAATATGTGAATAAGTCTCCAAGGGAGTGGGAATTGTTGTAGTGTAATTCAAATGTTATGCAGATTAGCCATTTCTGTTAACGAGTGGTTAATAGTGTTTGTTAGTTTGGTTAACTGAGTTAGTTAGCTGGTTAATTTTACAGTTCGCACCAGTAGGCAAAATAAGTTTGATTCTCAGTTGTATATAAACCAGTTATCTTCCCAATAACAAAAGATTGAGTTTCACTCCCAAATACTTGTGTGATCATTATTCTCATTTACTTTGGATTTCTCCTACAAAGTGGTATCGAGAGCTTTTCACAATTCAGGAGCCTTGAGGAGAAATAGTTTGAGAATTTGTGAGACTGAATTCTTGGAGCATCAATGGCTAATGGCAATGGTGGATTCCCTGGAATCTTACCAATTCTTGATGGCAAGAACTGGGATAGGTGGTGTATACAGATGAAAGTGTTGTTTGGCTTCCAAGAAGTTATGGAGATTGTCAAGAATGGCTATCAAGAGTTGAGCGATGGTCCCTCCGAAGCCCAGAGAACTGCATACAGAGAGGCTAAGAAGAAGGACTGCAAGGCCATGTTCTTGATACACCAATGCGTGGATGTTAGCAATTTCGAGAAAATAGCTGGTGCATCTACAGCCAAGGAGGCGTGGGAAACACTTGAGAAATGTTACACTGGTGGAGAAAAGATCAAGAAAGTGAAGCTTCAATCTTTGCGTAGGCAATACGAACTACTGCAGATGGAGAATATAGAGAAAGTGTCTGAGTATTTCACTAGGTTATTGACTCTCATCAACCTAATGAAAGGGTGTGGTGAGCAATTCACGGATCAAATGGTGATAGAGAAGGTTATGCGAACCTTGACTCCACGGTTTGATTATATTGTTGTAGCCATTGAAGAATCAAAAGATGTAGGAAAGATGAAAATTGAAGAACTCCAAAGTTCTTTGGAGGCACACGAGTTGCGTTTGAATGAAAGGAATGTTGAGAAACCTGCAGATCAAGCTTTGCAAGCTCGGGTGGTTAAAAAGGGAGGTGATCAAAAGAAGAACAAGAAAGGTAAAGGGAAGGAAAGATTCAACAAAGGTGGTTGGTCTCATTTTCAAGATCAACAAGGTGATAAAGATAAACCTGAATCCTCAAATAGAAATGGAGGAGGAAATTTCCACAAGAATAAAGGAGGGAAGTATAACGTCCTAATTTCTTAATTTAGAAAATAATGTCTGTTGGAAGCACTATTTCCAAATTCGTGAAATTAATTCGTCCATTTCGCGTATCAAAATAAAACATAATCGCTTGAGTAACCCAACAATTACTAAAGCTCCAACAATACATACATAACTCAATGAAATAATAACATAATGTTGCCATCAAGGCACCAATACCAAAATATTAAAAATAATAAACTAACATAATGATTCCTAAAGTAGCTTTAACAATTAACACTAGTGGTCCTAACAACATGAACATCATCAAGAAAAATAAGCAATAAGACTAATGGTCTTCACATGCCATCCACTACTCATCATAACTTTGCTCAGCATCCTGCACCACTGAAAATATTGTTCCCATAGAATGGGGTGAGACCAACGTCCCAGTGAGCGTAACCGTGTGTGCAGTGTGGGGGAGAGCAAACAAGAACCATCATGGCATACATACAATTTTTAATAGACATAACAGAGATAATAATACATAATTCAATACAAAGCAAATCAATCATCAAGATGCAATGCATGGCTGTGAGGTGTTATTCCCGACACCCGGGGTCTTTACACTGTAACGTGACTGTGATGAGCGCTCGGCCATGTAACCAAGGACCGTCGTCCAAGGTTACCTATGATTAAATTTTAAATGACATTTAAATACAATTCTGTGATTGGGGACCCCATCTCCCTCTTGGCCATGAGTTCGATGTGATTACCCCGTTGTTATTAATTGATTTGCCCGAAGGCCTGTGATGGTCAAAGACCCTGTGATAGCCTGAAGGCTCTATGATTTCTCTAAAATTCAGAATTTCATGACTGTGATGGCCAAAGGCCCATGAATTACAGAATAATACAATCAAGAATCACCAAACATAATCAAGAATTATCATACAAAATCATCCAATCATCTACCCTAAGGTTTTGACAATCCAACACATACAATAAGCAGCATATTCACAATTCTTATGTTCCTACTACACATATATCACTAATTCCTAGAGGAAAGGGGAAAGAGAATAGGGAGCATACAATGGCAATCATTCAGAACAGATAAGTGAAAGTCCACCCACCTGTGGGATGAGAAGACGGAGAAAGAACGAAGAACGGAGGGCCTTGAAGGGAGAAAGATTGAAGCAAGACTCGTTCTTGATGAGTAGAATTCGTTCCTGGCCTTTGCTGGGACTTTCTCTCACTAGAACCTCTCTCTCTCTCTCTGAAAATACGAAAGAATTGAAGAAGGAACGGACAGAAACCGTCCACAAACGTGTTTTAAAATGCAGAAATCGGACCTGCGCTCAAGCCTCGCTTGAGCGCAGCTCGAGCGCGAGTTCTCGCTCAGGCTGCGCTTGAGCTCAGCTCAAGCTGAATTTCCTCGAATTGCTCTCTGTTTTTCTGCGCTCAGGCTGCGCTCGAGCTCAGCTCGAGCGAGAAAACCAGATTGCAATTTTCCCTTTTTACTGGTATCCTCGCTCAGGCTGCGCTTGAGCTCAGCTCAAGCGAGGAAACCAGAGTGAGATTTTCCCTTCTGGTTAAGGTGCAGTTTTTATCCAAACCCTATCGTGTGACCTATTAAACTGAAGCCCCGGAAATGAGCTTTCTAATGAGAGTGGAATCCTCTCCATCAGACATCTACAACTCTAGATATTTTCAATTTAGTGCATCAAGGCCATTAGGCTTAGAACCAACATCAAGCACAACCTATATTTCTTGATTCTACTTTAAGTTATGATATTCCTATGAATTAAGGTATTAATTAGCGGGATGTTACAGGAAGAGAGGATCAGCGGATAAAAGAAAGATTCAATGTTTCAACTGTCAGAAATGGGGTCACTATGCACAAGATTGTTGGCTCGGCAAAGGCAAATTCAAGAAGGATGGTGAAAATGAAGCCCATATGGCCCAAGATGGTTCAGATTCAGATCCTGTGTTGTTGATGATGACAACCAGCGATGAAGGTCCCCAAACCGAGTCTTGGTACTTAGATACAAGATGTTCGAATCACATGACCTGTCACAGGGAATGGCTTTCAGATTTGGACATTTCAAAGAAGAGTAAAGTTCGTTTTGCTGACAGTAGAACAGTGACAGCAGAGGGAATGGGAAACATAGTCATTAGAAGAAAGGATGGAAAGCCTGCAGTGATTGAAAATGTACTCTATGTGCCCGGTATGAAATGTAACCTGATGAGCATTGGACAATTGATACAAAAAGGATTTTCTGTTGTGATGCAGCATGATTCCCTTGAACTATTTGATCCAAGCCAAAGATTGATTTTGAGGAGTCCTATTTCCAGTAATAGAACCTTTCAAGTTAACCTACATACTGCTGAAGTGCAGTGCATGGCAGCCACTGTGTCAGAAAAGGAGAGCTGGTTGTGGCATTGGAGGTTTGGGCATTTGAATTTCAAAAGCCTGAGACAGCTTGCAACTAATCAGATGGTAGTCGGGCTTCCCTTGATCAACATACCAGAGAAGATTTGTGAGGAATGTTTAATGGGTAAGCAACCTAGAAACTCATTTAAATCTAACTTGCCTATGAGATCCACTGATTTGTTGAATGTGGTACATTCTGATGTGTGTGGTCCCTTTGAGGTTCCTTCATTGGGAGGAAATAGATACTTTTACTCATTTTTTGATGAGAAAAGCAGGATGATGTGGTTGTATTTGATCAAATCCAAGAATGAGGTGTTTGATATTTTTCAAAGGTTCAAGGTGATGGTTGAGACACAAAGTGGCAGAATGATCAAGTACCTAAGAACAGATGGAGGAGGTGAATACACCTCAAATGAATTTGAAACTTTCTGCATGAAGCATGGAATTCAGCATGAAGTTACCCCTCCCTACACCCCTCAGCATAATGGATTGGCAGAAAGAAGGAACAAGACAATATTAGACATGGCAAGGAGTATGATGAAACAAAAGAATTTACCTCATTCATTTTGGGGTGAAGCAGTTTCAACTGCAGTATATTTGTTGAACAGATGCCCAACTAAGAAGCTTAAATAGAAAGTGCCAGAAGAATTATGGAGTGGCAAGAAACCAGTGGTAAACAATTTGAGAATTTTTGGTTCTGTATGCTTCAAGCATGTACCAAATGAAAGAAGGAAAAAGCTGCAAGATAAAAGTGAGCATATGATTCTTGTAGGATATCATCCTACAGGAGCATACAAGTTGTACAGTCCAGAAACTAAGAAGATTGCCATCAGTAGAGATTTGATTGTAAGTGAAAGAGATTTCTGGAATTGGGATAAAAATACCAGCAACTTCAGAGGCATACCACAAACTTTGTTCAATGAAGATCAGCTAGTTGAAGGAAACACAGATTCTACAGCATTACAAAATGATGATCAGAGGCCAAGGAGACAAAGACAACTGCCGGGAAGGTTTGTAGACTATGAGGTATATTCTGATGGGGCAATTTCAGCTGCAGGTGATTTGGTTCATTTTGCTTTATTAGCAGATGCAGAGCCAATCAATTTTGAAGAGGCAATGAAGAAGGATGTGTGGCAGAAAGCTATGATTGAAGAGTTGAATGCTATAGAAAGGAACAAGACTTGGGAATTAGTTGAGTTACCCTCTAGCAAGAAGTCAATAGATGTGAAATGGATTTACAAGGTGAAATTGAATTCAGATGGATCCATAGCCAAGCATAAAGCTAGGCTGGTTGCTAGAGGTTTTCTGCAAAAGGCTGGAATTGATTTCACAAAGGTATTTGCACCTGTGGCTCGGATTGAAACTGTCAGATTAGTTGTTGCTTTGGCAAGTGGAAAGAGATGGCCTATGTTTCAGCTTGATGTTAAGTCTGCATTTTTGAATGGTCCATTGGAAGAGGAAGTGTATGTTTCACAGCCCCCTGGTTTTGAAGTCAATGGAAGTGAAGGCAAAGTCTATAGGCTGAGAAAGGCCTTATATGGCCTAAAACAGGCTCCCAGGGCCTGGAACAAGAGGATTGACTCTTTTCTCACACTTCACAATTTCACTAAATGTGCTGTAGAGCATGGGGTTTATGTCAAGGCTGATACAAAATCCAGTTTGGTACTAATATGTTTATATGTTGATGACCTTCTAATCACTGGCAGCAACTTGAAGGAGATTGAAAATTTCAAATCAGTTTTGATGGCTGAATTCGAAATGACAGATTTGGGCAGATTATCCTACTTCCTGGGCATGGAGTTTGTGAACACTTCAAAGGGAATTGTGCTACATCAAAAGAAGTACGTTACTGAGGTATTGAAAAGATTTGATATGTTGGATTGCAATCCTGCAGCTACACCTACTGAACCTAATTTGAAGCTTGAGAAAAGAGAGGAGGAGAAATCTGTAGATGGCACTAGGCTCAAATAGCTGGTGGGATCCTTGAGATACCTGTGCAACAGCAGACCTGAAATATGTTATGGAGTTGGGCTGATTAGTCGGTTTATGAATGATCCAAGGGAGTCACATTTAGCTGCAAGTAAAAGAATTTTGAGGTATTTGAAGGGAACAATGAGCTATGGAGTATTGTTTCCTATCAGTTTAGACCAGGAAATGTGTGAATTGGTGGGCTATTCTGATTCAGATTGGAGTGGAGACATGTCAGATAGGAAAAGCACTTCAGGTTATTTGTTCCAGTTTCAAGGTGCACCAATATCATGGTGTTCTAAGAAACAACCTGTAGTTGCTTTATCCTCTTGTGAAGCTGAATATGTAGCTGGTTCATTTACAGCATGTCAAGCCATTTGGTTAGAGTCAGTTTTGAAGGAAATGATGATTGAGGTGAAGATTCCCATGAAGCTGCTGCTGGATAACAAATCTGCAATTGATTTGGCTAAAAATCATGTGTCTCATGGTAGGAGCAAGCACATAGAGACTAGGTTCCACTTCCTTAGAGATCAAGTGAATAAAAGGAAAGTTGGAATTGGTGTATTGTTCAACAGATGTGCAAATTGCAGATATTTTGACAAAATCTGTGAAGAAAACCAGATTTGAGATGTTGAGAGATATGTTGGGTGTTGTAATGTTAGAACATTTGAATTAAGGGGAAGTGTTGTAGTGTAATTCAAATGTTATGCAGATTAGCCATTTCTGTTAACGAGTGGTTAATAGTGTTTGTTAGTTTGGTTAACTGAGTTAGTTAGCTGGTTAATTTTACAGTTCGCACCAGTAGGCAAAATAAGTTTGATTCTCAGTTGTATATAAACCAGTTATCTTCCCAATAACAAAAGATTGAGTTTCACTCCCAAATACTTGTGTGATCATTATTCTCATTTACTTTGGATTTCTCCAACAGGAATGATATATCGCAAATGTAATAAAACTAATATTTAAACACATGTGATGACATATGAGAAAAGTAACAAAGTATTAACATTTTTTTTCTTTCATCACACTTTAATTTTTCAAATGTGGTATAAATTTAGTTTACCATATTTTTATTTATATAATAATTTCATGAAGTTCATGTTATGCATATATGCTTATTGTTCTAAGTTGAGTGTTAACAGTTGACCAAAAAAAAAAAGTTGAGTGTTAACATATTTTAATGTGAAATATAACTTTTTATGTAATTTAAATATTTATATTTATGATTTTAATACTAATTTATTTTAATATAAAACTTCTATTTTTACATGGTGTAAATATTTATTTATATAATACACACATTTATTTTTTTTTATTTTGATACAAAATAAATACTTTCCTTTATGATTTATTTTAAAACTTTTTACCATTCAAATATCCTTTATCAATTAGATTAACTTTTAATAATTTTTTAATATTTCATAAAAATATATACCTAGTTTCAAATATCTTAAAAATACATGGGATAATTGTTAGCCTTATTTCAAAATTAGAAAAGATATAAAGGAATGTAAAAATAATATATGACATAGATTATTTTTATACACAGCTTTCTATTAATTAAATAATTTAGAAAGTTCAAAACGGTTAAATTTCAAATATCTCCATCTTAAAAATTATTTCGTCAACTTCATTCATTTTAATCTCTGAAGAGGATGAGGAAGTAAATCATTCATTCTAGTCTGAGTGATGTAGGCAATCCGTTTGGCACTTAACGAGCCACATTAACAAAATTAACATGATTATGTAACTGAGTGATGAAGGGACTAAAATGATAGGCGAGAGACAGTTTCAGGTTCAGAACTTAATAATGAATTTTCTACCTTAAGACTAAAGTGATTAACGCCTAACTTTCAGGGACCAAAAAGGTCTTTTTAATAAGTTTGAAAAGTATAATTCATATAACCTAAAGAAAACTACCAATCCCATCATTCACCACTCCAGTCATATAACCTAATACACTGATCAATTGAGTCCAAGATCTTGCCAAGACTTAACTATTCAAGAAGTCTCACGTAAACAAAAGTCAGCAACTGGTTTGTATGTCTACATCTTATCTAGCTATTTTATCCGCTAAGCCTTATTTCTCCCCTTGTCTATGGATCATTGCTGATAGGCCATTTCTTCTCCTATTTTATAATAGACCATAAGTTTCTTATTGCAATGAACAAGTAAAACGCAGCATCACAAACGGCTTGAAATAAAAATTGTAAACTAGGACATGCTAAATGTATCCTCGCTGATTGATAATATAAATATAAATAGAAGAGGGAGATCACATGTAATCTTTCTCATAATGTGGGGCTATACTTTACAATCACCAATGCTGAAAGCCAAACTAATAGTAGCGGCAGGTGAACGGCTCCCATAGACTGATGAGGCAAAGACATCAATAGGATGCTTCATTCTCATCAAATGGAAGTGGTATAGTGTATATATCAAACCCGGATCCGTTTGACATCACTTTCTGGGACACTAATATCAAGCCTGTCTCCACTGCCTGAATTAGCAGTTTGCCCTGAGATCTGCCAAATCATACAAGTTAGTGATATCCCATCTTCCTTTCTAATCTTTTCATGAAATGCACAGCTCTCATGCCAAGTCAAATTAGTTATAGTGTTGGTCACATTAAGTTCTTGAAATGCCATTTTCATCCCCAAAGATGAAAATATCAGTCAATTTAGGACCAGTTTGGATAAACTTCTCTAAAAGGACTTATGGAAAAAAAAATGTAGGCCTAGTTTGGATGAAATTTTTGCAGAAGTACTTTTAGGTGATAAAAAAATAGAATGAATCAAAGAGGTCAAATGAATTTAATTTCTCCATAAGTTGAAATTAGTTACTTATGGAGAAGTTAAATGGGAGAGCTTTATGAGTAAGTAGGCTACAAAGACTAATTTCAACTTATGGAGAAGTTAAATGCATTTGACCTCTTTGATTCATTCTATTTTTTTCACCTAGAAGTACTTTTGCAGAAGTTTCATCCAAACCGGCCCTATATAGTGAATCAAGAAGGTAAAATGAATTCAACCTCTTCCATAAGTTGAAACTATTCTTTGTAACTTAACATTTTGAGAAGCTCTCTCATTTAACTTCTCCATGGGTAACTAATTTCAACTTATGTGAAAAGTTGAATTTATTTTACTTTCTTAATTCATTCTATTTTCTTCTTCCATAAGTCCTTCTAGATAAGCTTATTCAAACTGGCCCATAGTCATTTTTTAACATCTATTTAGTCCTTTTCAAGAACTAAATTAATTTATATTTCCATCTTTCAGGGATCAAAATGGTAAATTTCATCTTTTAGGAACTACAATGACCGACTTTATATCTTTCAAGGACAAAAATTGTGTTTTACTCGGCTGAAAGTATCCCTTTCTAGGTTCCCTAAACTATGAGCAAAGATCCATATTATTCCTAACATATTTGAAGTCACACTTTTTTCCAATGCAAAGGAATAATGTATGCTAAAACGAGACACTTACAGTTTCATCTGGAACAACTGCATATCTCTCAGATAAGGAGGTAAAGGTTTTCCCTGTTTAAGGAAAAAATAAAACAGTTGGCATTGTGCCAAATTGTATAGATAAAATGGATAAAAATTTAGAAGACGTGAATCTAAATCACACTATCAAATGTATTAATATTGGTGATAGCTGAAAAGCACAGGAACATAATTCTGATGACTAGAACAAAGTACCTGATAATTGATCGGTGTTTGAGGATTCTATGTGCTGCCCACAAGATCCATCAACACTCAAAGCCTCAATAATCTTTGGAAAATTCCTACAAATCCAAAGCCGCATTATGAAACATGTAAAGGAATTCACCTATTACCTTGGTGTCTAAGACTGTGTTTCCAGTTAATAAATTAGATCTTCGATATAACTTTTTATGCTTTAAATGAACGTAATCATAGTTGCCAGTTGCCACAAAAAACCAACTTCTTTACAGGGACAAAAAAGCGCTTTCACATTTATATTCAAACATCCATGATTGGAAAAATAGAATTTGATATAAATGAATAGGATGCTAAGTCTGTGTGATGAATGTAACAATACTAAGCTCTACTGTAGTATTTAAACAAAGTAAACTTATATATGCTACATTATAAAAGCTATTGTTTGCTTTCCAAACCTCAACCAGTGTTTAACCACTCACATCATGAGTAGCATAAGTATCACCCAAACCTCAATCATATGAATTTCATGATCAAGATCACTGATTCAAATTCTGACATAAACAGATTAATAGCAGCAGTGATAATATCGGATCCTATTCCCAATTGATTTATAGAGCGAGTAGGAGTAGACTGGTGATAGGGTTGGGTAGTTTGCAAATCATAGGTTCAACTTCAAACTCTCATGCTGTCATCCCTCCCCCCCCCAAAAAAAAACGCTTCTGATAAACTAATTGTTTCACCTTTCAAATCCAAACATAACTTTATGACCAAAATAAAAGAACATCTCCTAAGTGCGTTCAGCAAACATATGAGCAAGAGAAAGCAATTAAGTGAAAAATGAACATGATATGCACCTAACAGTCCAAACAAAATTTATTCAGACTGTATATGCAATTACCGGTCAATGGTATCCCCATGCCCGAGTTGCCCATTTGTGCCTCTTCCCCAAGAATATACATTTTCTCTTTCAGTAATAGCAATTGTGTGTCTCCACCCACATGAGATCTGAACTACTTTCTGCCAAGCCAAACAAAAGTATGCAAAAATAAAATAAAATAGTTGATGATTATTTGGGGGAAAAATGACCTTTTAAGATACATAGTTGAAAATTTCCAAAGTAAAGAAAGAAAGGGAAAAAGAGTATTGTTGTTTCAAGTACCTGATCATGGGGAAACTTCACTTGCACAGGAGAGCAGCGATCATCATTGTCACCAACCCCAACCTGCCCAAACTACAATTAAAGGAAAATAGGTGTCAATTTTCCGAATACAAGTTAATAATAACAGACCTGTGACTGTATAGATATAGAATAAAGTTTAACACCACTTTTTTTCAATTAAAAAGCAGCATAAATGTTATCCCCAGTTATGTTCATGCATCAACAACTATTTCTTGTTATAATACGAAATGCCACATTAACATATAGGGAGAATAAAAAATACTGCAAACCTTATTCCAACCCCATCCATAAAGTAATCCACAAGATGTGAGTGCCATACTATGCCTCCAACCGCCTGATACCTGAAAGAAGTCCAAGCAAAGTTCAGAGACAAAGAAAGACAACTATCACCACCCTAACACCAAAACATTGCACCCAGTTTGCAGGTTCTAGGGTAGGACAAAATTTTGTTGGACCAATTTTCGCTTGTCCTCTACAATCAGCAGAAATCATATTCTGATAAAAAGGTGGAACGAAATCAAAATGGTGTGAGAAATAACATATATGAAATATGATAGAACACATATGAGAAATATTTTCAGTCCATGACCATCCCCTACCAGAAAAAATCAAGCATTCAAAAAATGGGACCATAGGATGATACAACCTACTAAACAAGCAGAGCAAAGAGAAATGCCAATGCATCAAAATAATATGAGAAATTTCCATCTAGGCACCAACTCAGCTTAGAATTAAAAGACCACCTGACAAATTAACTTATCACTCAAGGCTTGAAGCTTGTGAGGCACAAGATAATCCTCAAAATTCCCATGTCCTAGCTGTCCATATTTGCTCCATCCATATGTGTATAAGCCACCAGAAGATGAAACAGATATTGTATGCCTCCAGCCACAAGCAACCATGATCATCTTGTCACACTGCAGCTTTAAACAAGCAAGAATTAAGCAGGGAGAAGTAAAAAAAATATTCTCCATCCATTAGTATGCATGCAGCATGCACACCAATTACTCATTAATCTTAACAATATTTTCTATATAAAGTGTCAGTTATGACAAAAGTTAATGCCTGCAAATGCTGCTTGTATTAATGTGAACGGAAGTCATACTTTTGTCAAAAATCAAATTATACATCAAATCACATTTTCTAAATTCTAATTGATATAATCCCAGTCTAATCAGGAAAGGTAAGATGATACCAGTTTGAGGACATACATCAATAGAGGAAACTTTCTCAGGAATCCAACGATCATTTCTATCTCCCAATCCCAAGTTTCCGTATCGGCCCCAACCCCATCCATACAGTTCTCCATTTTCAGTAATGGCTACACTATGTTCAGCACCAGCAGCAACCATTTTGATAGGTACTCCCTACAACAATATAAAAATTTATATGAGTTCAATAGTTAATGGAATAATTTGTCATTTTGTCTGCTGCATTATATTTTTAAATGTTTCAATACATAGATGATATAGTGTGTCACTAACTATTAATTTCTTGACAACACAGTGCAATAGCAGCCTTTTTTTTCTTTGTTCTTAGCTGCTACTCTCTTTCCTTTGTTTAAAGGGGAGGGTACATGTGAAATATAAAACTGCTTCCCATGCTTTTCCTGAAGACCAGCCGATGGATTGGTCAAATTCTATACCATTCAGTTCCAGCCTCCAGGATTCTTAGCCAATAGAAAAAGAACCAAAAAAAGGCTAGGGAAGTGGGAGATGCAAACATCACAACTGCAACAATTCACCTTATGATGCTGAATATTGTTTTGCGAGTGGTTTCTTTCAGGGATCTAGCACGTGTAAATGATTGGTGGACCCAAGCAGCCAGGAAAGCAGAAAAGATGAGCATTTAAAGCAAGGTGGGTAGGAAGGTAAAGAAGACTGTACTAATGAGCCTTGCAAGATAGCACCCAACATAAATATGAGAGAGTTCTTATACATAAAACTGTCAAGCCTAGGTGCTTGATCCTTGGCAAAAAAGAGAATGATGCATGCTAATGAGAGAGAGGAATCTTGTGCAAAAGATTAACTTTGCTACTGGGTTTTCTAGTGTATGTGAAAGCGTTAATTAAAAAGTAGAGGCCCAAAAAAAGTGGATCTATTGAGCATTCAAGGAATGAGGTCAAAAGTAACAAAGTGGTCTGATATGCAGGGTTATGAGGTGCAAATACACATGCTGCATGGAAGGAATTGGGTTCGAAAACAGGGATGGCTACTATCTAGGGAAAGTGGAGAGAGGTAAGTTATGGCTTAATAGGTTTGGATAAAGGGCCACATCACATGGAATGCACATGCTAATGAGAGAGAGGAATCTTGTGCAAAAGATTAACTTTGCTACTGGGTTTTCTAGTGTATGTGAAAGCGTTAATTAAAAAGTAGAGGCCCAAAAAAAGTGGATCTATTGAGCATTCAAGGAATGAGGTCAAAAGTAACAAAGTGGTCTGATATGCAGGGTTATGAGGTGCAAATACACATGCTGCATGGAAGGAATTGGGTTCGAAAACAGGGATGGCTACTATCTAGGGAAAGTGGAGAGAGGTAAGTTATGGCTTAATAGGTTTGGATAAAGGGCCACATCACATGGAATGCACATGCTAATGAGAGAGAGGAATCTTGTGCAAAAGATTAACTTTGCTACTGGGTTTTCTAGTGTATGTGAAAGCGTTAATTAAAAAGTAGAGGCCCAAAAAAAGTGGATCTATTGAGCATTCAAGGAATGAGGTCAAAAGTAACAAAGTGGTCTGATATGCAGGGTTATGAGGTGCAAATACACATGCTGCATGGAAGGAATTGGGTTCGAAAACAGGGATGGCTACTATCTTGGGAAAGTGGAGAGAGGTAAGTTATGGCTTAATAGGTTTGGATAAAGGGCCACATCACATGGAATGCACATGCTAATGAGAGAGAGGAATCTTGTGCAAAAGATTAACTTTGCTACTGGGTTTTCTAGTGTATGTGAAAGCGTTAATTAAAAAGTAGAGGCCCAAAAAAAGTGGATCTATTGAGCATTCAAGGAATGAGGTCAAAAGTAACAAAGTGGTCTGATATGCAGGGCTATGAGGTGCAAATACACATGCTGCATTGAAGGAATTGGGTTCGAAAACAGGGATGGCTACTATCTAGGGAAAGTGGAGAGAGGTAAGTTATGGCTTAATAGGTTTGGATAAAGGGCCACATCACATGGAATGCACATGCTATGCTCTAGCCCTTCAATAAAGTTATTTGCTATGGCACTGAAACCATTGACCCTTGGCAACCGTACCTATCACATTGCCGATACCATGAACCCAGGTGTCATGATTACTGACCTCTCTCTAGTCACTGTAGATAATGATTTTTCTCTTATCATATCTAATAGGAACTGGACCAAAAAAAGGTAAAGAACAGATAGAAAAGAGATGAACTTCAGTTAAATATCACTCTTCTCCATAAATCTGAAACAAGATGATAGCATAATGCAGAGTCAAGAGGAAGTATGGCAAAGAAGGAATGCAGAGAAGCATCTCTACAGCTCCAGGAAATTTGATATCCCGGCTCCCATCCCAACCTCTACTCCAAAACCAAAATTCCCTCCATTGTTTTCCTCCTAGTATTTATACCCTGTCTTTTCTATTTCTCTCTACCCAATTAACTAACTTTTCTAACAACAGTTGTCAGCAGAACTCAACTGACTCATGTTCTATTCATCTGCTCTCATTCCACCTAAAAGTTTCAACCATCTAACCACCAAAAAGTTTTAATTGTCTTATTCCATGTAACTAATCTAACTGCTCTAACAGTTCTGTCTCACTCATGTTGGCTTTCCTTTATTCTTCTGGCCTGGGTCCCATCAGAGGCAGACATACTAAATATCCTTTTTTTTAAATTGCTTCAAAAAGGGGGGTGGATAAGAAGCAAATTAGTATATGATAAAGTAACTTATTATTGTGTATTGATTATTGATAACTGGATCAACGAGTTATATTTATTATAGATAACCTCAATGAATGTCTTTGAAAAGAGTACCTGAAATGTTTGAATCTTTTGTGGCACAAGGGAGTCCTCTGTGGTGCCGAGTCCAAGTTGACCATTTTGATTACGCCCCCAACTTTAATGAGTAGAGATAAAAAGAAAATACAGAGGTCAGAGGAAATGAGAATGAACCAATCAAATTCATAATGAAGCAGATCACTTGGGGCTAGCACTTCAAACAACCAGCAGAAGACTTATCTTCAGCCTCACAGAATATAACAAGGATTTCCATATGTATTGATACCTATAAAAATGGAATGTTAACTAGACAGTGTAGTCCGGTTGTAAGAGAGTTCAAACTGAACTAGATTCATGTATCATGTGTAAGGCAGCAGATCTAATCCATAAAGGGAGTATTTGCATAGGAAGTGTATTTTTAACAGTTACTTAAGTAACTAGAATACAATAAGAGTCTGTCCAAAAAAATAAAATGGGTTAATTCAAAGCAACTTCTTTCTGTTCCAGTATCAAAGATTCTCTTCAACTCTTCTTTCAGTAAATAGTGAAGACAAAGGAATGAAATTAACAAGATCAGGCCAATGAATCAATATAAATATGCATTACAAAGCAGCTCTATGAGATTGCACTATCAGTTTCTATATACACTCAATGAAGCAACACAAACTTTATTGATGCAGCAATAATTAATAATTAGTGAATGTATTAAAGAAAATATTAGAACAAGGAAAGATAAAAGATTGGTCAAGAACTACAAACCTCTGCACCTCGCCTTCCATGGTAACTGCCAAACAGTGGCTATCCCCACAAGCAATTTGCTTTATCCTTAGACCTTGTAATGCTCTAATAGGCTGAGGAATGAACAAATCACTAGAATTACCATGACCCAACCGTCCAAAGTCACCCCTGGAAAATCAGAATATGATATGCTTGAAAATTTTATAATACCACAGATAACCATATATCAAAACAATATTTTTTTATGTGAAGAAAAATGTTTCAAAAATTGAATGGTGGTTGAAAACTACACAAAACATTATATGCCCAGAGTTGCCAACTCATTCTGCGTGATGAGTTTTCATACAATCTAATAAAATATTAAGTTTCTTGCAGTCACCCAAATCAAACTTTAATTCATCTTTCATATGGATAAATTGTTGAGTACAAAAAGACTGTTTACACTTAGCAATAATATCCATATATCAGTGAAGCGTAAAAACTAAAATGAGAAAGTGCTAGCTCTTGTATTGAGAGAACTACTCACTAAGTCCAGAGACATTGAGAAAGAAAACGGACATTAAGTTTAGGATGAAAGCCCTCTCTTCAAAAGATCAATTTTATAATAGTTACAACTAGGAGTAATGTAAGAATCTTCAAACCAACAAAGGCAAATACCCAACACAACCAGGATGTAATGGACTGACATTTTTATAGATGTTAAAGGTAAAGGTATAAGTATAGCAAAAAACACTAACTTGGAACTGAATCTAATACAGTGATACAACATCAGAGGATCACAAACTTGCTTGATCCCATTCAAACTTAAGTGCCAAATGAGATTTCAGCTATGATATATGACAGAAGTTACAGAACACACTAGCAAAAAAAATAGGCGCATTTCTCAGTATAGTGAACTTTAGAGAAATAAGTGAGAGGATAGATTGCAGACCATCCCCAACTATATATTTCCATGCGTGACTCTGAATGAGCAAGGGTATGATCCGCTCCACAAACAATAGATACTATTTGCTTAGCATCCAATGCACTGAGTTGTGTAGGTAAAAGTCTATCATCAGTGTCACCATGACCTAACTGTCCATCCTCTCCCCGACCCCACGAGCAAACAACATTTCCAGCTGTAAAGAGATCAAAATCAATCCATAGACACGCAAGATGATCCAACTAAAACTAAGAGAGGGGTTTCAAGTTTTCAAGTTTTTCAACTAAAAATGTAAACTTTTCAGAACCCAAATGGCAGATTTTCAGTAATCGAAAAAATGAATCAAAAGGGCACGTTAGAAATACAATATAAAAATCATTACACCCAATAAGTTAAGGTTTTGGGATACATGATTAGGGTGATGAGAGAAGTGAGCTTACAGAGAAGGGCAACTGAGTGGCTGGCACCTGCCGATATGAGAAGAACACGACGAGGAGAAGCAGCAGTGACTTCAACCTGGGCTTCCTCCTCCTCCATCATTTTGCTTCTCACTCACGCACTCACAGTCTCAATCAGGCAAGAGACAAAGAAAGGAAAGGTGATTTATGAAACCCAGAAATAGAAAGAGAAAGAATGAGTAACAAGAGATGGAGCAGGAGAAACACGAGTTTACAACATTGCTTTCAGGATGTGACAAGTGAAGTAAGGGAGTGCGTGCTCGAAGCGGAACGGAGCAGAGCAGAGCAGAGCTTGGGGAAGAGACTAGACGAGAGGAGACGAGGATGAGTCGGAGTCTGGGAACAGGAGAGACAGATAATACAGAAACAACGGCATTGAATGTGTGTGGGACCCATTTGCTGGTGTGCCAGCCCTTCCAACCATTTTTTGTGAGAATAATTCACTCGTGTTACCTTCCGGAAAATACTTTTTGTTTTGAACTTCATTTCACTTACATAAAATAAAAGTTAAAATTGACTTAAAGTGTTTATTATAATATTTTATTTTATTCGAAATGTTTGAAAGAGTTTATATGAATTTATTTATCTTATTACATGAGTATTTATATAAATGGGATAAATTTATGAAAATAATAAGTTATTTTTAACTTATTTTAATAAACTCATAGTAGTAATTTATTACATGAGTTCTCGTGTTGTATTTGGTAACCAATTTCAGCTAGCTAAAAACTGAAATTAGTAGCTGAAACCATTTTCGTTGTGCTTAGTAAGGTGATTTTTTGGGTAGTTACTAGCATTACTTGAAAAGTTATAGCTTTTTTTAAAAAAAAAACTCTCATTTTGAGTTACTAGCTGAAAATTTATTACATGTTTATTCATCAACCACCTCTATTTATCATTATTTAATAATTAATGATGTCTTAATATGTCATTTTACCATTTTTAGCTACTTTTACCAAACACTTTCAATTAAATCAGCTTTCTTTTTCAGCTTTCAGATAGTTTTCAATTAGTTTTACCAAACACAATCATAATTAGGCTATTTTTTTTAAGTGTATGTTAATGTAGTTTTCTAAATAGCTATTAACTTTTTAAGGTAATACAGTTTTTCAAAAAAGTTACTTTTTTCATTTATCAGAAAAAAAAATCTAATTTTATCTCTCAATAAGCCTTTTTACTATTTTGAAATATTAAATGATATATTTTTTATTGTTATGGAATACTATTTTTTTAAATTATTATTTTAAAGTTGCACTAATTATTTTACTTTTTGAATTGTTTATTTTAATTTTTAATAAAATATTTAATGTTTGTTAACAACTGTTTAAAATTATGATGTTTTTATGGAAATGTTATTTAAATTTTTATTTATAGACAATTTAAAAAGATTATAAATCATTTTAAATTATAAATTATAATTATTTGAAATATATAATTACCAAATTTTAAGATTTGGTTTAATAATTAATGATATCATTATTTATCATTTTATAATTTTCATCTAGTTTAGCAGCTAATTTTACTAAACACTTTCAATTAGGTCCATTGTAGTCTCTTGCCCACATCAGGCCCGCCCGAACCAAGCAGAGTAGTTTATTTTGCCAGCTCCACATTTAGACCCCCCAATAAGATCATCATTTGTAACATCCCAAAATTTACGCATAAATGAACTGAGGAAAATAATGTTACAATTACGATGATGATGATGATGATGATGTCAGTGAATATGATAAGAATAAGTTATAAGGTACATAAATATAAGTGCGAAAAAATACTAAAAGAGATATTATTGGATGTCAACGCTACGCTTAAGCGTAGCCAATGAAACGCTTGAGCGTGGAAAAGGCGTTGATAACACCATGACAAACCATTCTAATGCTCAAATGTTTGTTTGATAACGTTTGAGCGTTACATTACGATACATAAAATTAAAAGGGAGCTATTTAAGCCCTATTTGAGGATTATGGTTTCATTGAATCACATTTTCCTTATCCTTGAAGAGAGAAGAAGAGAGAGAACGGGAACAATTATTAGAGGAGGAGATTAGGAAAAAGGAGGAGAACGATGCAACCTGGGAAGCTTCATAGGCTAGGAACCGCATCCCGGTCAAACACGAGTTAAGTATAATCCACACACTCACTCGAATCCATAGTTGTTCTGTGATTTCCCATTACTCTCTTGCTTTTTTTGTGGATTCTTTTCAAATTGTTATAAGTGCATGATGAATATAGTTGAATTGACAACATGCCATGACTGAAAACCATGTATATCATTCTTGTTTTTCTATTTAAGATTTGATTATATGTTTATATATTCATGAAAGACAATGTATGATAAACCTCATAGAAGATTTAGGCTTCGGCCTACACGTTACAAGAAAGATCTAGGCTTCGGCACACATGTTATAAGAAAGATTTAAGGTTTGGCCTATGTGTTATAAGAAAGTTTTAGGCTTTGGTCTATATGTTTTAAGAAAAATATACCATTTGGCCTACTTGAGATGAGAAGATTAATAAAGACAACATGGGTCTATATAAGACCATTATGTAATTTAGCACGGTCAAAGGGTATGCAGCCTTATTCAGTCAGCTTGCAAGGGATGCTCCTTGCTTGACTAAGATTTATAGTTAGCCAACATGGAAAAGTGATAAGATCCCCTAATATAAAACATATATTTGATGTATGTGGACAAAGTATAAACAATGTATGTTATATTTACAGTATAGGTTAATTCCTATATGATTTGGTGCATTACATTTGTGTGCCCATTACACTTCATGTTTTGATTATGCTCACTATAATTTTAGTCTCATTATGTGGTTACGAATTAGACTTACTAGGTGATTCTTGAGATCTCTTGAAGATTGAAAGGTTTAGGATATGCTGCGACCTTTAGTTAGTAGGATTTAATTTTATAGGTACAAGTCTTCATAAGACTCTAGGTTTATTAGTTTCATTTGTATAACCAAACTCTTTATGGATCAATTAGTTTTGTCTGCATATGTTAGTTATTTCATGTCCTTATTAACAAGATTATTGATTGGTGATCTTTGAAATATTACTTACCCTTTTTTTGTTAATCATAGGTATCCCCTATTATCAGGGGCAATCTTATTCGGGGCTTAGTCACAGTTAAGGCTCCTCACCCCTCCATAAGAGTGTGTTTAATGGGAATCGAACTCGGGAGCTCTTCCCACAATCTCAGCCTACGTTTTAGTTGTTAATTTAATTATCATTATTACTTATTATCAAAATATTTTCTTATGGGGCGTATTTATGGTATGCAAAATGACACGTCTGACGTGTCAATCTTAATATTGAAGTGGGGTGCTCTAATGCACAATCTCTTTGCTATTAAAAATAAGGGTGGCGTTACATCATTCATTCCACATCTATTTAATTTATGCATGCCAACGAGACAGGTCAAGGCTAGAGCTGACAATTCGGGCTACCTGGTCCAGTCTGGTCCGGACCGATGCAAGTAGCAGCGTTTATCGAGTTGGGCTAAAAAGCCCAAAAGTTATTTGGGCTTCTAAAATAAATGTCCAGGCCCTACATTTTTACGAGCTTTTTGCGGGATTTTGCGAGTTTCCCGAGTTTTTGCAAGTAATGGCCTTTATCAGGCTAGGCTAAAGCCCGTAAGTTATTCGGGTTTCTAAGATAAGTGTTTGAACCCTACATTTTTGCGAGCTTTACGGGTCGATCCGGTCAGGCTAACCCATTTTACAGGGTTTAGTCAGGGCAAAATTTTCTTTTCTTGATTCCACCCCACAAAAGTAGAGGCATGTTTAAAGACAACGGGTATAAAATTATGAAACTCAACCGATCAACCCCATCCATGTGAATCCCCATGAGGATCTCACCATATTTTTTTATTTTTTCCTTTAATTTTAATAATACAAATACATATTGTAAAATAAATGCTATGTATCCAATGCATTCTAATTCAAAAAATATATGAAATTAAACATTGAAAATCTTAAGATATAAGAAAATTAATTATATCATATTTTAAGAAAAATATGTAAGCTTATATTTATTATTTAACTATTATTGTAATTAAAATTACTCAGTTATTATATCACAGTGATTTCGAGGGCCCGTACTTGCACCCCAAAACCTGTTCGGTTGTCCCCCCACCAAAATCAGATTAGGGTTGAGATTTCCTTAAACCCAATCAAAACGAGGTTTTTTATGTTAAAGTCAAGGGAGGAGAGGGTTGGTACCAGAACTGTCAATTCGGGTTACCCGACCTGACCCGACTCGATGCGGGTAGCGAACTTTATTGTGTTAGGCTAAAAAGCTCGGAAGTTACTTGGACTTTTGAAATAGGTGCCCGAGCCCTACATTTTCGCGAGTTTTTTACAGGTAGTCAATTTTTTATGCGGGTTTTTGTGGGCTACCCGACTTTTTGCGGGCAACAAGCTTTATTGGGTTGGGCTAAAAAGTTCGGGAGTTATTCGGGCTTCCAAAAGAGGTGCTCAAGCCCTACATTTTTGCGGGTTAGCCCATTTTGCCGACTCTAGTTAGTACCCGTGAGTTCGGTTTAATTTCCATGTATGCTCCCATATCTTTCACTTCCTTTCATGCCACTCTTCACATATATCATTATATTTCTCTCTCTATTTTCCTATATTTCTCAATGCATATTACACTCATGGATCTCAATACATCTATTTTTCTCTTTATTATAATATTAAGAGTTTGATGAATATCTAATGTAAAAAAAAATTAAACTGTCATTCAAGTTCAATAATGTGCTACCATAAACACATGGTTTGTTAACAATTCATATATATATATATATATATTAAATTCTATTATTAAATAGGAGAGATTTTATTAAAAATTATACATATTTATAAGATAAAGGGGAAATATTTATAATCATCTTAAATTTCATTTTATACCATTTAATCTTTAAATTCCTTAAATTGTTGAAATAGATTTTCTGTTTATCATTAAAAGAGTTTAAGAATTGATTAAGATGAAGTGTAAAACGGTAAAAGCTTAAAATATCTATTTAAAAAAAGGATAAAATGTTGAAAATAGTTGTATGATATTTTTCCCAATAAAAAATGTCCATATTTAACAATAGAGCTCTTATTCATTAAATAGCCCCTTATTTTTAAATTGCTTTAAGTCTCCATATATTTTTGGCTGCAATCAATTCGCGATTTTGGTCCCCTACGTTTTTTTCGCGATTTTGGTCCCCCTATTATTCCAAATTCGTGATTTTAGTCCCTTTAACACATATTTGGGAGATATAGAGGGATCAAAATTTTGAACTACATTGCGAATTTGGAATAATATGGGGACCAAAATCACGGAAAAAAATAGGGGAACTAAAATCACGGATTGATGATAATAGGGGGACAAAAAATGTAATTAAACTAATTTAAAAATAATGGGTCTATTTTAATAAATAAGAGGTCTAATTTTTAAGAGATGATATACCTTTGTATTTTTTTACCATAAAAAAGACCAAGAATTACAAGAAATGATAACATTTTCCTCTCCAATATTACAGGACACCTTCTCACATCTCTTATGCTTAGGTTACGGTAAGTGGGTAACCCATATACGACCCCACCTGACCTTCACGACCCCACTTCAGTTTAGGATTTGATTCCTTCGAAGTTATCACGTTCATATTCTATTTCATAGGTTTTGATTAAGGTAGGTACACAAGCTAGGTGACCTGCTGTATCAGGTCACCTTAAATTTTTACAATTTACAAATAAGTCCTTTAATTATTATTATTATAAAATAGATTATTCTTTTTTATTATAATTTTTTATATTTTAATTAACATTCAATGTGTCCTATTATATATTGATTACTTTAATTTGATGCCATTTTTTTAATCTCTCCTTAAAATAATTTTTTACAAATTTTTTCATTTTTTTAATTGATTTTTCATAGGAAAAAGTTTATAATAATTACAATTTAAGAACAAAAACCACCAAATGACCACAAAAAATCCAACCTTTCATTTAGGACATCCCAAAGTGGGTGAGGCACTGTGTACCAAACTTTGATGATTTTTCAATTTATAATGTATTTATTGTGAATTATTTGGTGAAAAATAGAGAAAAATCTCAAAATATAGCTGCTAGTTCCCAAAAAATACAGAAAAATCATTTCACGGTCCATTTGGGATGGTCGTCAAGTGTTAATAATTCCTTGGCCAATGGAGGTCATTTGGTGAGTAGATGGTTGTAGTATACAAACTCAAACCCTAAATACACTTTCCATGGATAGTGAGGGGCTTACATGGTTGACAGATGAATTTTGACGTGAAATTCCGCATGCATGACTTGGGGGTCACCTTGGTTCACGTGGTGAATTTTCATGTTTTTTTATATTTGTGTTATTTACTGTGAATTAATTACATTTAAAAGAAGATAATTAAATTTAAAATATTGGGTAATGAGAAAAAAATTATGGAAAAATCTTGTTGGTGTCCCATTGAGCATGTTGAAGTATGTGGTGGAAGGTTGAGGTGAAACGAAGTGTTTGGTTAGTTGACACTGGTGAGTAGATGGTTGTAGTATACAAACCCAAACCATAAGTACACTTTCCATGGATAGTGGGGGTGCTTGCATGGTTGACGGATGAATTCTGACGTGAAATTCCGCATGCATGACTTGGGTGTCACCTTGGTTTATGTGGTGAATTTTCGTGTTTTTTATATATTTGTGCTATTTACTGTGAATTATTTACATTTAAAAGAAGATAATTAAATTAAAAATATTGGGTAATGAGAAAAAATTATGGAAAAATATTGTTGGTGTCCCATTGAGCATGTTAAAGTATGTGGTGGAAGGTTGAGATGAAACGAAGTGTTTGGTTAGTTGACACTGGTGAGTAGATGGTTGTAGTATACAAACTCAAACCCTAAGTACACTTTCCATGGATAGTGGGGGGCTTGAATGGTTGGCGAATGAATTTTGACGTGAAATTTTGCATGCATGACTTGGGTGTTACCTTGGTTCCCGTTGTGAATTTTTGTGTTTTTTTTTTATATTTGTGGTAATTACTGTGAATTAATTACATTTAAAAGAAGATAATTAAATTAAAAATATTGGGTAATGAGAAAAAATTCTTGAAAAATATTGCCGGTGTCCCATTGAGCATGTTGAAGTATGTGGCGGAAGATTGAGGTGAAACGAAGTGTGTGGTTAGTTGACACTGGTGAGTAGATGGTTGTAGTATACAAACCCAAACCCTAAGTACACTTTCCATGGATAGCGGGGGGGCTTGCATGGTTGATGGATGAATTTTGACGTGAAATTCCGCATGCATGACTTGGGTGTCACCTTGGTTCACGTGGTGAATTTTCGTGTTTTTTTATATTTGTGCTATTTACTGTGAATTAATTACATTTAAAAGAAGATAACTAAATTAAAAATATTGGGTAATGAGAAAAAAAATTCTTGAAAAATATTGTTGGTGTCCCATTGAGCATGTTGAAGTATGTGGTGGAAGGTTGAGGTGAAACGAAGTGTCTGGTTAGTTGACCCTGGTGAATAGGTGGTGGTAGTATACAAACCCTAAACCCAAGTACACTTTCCATGGATAGTGGGGGGGCTTGCATGGTTGACGGGTGAATTTTGACGTGAAATTTTGCATGCAAGACTTGGGTGTTACCTTGGCTCCTGTGATGAGAGGGATATATGGAAGAGAGAGAAATAAGAGAGAAATAGAGGGGATAGAAACATCAGATAAACATATGAGAGAGGGAGGAGAGAGAAATAGAGGAGAGAGGAGAGAGAAACAGAGGAGAGAGAGGAGGGAGGGAGGGAGGAGAGAGAAATGGGAGAGAAATAGATGAGAGGGGAGAGAGAAACAGAGGAGAGAGAAAGGGGGGAGAGATGAGAGAGACAAAGGAGAGAGGGAGAGAGGAGAGAGAAACAAGAGAGAAATGGAGGAGATAGAGAGAGACAGAGGAGATAAAGGAGAGAAAGAAATATGAGAGAGGAGAGGAGAGAGAGAATCTTAATAAATGAAAAATAGGGAGAGGAGAGAGAAACATAGGATATAGAAACAAGAGAGAGATAGGGGAGAGAGAGAAATGGAGGAGAGAGAAACAAAGGAGAGAGGAGAAAGAGATAGGAGAGAAATAGAGGAGAGAGACAGAGAGAGAGGGGAGAGAATCTTAATAAATGAAAAATAGAGAGAGGAGAGGAGAGAGAAATAGAGGATAGAGAAATAAGAGAGAGAGAAATAGAGGAGAGAGAAACAACTGAGAGAGGAGAAAGAGATAGGAGAGACAATCAGGGGAGAGAGAGGAGAGAGAAACAAATGAGAGAAGAGAGAGAGGGAGACAAAGGGGAAAGAGATGAGAGAGAAACATACCTACTACTAATAACATAATAATAGGAGGACCACAATGTAAATTTTAAAAGTTCTATTTTTACCCAAACCCATTTTTGTAGTTTTCACAATCCAACACAATTACCTACTACCTTTTGAATAAAAGTTAATCTAGACCATTCAATTAAAAATAATATATCCTATGGCTATAATAACCTGTGTATAGTACACAAGTTTATATAACCTTACCCTATATATAAAGATGACTTGGTTAAATAAATGTGATCAGTTAGTAATTAGTTTCTTTAATTAATAATAAACCAAGTTATATGCTTTCATACATCAAAGTCCCATTACAGTTTCATACTCATGTATGTATGTGATCGAAGTATTCAGCGAAGTCCAATACCGAGGTTTCTACTTCGAGAGAAGAAAAAAAATGTCTGATCAAACGTGACTTTCAAATGCGATCATACGTGATCTTTAATTCTTAATTATATTGACAAAGTCAAACAATTGTTTCCCTCTGATTGGGACATTCCCAAAACATAAAGGAATCAAAAGCCAGCCATCATATTACTGACTCAATTTCTTTTTATCTATGGTTTAAAATTTCTGAACGAAAATTAAAAAATATAATAACTATATTTTTTAGAGAAAAATGATTGTGCACTGACAGTGTAAAAAGTTTTACACTGACTGTTAATCACAACCTTTGATTTATGGTAAGTTTGTTGACTTTACTAATTAATATTTTAAAGGTCATATAAATGAAGAATGATGATTAAACGTCAGTGTAAAATTCTTTCACACTGTCGGTGCATACTAATTAAACTCTATTTTTTAAACTCCATTTTTTTCTAAAGATGATTTTTCTTTCTCTAATTAGTGTAATCAATATTTCTCTTTTCTTAATAATTATACATAAACACCTTAGGTATATGTTCACATGCTTTACCTTTTATATATCATAAACTTTTTGTTAGAAACATAAAAATATATTTATTAAAACATTAAATTATTAAAATATTTATGATATAACTTTATAATAAATATTTAAAATAATAAAAATCATATTACGATAAGGGTAAAATTGAAAAAATAATATTTATTGTTATATTTGTATCTGAAAATGACACTTATTTAAAAATAAATTTGAGACCATAAAATAACAATTAAAAAAAACAGAAAAAGTACCAAATTAAGATAAGATTTATTTTATATTAAATTTGTTTTACAAATATTAATTCTTAATTATATTGACAGAGTCAAACAATTGTTTCCCACTGATTGGGACATTCCCGAAAACATAAACGAATCAAAATCAAGCTATCAATATCATAATACCAAGCTAAGATAAGACTTATAGTCTGTTTATGTAAAATTATTTCTTAAAAAAATTGCTTAATTTTTTTAAAAAGTTATTTATAAGAATTTTTAAGATATTTATTTAAATTTTTTTAAAAAGTAGAATAAAAAATAATCAGTTTTCTATTTTTTTAAGAAACATATCATAGTTACTTTCTGAAAAAAAAAACAGCTATAATAGAAGAGAGAGAAAACTTTTTTAGTGATGTGAACGCATTTATTGTGACAAACAAAGTGCATTTTTATTATTATAGTCAACAATATTTTAAAAACTGGACCGGTAATTGAATCGGTGAAGGCACTGCCGCACTGGTTCACAGTTCAATGGTTCAACCGTGGTTGAACCGTCGTCGAACCGGTACTAATTAAATATATTTTTTTAATTATATATAACATTTTAATTAATAAAATAACAAAAAATTATAACAAATTAAGCTATATAAAGTTGTAAATCAGTATAAATAGCCTTATTATAAGGTTTATAAGATAAAAAATTAATAATGATTGGTAAAATAATATATCTATATGTAATCCATAAATATATGTCTTTATTTATCTTAAAAATATTTTAGATTAAATAAAAAAAATAAAAAATTTTGTTTTTTTTTTTTTGGAAAAAGTTTTGACACCGGTTTTTGACAGGTTCTCATCGGTTCTGAGATCCACCGGTTTTTAGGGTTGAACGGACCAGTTACCAGACCGGTTCGCGGTCGGACCGGTCAAACCGGCCGGTTCGGTCCGGTTTTTTCAACAATGGTAGCCAAACGAAAATTTATTTATGATTATACAAGAATCCCTAAAATAAAATAATTTTTTAAAACAATTTAAAAAAAAATACTTTTTTTAAACACAAACAAACTGACCCTTAATTTATATTAAATTTTTTCTACAAATATACATATAAAACACAAAAGTACCATTATCTTTTATTTAATTTTAATTTATTTTAATTCCAAATTAATAAAATAAAAAACTGAATTTAATAAGCTTTAAAAAATTGCTTATAAAAAATAAAAGCTTTAAAAATAGAAAAATGTGCTAACAAATATCATTAAGCTACTAATTTTAAAATAAAAAAATTTCATTAAAAATATAAAATTTAATATTATATAAAAGTTAGCATAATTTTTAACACGATCTTAATAATATATTTTTTTGGTTTAACCACAGAACGCAATCCTGTTTGAGCGGGGAACATCCACATCATGGCACGGCCTTAATAATATATGACCTTTAAAATTGAGGATAAGAATAAAAAAACAGAAAATTTTAACATTAGGGTTGATATTAATCAAAATTTTCCATTTTCTGTCTTCTAGGGCTCATATTATTAAACCATTTTTAATAATTGTTTTCTGTATACGTGTGTGTGTGATTCAACATTAAAAAGTAACCAAATTTAAATTTAGATCTTTTATTTTACTGATGCATGCAGCTCTATCCATTTATATCTATAAGTAAAATTCACTTGAGCATGAAAAAAAAATTAATGTATGTCATTATTACTAAGTTTTCAGTTTAACAATTTAAATAATTATTATATTAAGTATCTTTTTTAATTCTTTTATAACATGATTGTAACGGCTCCCACTTGGTGATGGTGATTAACCAATAGCAACAATTAATTAAAATAAAACAATTCATGATTAATGGGTAATTAACTAAATGAATTTTAATAACGGTTTTATATAAAAAATTAAATAAATTTTATTAAAAATATCTTATATTAGATAATTAAATAATATTTATCATTTCATCCATTAAATAAAATTTGTGTCTTGGAAGGTAAGAGAAAGAAGAGATATAAAAACATTACAAATGTATAAATTTAAATTTACTAATTAGTTAAAAAATACAAAAATAAATGGTATTTATGAAAAGTTAAAATTTATATATACATGTTAACAAAACTATTGATTAAACTTTAACTCCAAGTACACCTTTTATTTTAATTTGAGAAATTTTTTTTGTAAATATATTTCATGTAATGACAATATACAAAAGTGATGGACAATCATTAAATTATATATGATTATATTTATTAAAATATATTTTATCATGAATAATTATTATATATTATATTATTTAATTAAGAATAAGATCACAGTAAGGATTGAAAATTTTTATTGTTATGAAGAACAACAAATATGTGCACATTTCTCTAAAATTGCAACTCATCATGCCGTTAGAGTCTCACATTACCTAGAGATAATGCCAAATAAATGTATATAAGTCCTGTGCAGTACTCACCCTACAAACTAGCTTTTGTGGTTGAGTTTGGCCCGGTCCAAAATCTTAGATCCGTTATTGGGCCCCCACCCATAGATGTTCGCACTACATATGTCCAGCCTTAAGTGTGATGGGTGTGTTGGAGCGTCTCATATTGACTAGTGATAAGGCCAAAATTAAGTATATAAGTCTTGGGCAATATATCTTCACTCTATAAGTAGGGGTGGAAGTAGGCCGAGCCAAGCTAGGCTTTGCAGAGCCCAAGTCTGGTCTGCATTATATTTTTGTGGCCCAAGTTTGGTCTGCATTATCTGTCATAGGCCATTTTTTAGGCCTCGTCTGGCCTGTTTCAAAGTTTGGTTTGACCTATTAGTCTGTTTAAAAGGCTATTTCATATTATGATCTTTAAATAGGCCAATAAATTTATCTCAAAATAGGCCAGTGCGTTTACAAACTAATAGACTTAATTTTTTATAATGTAAATATGTCGCAAACATATACGTTTAGATATGACAATAAGCCCATCTCTAAATAGGCCACCAAGAAAAATTAAAAATTTATATATTATTATACTATTCATGACATGTAATATATTTATATATTTTATTAAAAATAATATTATTTATAAATATGTTAGCCTGTTAAGTCTAATAGGCTTATTAAAAAGCATAAACCTAACCTATTTAATTAAAAAAACTTTTTCAAATGCCTAGACGTGACCTTTTTATTAAACAAACCGAGCCAAACTAGGCCTTAAGTAGGCTGGCCAGTGGGCCCCAGACAAGCAGTTTGGCCTATTTCCACCCCTATCTACGAGTTAGCTCTTGGGGTTGAGTTAGGCCTAGGTCCAAAATCTAATATAGTATCAGAGTCTATCCTAGATAATTTGTTGTCATTGGGCCACCACCCGTATAGATGTCCATGCTCCAGATGTCCAACCCTAGGCGTGAGGGGTGTGTTAGAGTCCCACATTGCTTAAAGATAAGACCGAATAAAAGTATACAAGTCTTGGACATTCCTCACCCTACAAGCTAGCTTTTGGGGTTGAGTTTGGCCCATCCAAAATCTAATAACAAAAGATCATGCAATATACATAAGTGTTTAGTGAAATTCTTTTATACAATTATATTTTAAAATATTTAATTTTCAATAATAATCTCAATAACAAGGTTGATTATTCTTTTTATTAAATATGAAGAAAAATATTTAAACCGGATAAAAATATTCTTTAAAATGAATAATTTAATGCAATTTCTCACTGTAATTAGTTTTAATTATTTTATTATGTCATATAATTAATAAAATTATGTTTCTTAATATTATTTTTTATATATTTAAGTTACAATAATTTTGACACATTTTAGAAAAATTACTCATAAAATATTATAAAAATACATTATAGATAAACGCGTGCAACACATAGGTATTATTTCTAGTTTAAACATAAGTTTATCAAGCTCGAACATTAAATCAAGGGTTAAATATGTTTTTGGTCCATAAACTTTTACCTGAATTTGATTTTGGTCCCTAATTTTTTTTTCGTTGTTTTTGGTCCCTAACGTTTTCAAACCATTGAAATTAGTCTCTGTCGTCAACTCTGTTAAATATAGGAGTGATGTGGTCGGGACTAATTTCAATGATTTGAAAACATTAGGGAAAAATAGCGAAAAAAAAGATAAGAGACCAAAATCAAATTCGAGTGAAAGTCTAGGGATCAAAAACATATTTAACTCTTAAATCAAATATATTCAATATATTGATAATGTTCAATTTGGCAAGGTCAATAAGCTAGCTACTAGCTTATTTGACTAGCTTATAAGCTAGTTTGACCAACACAAAAGTGTTTGGTAAGGTACCTCAAAGTAGCTTATTTTAGGAGCTTCTAGCTTATAAGCTACAAGCTACTTTACCTAGCTTATAAGTGTGTTTGGCAATGCCAATAAATTACTTACTAGCTTATTTGACTAGCTTATACGCTAGTTTGACCAACACAAATGTGTTCGGTAAGGTACCTAAAAGTAGCTTATTTTAGGAGCTTCTAGCTTATAAGCTACAAGCTACTTCACCTAGCTTCTAGCTTGTAGCTTGTAGCTTATTTAATTTTCTTCCATTACTATCCCTTATATTTTAATACATTTCCCTTATTATTCTTAATTTCTTTTTACCTATTATTATCTATTTTCAATTTTAGTGACAAAAACTTATCAATTTATTTTTACCTATTACTACCTATATAATGAGTAATATAAAAAATTACGAATTAATTATATTGTTGTTTTCTTTTCACTATTTTATGAATTTATTTTTATATTATAATATTTATTTTATAAATTTCATTATTTATTTTAATTTTTAATTAAATATTTTATCATTAAAAGGTTCAATAAGAAATTAATTATTTTTTTAAAAATATAAAATTATAATTACATAATAATATTTTTTTTCTAGAAAACACAAATAGAATTTATATAATAAAATTTATGTAGTTATGCCCTTTTATGTCATTTTACATTTACCAACTAGTTTATCAGCTAGTTTTATCAAACACTTCTAATTCAATAAGCTAGCTTATCAGCTCGGAGTTTATCAGCTAGCAGCTAGCTTATCAGCTAGTTTTACCAAACACACTCTATAGCTTGTAGCTTATTTAATTTTCTTTTATCACTATCACTTATATTTTAATATATTTCTCTTATTATTTTTAATTTATTTTTATCTATTATTATCTATTTTAATTTTAATGACAAAACCTTTCAATTTCTTTTTACTTGTTATTACCTATACAATAAGTAATTTAAAAAATTACAAATTAATTAAATTGTTATTTTCTTTTCACTATTTTATGAAATTGTTTTTATATTATACTATTTATTTTTATTAATTTCACTATTTATTTTAATTTTTAATTAAATATTTTATCACTAAAAGGTTTAATAAAAAATTAATTATTTTTTAAAAATATAAAATTATAATTGCATAATAATATATTTTTGTCTAAAAACACAAATAATAGAATTTATATAATAAAACTTATTTAGTTATGTTCTTTTATGTCATTTTACATTTACCAACTAGCTTATTAGCTAGTTCTACCAAACACTTTTAATTCAATAAGCTAACTTATCAGCTCGGAGCTTATCAGCTAGTTTTGTCAAACGCACCGTTAATATAACCCTTAAAAGTAAAATTATTTCTAGTTTAAACATAAGTTTATCAAGATCGAACATTAAATCAAATATTAATAAAGCATAAAAGTAAACTACTTAAATTTTTTTCGTACAAACTGACCTAACAATATTAATAAAACTACTAGTAATTAAGGAAAAGGACAGTACAAGGAGTTATTAATTGCATCTTGAAAGATGCCAACGCTGCTGATCAGGCCGGTTGATAGCATCCACAATGGGAGCTCAGAAAGCAACTGAGCCACTAAAGCAACTGTGCTTAATGGGCTCCAACCATTGCAAGCAACTCAACAAATTTGCTTCCCTGGCCATAGTTGCTTTAGGAAGCAACAATCAAATGGGTTCAAATAATAATAAAAAAATGATATTATGATAGGTCGGGATCTATGGGAAATAATTAAAGAGAGTTGCTTTGTTGTAGAGATAAAGTGCTTAGAGGTGACTGTATTGAGAACAGTAGAAATGAGTGATGTGTATAAGCGGGGTCCCATTGGAAGCACCCAAAATGAATTGCTCCATTGTGAATGCTATTAATAGCTGTATGTGTAACACTTATAATTAGACGATACATGTTAAATCATCACGTTATAGAATAATCAATGAATAAGATAGCATGGTTGCGGAGGTATCCAACTCTTTATAATCTCATCCTATTATAAATAAATAAAATATGCACCAAAAAGCCCTAGTAATTAATATGCCATTTTTTATACTCGATCTTTTTTTCTTTAAACTAATAAAAAATTAATGATATTTATATAAAAAAAATATGCTTAAATATGTTTTTGCTCTCTAAAAAAATTTGGTTTTTCATTCCTATTAATTTTTTGTTATTTTGTTCCATGTTGATAACTCCGTGTTGATGTGGCTATAAGAGTTACCACATCAATATACCATATCAACTCTCAATGAGCTCCATCCTGCACTCTCATAGAGAGATGACAATGACTAACTGAATGGGGAATTTTTCCCCACGGGGATGGGGACGGGGATAAAAATTCCCCCAAAGCTGTAAGGTCCAAGAATCCTCCCAAGTGGTTTTAATAATGACAACTCACCAAAATTCACTTGCTATAATTCTGATTTAAGAAAGAACTAATTATTTCATTCAAGTGCTTGACAGAAAAGAAACAGGGAAACTTCAGAAGAAGGACATAGCTTATGAAAACTGAGATATAACCTAATACATCAAGAAGAAGGAAAGAAAGTTATCCAGAAGAAGCTAATAAAATGTAGAGATGTATTAGAAGGAAGATTCACTTTAAAGAAAGAATGAAATCAAAGTTATACATTCTGCAGAAGAAGCAGAATAACAAAACAGAAAAGGAATACTGTCAGGATTCCCTCTAGAAGAAGCAGAATGCAGTAAACCCAACTATTCTCAAGTTCTGAGATTACAGCCAAGCTAAACACATTCAAAATAAACTGAATGAAGATCTTGAAGTAGTTGAGGATGATCACAAAAGAAAATTCTGCAGAAAAAGCTAAGTTGAATTTCTGCAGAAGAAAGGCTCCAGAAGATTCGACCAGACAACTAAAGACAGCTGTACACAGCTAGGGACATCTGTAACTTGACAAAGACAGTTCAATAAACTTAGCTGGAGGCACAAGCAACTCTCCAACGGCTAGTTGCTCCCTCCCCTATAAAAAGAGGTGCTCTCCCACATTTTGAGACACACCTCTCTCCAGAAGGAGCTATACCTATCTGCTATACAGTCCATATCTTCTGGAACAATTTCTCTCTCTTAAATTAATTTAGTTTCTGATCCTAAGAGTGTGTAAGAGAGAGCAGGCTCATTTCTTTAATTCTGATGTGCTTAATCTCCTTCATTTTGAGCCTTGTAATCTTCTATATTCTTCTCCACTTGTTATAATCTCTCAATGAGGTGTTGTATCCTCTTGAGACAATTTGTGAGAAGTTGATTTGAGAGGTTTGGTAGCTCAGGTGTGAGCTGAATTGATACCAGCTTCTGCAGAAGGTATTCTGCAACTTGTTGTCAAGTAGTTTCTTTTGCAGAAGGTGCTGCAGTAAGAAAAGCTTGAAAAGTGTGTTATTTGAGTGTTGTTGAAGCCCGAAGAGGCTGTGAAAAAGAATACTAGTGGCAGTGTGTACCCAAGAAGATTGTAACTTGGTTATTTGAGTAAGAAATCCTACTTGGTGTAGGGACTGGACGTAGCCTCAGGTTGGAAGAGGTGAGCCCGTATAAAAGACTGTGTGTATTCTTCTCTTCCCTTAACTCTTTAATTTCATGTGCATAAAAGCATTTTAAAACTACTTAATACCTAAGTAAGTGTTAACAATCAAGATTCCAAAAAGGAATCCTATCTTCTACATATTGCATATAATATTAATAATCCATTCTTTGAAAGTCTACCTTCTAATACTAAACCAAGTAACTCTTGAGCAGAAAAAGTATTAGAAGTTATTTGCAGAATTTTAAAGTAATCACAATTCAGCCCCCCTTCTTGTGATTAAAATATCAACTTCAATTGGTATCAAAGCATGCCTCTAGGGTTGAACTCACTTAACAGTGAGAGAGAAAAAGATCAAGGGAAAATGGCAAACCATGGAGCTGCAATATTCATTCCAGAAGGATCTTCTACAAACAGACCACCAACTTTCAATGGAAAAGACTACTACTACTGGAAAGATAGGATGGAGCTATTTCTAGAATCTCAAGACATTGATCTTTGGGATATCATAGAAAATGGAAATTATGTTCCTATGATAAAAAGAACCAGAATCCTAACTCCTTCTAGAGAAGGAGCATCTGAAGTTTTGGAAGAAGATCCAAAACCTAAATCCAGAGAAGAATGGTCACCAGAAGATAAGCAAAGGTATCTTCTGAACTCTAAAGCTAAATTCTGTCTTCTTTGTGCATTAAGTAGAGGAGAATATGATAAAGTAGCTGGATGTTCCACTGCCAAAGAAATATGGGATACTTTAAAAATAACACATGAAGGAACTGATCAAGTTAAGGAATCAAAAATAAACATTTTGATTCATCAGTATGAAATGTTTAACATGATTGAACATGAGAGCATAGATGAAATGTTCAGCAGATTTACAATCATTATCAATGATCTTAAATCTCTTGGTAAGAGTTATTCTAATAAAAAACAAGTTAGAAAAATTCTCAGAAGTCTTCCAAAAATATGGAGACCAAAAGTAACAGCCATATATGAAGCAAAAGACCTGGCTGTGCTTAAGCTAGCTGAACTCCTTGGTTCCTTAAAAGTTCATGAGCAAGAACTTATGGATGAACTACCAAGAAAAGACAAATTCGTTGCCCTTAAAGCAAGTACAAAGAAAGGAAACTCTGCCTCCACAGAAGATAAGGCAGGTGAAGAAAATTCATCATCAGAAAATGATGATGAGCTAGCTTTCATATCGAAAAGAATCCAAAGATTGATAAGAAGAAAATGAAGAGGAAAGAAGTTCCTCAATTTCAAGAAAGATGGATCAAAAGGGGAGAACTTTAAAGGGCCAATCATCTGCTATGAGTGTAACAAACCTGGACATATCAAAGCATAATGTCCTCAGCTAAAAGAATCAAAAGGATTCTAGAAGAAGAAAGCAATGATGGCAACCTGGGATGACTCAGAAAGCTCATCAGAAGAATCAGAAAGTGAAACTGCAGATATGTGTTTCATGGCTGGAGAAGATGAGGAAGATGATGAGGTAATAACCTATAATCCTACTGCATATAAAGAATTAGAAGATGCTTTTGAAAACCTATTATCTGATTCACACACTCTTGCATAAAAATACGCTCTTCTTAAGGAACAACTAGTCAAAACTAAAGAAGAGAATGAAAAACTTAAAGAAGACAATAATAGGATAATTACAACAAATCAATATCTTCAATAGTCTCATTTTAAATTATCAGAACAAGTTAAAAATATTAGTAACAGATCTGCAGAAGATGAAAAATCTGCAATACTGCAGAAGGAAAATCATCTTCTGCAAAAGAAAATAGATGAACTACAAAATGATTTAAGTAGATTTGTAAATAGCACTCACACCTTGAATAAACTAATAGGAAATGGAAGTGAAGTTTCTGATAAAAGAGGATTGGGATACAACCAGGATCAATTCACAAAAAATCACAAAAATGTATTCATTCCTGCCAAAAGGAAACCTCCAAATTGTTCTTGGTGTAACGGATTTGGACATAATCACCAAAACTGTTACAAAAGAAAAAGGAGCTTTAGAAGAAAGGTATCTAACCACTCAGGACCCAAGAAGATTTGGGTACCTAAAGCTTTACTATCTTCTATTGTAGGAACCAGTAAAAAACTCCAAGAAGAAAGAGCTATGGATCTTGGACAGTGGATGCTCAAGACATATGACTGGAGACAGAAGCAAATTCATCCAACTACACAAAATGAAAGGTGGAACAGTAACTTTTGGAGACAACAACAAAGCTCAAATCAAAGGTATTGGAAAGATAGGTATGAAAAATTCTACTCAAATTAATAATGTATATTATGTTAAAGGGTTAAAACATAATCTTCTTAGCATAAGTCAACTATGTGACAGTGGCTATGAAGTTATGTTCCAACCTACATTTTGTGAAATTAGAGAATCATCTACTAAAAAGGTCTTATTCTCAGGAATTAGAAGCAAAAACCTATACAGTATCTATTTAGAAGAATTATCTGATCAAACATGTTTTGCTTCTTTTGAAAATGAAAAATGGACTTGGCATAGAAAAATTGGTCATCTAAATATGAAAGCTATCTCCAAATTATCTAAGCTAGATTTAGTCAGAGGTTTACCAAAATTAAAATTTGAAAAAGATAAAGTTTGTGAAGCATGTGTTAAAGGCAAACACACTAAATCAAGTTTCCACCCCAAGAATGTAATTACCACAAAAAGGATTTTAGAACTACTACATATTGATCTATTTGGGCCTACAAAAACACCTAGCTTAGGAAGTAAAAAATATGGCCTTGTTATAATAGATGATTACTCTAGATACACATGGGTTTTATTCCTTACTACTAAGGATGAATCTTTTGATGCTTTCAAAATCTTTCTCAAGAAGATTCAAAATGAAAGTGGCCAAATGATTGCATCTGTAAGAAGTGACCATGGAGGTGAATTTGAAAATTATTCTTTCAGAAACTTCTTTAATGAAAATGGAATTTCACACAACTTTTCTTATCCTAGAACTCCTCAACAAAATGGAGTTGTAGAAAGAAAAAACAGAACCCTCCAAGAAATGGCTAGAACCATGTTAAGTGATAGTGGGATTAAAAAATATTTTTGGGCTGAAGCTGTATCCACTTCATGCTATATACTTAACATGGTTTCCATTAGAAGCATCCTTATTAAAACTCCATATGAAATATGAAAAGGAAGAAAATCAAACATCTCATATTTTCATATATTTGGATGTGAATGCTACATATTAAACAACAAAGAAAATCTTGAGAAGTTTGATGCCAAATCAGAAAAGGGTATATTTCTTGGCTGCTCAACTACTTCAAAAGCATATAGAGTATATATTATCAAGAATCAGACTATAGAAGAAAGCATGCATGTTGTATTTAATGATGCTAACCCTTCTTCTCAAGAAAAATATAAAAAGGACTCAGATGATGAGACTGATCCAATACAGAAGGTATCTTCTGAAAACAATAGCTCTCCAGAAGTTGCCCCAGTAGTTAAAGATCTTGCAGAACCTTCTGCAGAAGATGCTGATGTCCAGAGACAAGATCTTCCTAGAAGTTGGAAGCACATCACTGATCATCCACATGATCAAATCATAGGAAACACTGCAGAAGGAGTAAAAACCAGAGGACAATTAAGAAATGAAAATAGCTCAGCCTTCATATCTCAAATTGAGCCAAAAAATGTAAATGAGGCTTTTGAAGAAGAATCATGGATCAAAGCTATGAAAGAAGAGCTTGATCAATTTGACAAGAATGAGGTATGGACTCTAGTACCTCCTCCAGAAGATCATTCAATAATTGGCACAAAATGGGTCTTCAGAAATAAAATGGATGAAGAAGGTAATGTAATCAGAAACAAGGCAAGACTAGTGGCTCAAGGATATAACCAACAAGAAGGTATTGATTTTGATGAAACCTTTGCACCAGTAGCTAGATTAGAAGCTATTAGAATTCTGCTTGCATTTGCTGCATTTAAAAGCTTTAAATTATATCAAATGGATGTGAAAAGTGCATTTCTAAATGGTTTCATAAATGAGGAAGTTTATGTGCATCAACCTCCTGGTTTTGAAAATCATAAGCATCCTGATCATGTTTTCAAACTGACAAAAGCCCTATATGGTCTAAAACAAGCTCCAAGAGTCTGGTATGAAAGGCTAAGCAACTTTCTTCTTAAGAACAATTTCACTAGAGGAAAAATTGATACTACATTATTTAGAAAAATCTATAAGAAAGATCTTTTAATAGTACAAATCTATGTAGATGATATCATCTTTGGATCCACTAATGATAAAATGTGTGAAGAATTCTCAAAGCTAATGAAAGGAGAATTTGAAATGAGTCTCATGGGAGAACTAAAATTCTTTCTTGGCTTACAAATAAAACAAAAAGATGATGGAATCTTCATTTATCAAGAAAAATACATCAAGGATCTTCTCAGAAGATACAAGATGGAAGGTTCAAAATTCATGGGTACTCCCATGCATCCTTCTACAAATTTGGACTTAGACAAAGATGGTAAATCTGTTTCTGAAAAAGAATATAGAGGCATGATAGGTTCATTGCTTTATCTTATAGCTAGTAGACCAGATATATTGTTTTCAGTAGGACTCTATGCTAGATTCCAATCTTCTCCAAAAGAATCTCATGTTACTGCTGTAAAAAGAATTTTTAGATATCTTGTTGGAACTACTAATCTTGGCCTATGGTACAAGAAAGGTTCAAGTTTTGATCTCACAGGATACTGTGATGCTGACTATGCTGTAGATAGACTAGATAGAAAAAGTACAAGTGGTGGATGTCAATTTCTAGGGCAATCCTTAATATCCTGGTCATGCAAGAAGCTACCTACAATAGCCTTGTCCACTGCAGAAGCTGAGTACATTTCAGCTGCAAGTTGCCGCTCACAAATATTATGGATACAACATCAAATGGAAGACTATTGCCTAAGGTACACCAAAATTCCTATTTTCTGTGACAATACTAGTGCAATAAATCTGTCCAAGAATCCAATTCAACATTCAAGATCCAAACACATTGACATAAAACATCATTTCATAAGGGATCATGTTCAGAAGAATGAAATTGAGTTGAAATTCATTGAAACAAAATTCCAAATTGTTGATATCCTTACAAAGCCACTTGTAGAAGATAGATTTATATTTATTAGGAATATGATGAATATGTGCAAATTAAATGAGTAATCATGGTATAGAAGAAAATATCTACATGTCTATCATTTCAGAAATTCATCTTCTGCAACCAGAAGATGTCTTAGCCACACCTTCTATTCAAAAGAATGAAAATATCTTCTGCAGAAAATTGCAGTCCATCAAACCTCTTCTTCTTAAATAAGAGAAGGGCTCTCTAACCTTAAAATGATGACAATTACTTGTCATCTTCTATTTTAGAGCAAGAAATGAAGAATACATCTTCTGCAGAAAATCTGCAGAATGAAAAACTTCTCTTCTAATATAAGAAGAATGCTTTTGCTGCAAGCCTCTAAAGAAAATCAGAAAAGCAATTTTGTCCTTGTCTGTCAGGCTAAGCTGTATACATCCAAGGTACTGGGAAAGGTCCTTATCATGGCACATTATTCTAACAAAAATTGATTAAAAAATTGTCATTAGAGAAAGGTCAAACTCTTGGGGGGAGCATCATGAGCCAGCTTACTTGATACAAAAAGAATGTAAAAAGTAAGCCTTTGTCTCTTATCATAAAATGAATTCAGAATTGCACAAAAACTGCAATTAAAATTCTAACCGTTGGAAGCAAAACTGTCATTCCTTAAAAACTGCGCGCGTCTCTCTCCTGCTTCCACCCATTCTCTCTCTTCAAACCTTTTTGTCCCAAACGGCTAGTCGAAGCTATATAGGAACAATGCTTAACTGTTAAACTCACTTATCTTCTATCATTCCTCTCAAAAATTCCAAAACCTTCTCAAAGAAAACTCTAGGAACATCCGTGCTTTGTTTTCTGAACTCTCACTCATTCTTCACATAGAAAGAATGAGAATCAAAGCTGTCATAAAAAAGGGTCCCTCCTCTCATAATGTTGCTGAAAGTTCCCCTAGCATTCAAGAAGCTTCTGAAACAACTCATAGGGAAATCATTCCCTTTGAAGAGCCCCTTGAAGTTCAACCCCTGTCCACTGAACTGCCACCAAAACCCGTGGGCACTGATTCCAAACAACCATCCTCTTCATCAAAGAGCAATGACTCCAATATTCCCATTCTAAGGGTCAGAAGATCTGAAAGGAACAAAGCTAACCTTCCAACTATTGGAAATGACCCAGATGATCCTATTGGAATCGACTCTCCTCCACCCTCACCTCCCTCTCAGCCAAACCCAAGCTCTCAAGCTACAAGTAGCAAAGAAGAGGATTTCAATGTCATACAAGAAGAAAGCTCAGAAGAAAGTGATCCTTCTGAAGCTACAGAAGATGCCAACAAGGATTTATTCCCTGAAGAAGGAATGCTGGAAAAGTTTAATGAGAAGTGGGAAGGAAAAAGCATTATTCCTGGAAGAATATTTCTGCTGAGAGAAATCAGAAGGGAAGGATGGGATGTTGGCCACTTCCTCCAGAAGCAGGGTTGGGGAAGCTTTCTTCTAATAAGAGAACCGATCTATCCAAGGCTCATCAAAGCCTTTTTTGCCTTAGCAAGCAACTATAGAAGTGATGGAGATTCACTAGTGGTTGGGCTAAAAGGATCAACAATAGTTCTAACCCCTAGTATACTAGAAGAAATCCTTGGCATCCCTCACTGTGATAATCAGTTGTATGATGACAACTGGTATGCTACTGCAGGCATAACCAAGCAAGATGTCATCAGGAAAATTCTTAGCCAACCAGATTCCTCTTTCCAATCAAGCAAGTTGATTCCCATATGCAGACTGTTTCACAAAGTCTGCTTGCTATTCCATCCTCCCAAGAGCTGGAACACTTGAGAGAGTCATAGACCAGGATCTTCTGGTTCTGTATCATCTTTTGACTGGTACACCCTTATCCCTTTCCTACCTTCTGTTAAGAAGTATGATCTCCTCTGCCAATCCTCAAAGGAGCTATGCAAGCCTCCCTTATGGTATGATCCTCACAAGAATTTTTAGATACCATCAAGTCCCTCTTGAGGATGAAGAAAGTCTTGATACTTGCACACAGTTTGACAGGAGCAATATAAGGAAAATGAAAATTGGGAAGATTGATCCCTCTCAATTCTTCTCAAGTGACAGTGAGGATGAGGTGCCAAGTGAACCTCCCAGTGAATCAAGAACCAAGTTGAAGAAGAAGGAAATTCTTCAAACCTTCTCCTGAAAAAGAAAATGGATCATCACAGAAGGAGAGGCTAGCAAAATCTAGAAAACTGTTTCCTCTGAAATAAATTCAGAAATACCCCCTCCTAGCCCCTTTTCTCATGAAGAAGTTGAGTCAATCTCTCCTGTAGGTGGTGGAGAAGATACAACATCCCGGCTGCAGGCTCCTTCTGAAGAAAGAGATAATGTCTCTATGACTGAGGCCAAGGATACTTCTGCAGAAGAAACGACCATGGAAGGCACATGGATTAATTCTGCAGAAGGAATGGCTGCTAACACCTTAGCAATGCTTGCTACAAGCTATCCTGATAGCTCTTCTCATGACACAGTCCTACCTCAAGCCCAGACCCCCTCACACAATATGCCAATGGATGAGGATGTTGCAAAAGAAACCCATCATACTTCATCGCCTGCTAAAATTGAAGAACTTCATCTGACAGATGAAGATGAAGAACCTAAAGGTGAAGCACAATCTGTTCCTTCTGTAGGAACTCTTGGCACAGAAATGGTTAATCAATTTCTTGCTTCTCCTATTCTAGACACTAGTCTTCCTCCTTCTGCACCTATTAGGGATACTCTACCTAATATTTCTGCAACTCTTTCTTCTATGGAGACTTATCTCCAGCAGCTTAGCACTAAAAAGAAACACATTCCTTCTCCTCCAAATTCTGAGAAGGTTAATGAAGCTGCAAAACAGTCTGCAGAACCATCTGAGATTCCTTCTTCCTCCTCCATTGAAAGACAAGTGAGGAAAATCAAAGCTGACATCAAGAAGCTCTTCTCAAATGTCAATACCTTGCAAAATTCGGTCAATGAGATGATAGAGAGATTTACACAATATCAGTTTTGGTTTAACAACTTTGTGCTCCCTACCATTGCTCCTCAGGCTCCTCAGATTCCATTCACTCCCTTTCAGCCACCTCAGAACATCTTGCAGCCTTCAACTTCATCATCTTCTGACCATTCCTCTCCTTCCTGCAAATGAGAGATGATGATTCTGCTTCTCCTCTTGTCTTAAGTAGCTTGGTCCTTCTTTGTTTTTTGATTGATGACAAAGGGGGAGAAGTAGTAAAATTTAGGCTGTTAAATTTAGGCTGTTATTCTGCTTGTGTATCTTCAGTAATTTCTGTTTATGTATCTTCTACAGTACTTAAATTTCATCTTTGATCATGTACTAATGATATATTTTGGCTGCTGAATGCAAATCATCTTCTTGATCATTATATGCTAATTAAAGTTATGAGAATTAGAATTATTGCAGAAACAAGTTAAAAATTGAGGGGGAGCATTATCTCATTTTATAACAGCTAAAATTAAGGGGGAGCCTCTCTGTTTTTATGACTAAATCAGAATCATACAAGCTAAATTTTGAGCAGTTGTCATCATCAAAAAGGGGGAGATTGTAAGGTCCAAGAATCCTCCGAAGTGGTTTTAATAATGACAACTCACCAAAACTCACTTGCTATAATTCTGATTTAAGAAAGAACTAATTATTTCATTCAAGTGCTTGACAGAAAAGAAACAGGGAAACTCCAAAAGAAGGACATAGCTTATGAAAACTGAGATATAACCTAATACATCAAGAAGAAGGAAAGAAAGTTATCCAGAAGAAGCTAATAAAATGCAGAGATGTATTAGAAGGAAGATTCACTTTAACAAAAAGAATGAAATCAAAGTTATACATTCTGCAAAAGAAGCAGAATAACAAAACAAAAAAGGAATACTGTCAGGATTCCCTCCAGAAGAAGCAGAATGCAGTAAACCCAACTATTCTCAAATTCTGAGATTACAGCCAAGCTAAACACATTCAAAATAAACTGAATGAAGATCTTGAAGTATTTGAGGATGATCACAAAAGAAAATTCTGCAGAAAAAGCTAAGTTGAATTTCTGCAGAAGAAAGGCTCCAGAAGATTCGACCAGACAACTAAAGACAGCTGTACACAGCTAGGGACAACTGTAACTTGACAAAGACAGTTCAATAAACTTAGCTGGAGGCACAAGCAACTCTCCAACGGCTAGTTGCTCCCTCCCCTATAAAAAAAGGTGCTCTCCCACATTTTGAGACACACCTCTCTCCAGAAGAAGCTATACCTATCTGCTATACAGTCCATATCTTCTGGAACAATTTCTCTCTCTTAAATTAATTTAGTTTCTGATCCTAAGAGTGTGTAAGAGAGAGCAGGCTCATTTCTTTAATTCTGCTGTGCTTAATCTCCTTCATTTTGAGCCTTGTAATCTTCTATATTCTTCTCCACTTGTTATATTCTCTCAAGGAGGTGTTGTATCCTTTTGAGACAGTTTGTGAGAAGTTGATTTGAGAGGTTTGGTAGCTCAGGTGTGAGCTGAAGTGATACCAGCTTCTGCAGAAGGTATTCTGCAGCTTGATGTCAAGTAGTTTCTTCTGCAGAAGGTGTTGCAGTAAGAAAAGCTTGAAAAGTGAGTTATTTGAGTGTTGTTGAAGCCTGAAGAGGCTGTGAAAAAGAATACTAGTGGTAGTGTGTACCCAAGAAGATTGTAACTTGGTTATTTGAGTAAGAAATCCTACTTGGTGTAGGGACTGGACGTAGCCTCAGATTGGAAGAGGTGAACCAGTATAAAAGACTGTGTGCATTCTTCTCTTCCCTTAACTCTTTAATTTCATGTGCATAAAAGCATTTTAAAACTACTTAATATCTAAGTAAGTGTTAACAATCAAGATTCCAAAAAGGAATCCTATCTTCTACATATTGCATATAATATTAATAATCCATTCTTTGAAAGTCTACCTTCTAATACTAAGCCAAGTAACTCTTGAGCAGAAAAAGTATTAGAAGTTATTTGCAGAATTTTAAAGTAATCACAATTCAACCCCCTTCTTGTGATTAAAATATCAACTTCAGAAGCATATTTGGGGATGGGGTGGGGATCATTCTCCTCGCCCCGTGGCATCCCCGCCCCGCCTCTAACACATGTAAAATAATTAACATATGTGTAAGATTGACAATTGCCCCTATGATTTTAGGATTGTTATATGACCTACCTCATTTAGAACTTTGTATTTGGAGATTTTTCCACTATAGCGATAGGGCTAAGTATGGAAAATTGCTCCAAGTATATTTGGGGATAGGATGGGATCATGTTCTTTGCCTCACAAGATCCTTAAAGAATTAAAACAACAAAATTATCCTTAATTATATACATATATATAATTGAATTTTAGCATTTTCTTTCATAATTAATCTAGCTATGGGGATCTCGTGGGGACGTGTGGGGATATGGGGAATGGGGATGGGGGGAATATTGCCCCGAGATAGGGAATGGGGGTGGGGATGGGGAGATAATTGATAGGTGAGGATGAGGAGTGGGGAGGTTCTCACTCACTGGATTAATCTCCCATTTCTTCTCCCTTGCCTCCCCAACCCCAATTTCCAAGCTGGAGGAACACTTAATCTCTGTTGCTAGCAAACTTGGTGGTGTTTTTCATGGTGGTTTTCAAAATGTGAAGAATGACGTCAACAACGATTGAATTCAACTCCTAGAAAAGTGTCTAAGCAGGTCTCTTGGTCGATGATGGCAACACTGAGCCAGGTTCTAATGTCATTGATGGTGGTGGCTGGGGCTGTTCAAAATTTACTTGAACTGCAACCAAACTGTAAAACTGTCCCGAACTGTACTGGAAAAAACTAAACCACTTAAACAGTTCATTAACTAATTGTGATTTTATAACACGGTTCAATAACTCGAACTATATTACCAAAGCAGTTAGTGAAGCAGTGCGAACTGCTAGCACCTAAAACCAGAAGCCAATGCACTTGTACTCTCACTTACTGTTTCTCATTGATTGACTCACTTTCTCTCTCTCTCTATACGTAGACAACTAGCCATTGCTTTGATTTTTTTATTTTATTTTTAATACAAAAAAGAAACAATCCATTCTCTAAAGAAAAAGATAAAAACTATCTATCTAGCTATCTGCAGTATCCACACTTACATTTTTTTACAAAAAGATGAGAACTCTATCTCTCTCTCTACACACTTGTTCTTTCTCTCTCTTCTCAAAAGAATCAAAAGTTCTTTTCTCACTCAAATAATTCGTTGGGAATCTGAAATCAAACCTTCAAGCTGAGTTCCATTCAACATTCATGGGCTCTCCGTCAAGTGCTATATATATCGTATGAAATAGATGTGGTTGTTTGCAGGTAAGCAACAGTGAGCTTAAGTGGGTCTTCTTCCTTTGGATCATTATTTTTCTCCCGAATTCATAGCTAGTTCAGTTTACAAAATTTATAACCAATTTACCGAACTCAAAAATCAGTTCGGTACGAGTCTTTCGAATCGGCTTTCCATTTCAGTTTGGTTAAGTTGTATTGGTTTCCAGTTCAATTTAGTTCAGGTCAGTTTTCTGAACTGAACTGAACTATGGACACCCCTAGTGGTGGCAGACAGGATCTTTCCGGCCCCAACGAGCGAGGAGGCGGAATCGTGGAAGCGATGGAGCCGTATGGATGTAAAAAAACACGTAATCGTGGATACTCATGGATATACCCACAATGGGTACTCACATATTTAGACAATGGGTGATGACGTATATTATAATACCTGCCCTATGGGTACCGCATACTCATTAAAACATATTTTTTCTATTAAATATATTTGAATATTAGGATTTTTTATTATTTTATGATGACATGATATAATTAATTTCATATTATTTTATGATGATATTTTTAATATATTAACACATAAAAATATTATATAATGATTATTTATATATAATATGATATTATATTATCTAATATAACATTTTCTCACTTTTTTGTTATAAAATTTAAATTTTTAAATATTAATGAATACCCGTTAATACCCGTGGATACCCGCTACCCGCATGAGTGCCCGTTAATTTTAGCGGATATGGATATGAGTAGTGCACTACCCACCCTTCCCCGCCCTGTTGACATCCCTAGATGGGGGGTGTCGTCGAGGACTATTCCGCAGACGTCGATGGCGCTTTGTAGGTCGTTGGAGGTGGAAGTGCCTCAGACGTGTTGGGAGAGGTGGGATAGGGTGTGGATGGCAACACGAAGGGAGATGTCGAAGAGAATAGTAGGGTTGGAGATGTTGGAGTTGGGGAGTGAGGAGATGCTGGAGAAGCAAGAGTTGGGGTACATTGACATTGCACACCGCCTTCAGTGAGCTCACTGACAGTGCCTGCAATGACGACGGTCATGGCGACAAGTGGGGTTGATGTTTTCTTCTCTGGTGTTAAAGTGAGAGACGGAGTCCAGGAAGGGGAGTTTGAGCTGACGTGGAAAACTGGTGCGACACTCTGTTAACCACATTAGTCTGGAGTTAATGACAGGAACTAAAGACACTAGTAGAAAATTTAATAGGGATAAAAAACAAAACAAAAAATTAGGGATTAAAAGCAAAAGAATTTATATTTACAGGAATTAAAAACATATTTAAACTAAAAAAAATTCAGGAGCTTCATATATATGCAATTCATAACGTGTCACAAAAAAAACTCTCTCTTTTATATATTTTTCCCCTAATATTATTGGTTTTTATTATTTGTAAGAAACATTTCAGCTTGTTTGGACACTTTTCAAAGAGAAGTTAGTGTTAACTTTAACAGGTCGAACATTAAAATATGTCTATCGCATTTTGGTGTTAAAAACATAATAATTTTATGGTGAATATAATTAAGCTTGAGAGAATTGTTTTTTTTTTTACTTTTTATGTAAATGCAATTATCTCTAGATATAAGACTTGAAAATTTATTAAATTTACACTCAACATTGGATTTGGATAGACTAGTTTCAAGGGGAATGCTAAGGACACATTCTCAAACACACTCATTTAAACACACTCCCATCTATGAAGCCACGTCACCCAAATTTCGTAACCGCTCACTTGATTACCGACTCTCCAGGTTCTATTACCTTTTAGTTATTTTATTTCATTATTTGGCTCTCAAACCCTCCTCCTCTATTCTAAAATTGAGATTTGTGAACTCCATAGCAAATAACTCTTGCGCACTTTATTATTTTTCAAAGATGAAGCTGAGTCGCTCCAAGAAAAATTGCAATTTGTGAGCTCCATGGCAAGAGGGTTATTTCACAGCATACTTGATTACTTACTATCTTGTATTTTATGTTAACATGACTTTGGAAAGAAGATACAAATATATGATTAAAGTAAAATACCATATAATACCAAACCAATGTTAAGGCTTGCGAGGAAATAATGACCTTGTAAACATAGTTTTGGCTATACTCTAGTCAAGTAACAATTCACTATAATTAGTTTCTCTTTTTATTAATTTAAACACAATAATCAAGTAACAACCCATTATAATCAGTTTCTCTAGGTGCCACCTTTTTTTTTGGCTTCTTCTTAGGGTTTTGCCTTGAGTTTAGTAAGGGTGGAGAAGGGAAGAAGCAGTACTATCGCTCAATGTTCGCTGGTGACGATGAAAGAAAACTACTGGTTAGAGGGAATCGTAACAAATCGAGGATGAAATCAACGTTCTTACTACTTGCGACAATTTTCGCACAAGATCAAGGTTGGGTTCATGACGTTTTTCTGGTGGAGCCCACAATAATGAGTATGGTGATTCATTGAGTGAAAATGGAAAGGGTGGAGATCAGTGTTATTAGTATCGCTAGTATCGTACGATACTACTTGCGATACGAAACAGAACGCCCCTCCAGCGATGCAAATCACACGTAGAATCGAAACTGCTCAGAATCGGACGCTGAATCGCTTCGAATCGGCAAGATTGCGAAACAGTTTCGATTCAAACGAAACAGCGCAGACGAGTCGTGCATCAAACGGGTCGGATCGCGTGCGACCCAGTTTGATAAAACACCCATTCTGATGCGTTTTGTTTTTCTTTTTTTTTTTTGTAAATCTCATAAAAATGGGCCGAAAATAAGGATTCTAAATTGTTAGGAATATGCACTAGAGACTTATATATTTATGAACATCCATCACTTGTATCATGTTATTTTATATAGGCAAACTTATTCTTTTAGAATATAATCATTGTCCGTATAATAGTAAGCTTAAATTTCATAAGAAATCAAGTAGATGACTTGATCGTGAGATCTTATGAAGAACTATTCTTAAAATAGTCCCCAGTCGAATATCATCTCAGGACAAAGATGCATTTAGACTAGTATATGAGTTCGTTGATGATCACATCTCACGGATCATGGATATGAGATATCATGTGCTTACATAGGTACACATTAAGAGTAATGGTGTACTGGACAGACCCACCTTAAGAACGTTGCATGGGTTGTTACATAAGTGTCATGAACATTTCTTAAATTAATAAATGTTATATGAAGTCCTTCGACCTGAAATCACTACGATTTCTACATAAGGAATTATATGTTTTAATTATCATCAAACGTTACCTGTAACAGGGTAATCATAAAGTTGGTTTTTGGACATATAATAAATTATATGGTGGAATGTGAGTGCCCTAGATGGGATTTGTCCCTCCTATGTAACATGAGTTATATCTTTAGGCCTCTTGATAAAGTGAGACTGCAAAATGCATGGCCATGCTCAGGAGGATAAATATGAGATATTTATTTTCTGTACAGTCTACTTGGGGATCAAGAAAATATAAATTGAACTATACAAGGTTGACACAATCCATGCCCTTGTATTCAATTAGATATTTGGACAAAGGGATAGAACATATAAATTATTATAATAAAATAGGATTTATCAAAGTTATTGATAATCTCAATATTTGGATAGTGATGTGTTGCTAGATACCGCTCACTATTTATGATATTAAATATAAAAGGGTTTTTTTTAATATTATAACCAAATATTAAAATCCTATTGGGTCACACGCATACAACATGCCACTAGGAAAACATAATAATTCTAATTTAATTTAATTGGAATTATTACATAATGGGTCAGACCCATAAGTGTGAGGGTTAAGTGAGTGAGAGGGTAAAACCCTAGCCACCACTCTATAAATAGAGCATAAGATGCACTACCCTAGAGACACATGAGCAATCGCTTCTTACTTTCTAAGGCTTCTAGCAGAGCTGAGGAAGGTTTCATAGTCCGGCTATTGGCGTGGATACCAATAGAGACGTGGCTACACTTGCCTCGTTTGTAATCCTAATAAGGTACGACCTTTCGTTTCAATACCTTTTATGCCTTGATTCGTGTTTTCGCAAAACGATTATAACAAGGGAGAGAATCCATTTATTTTCGCTGCACCCTGACCACATGCGTTTGACCAAGTCAAATTAAAGAACTATTTGACCAAAAAATTGATTAGGGTTGGTCCCCATACGTTTTTTGAATTTTCCTGCCTCCAACACTGTGCTGTTGCACTGTTTCATTGTCTCCATCCTCCCATTCCATCCTTTTTTATTCTGTCGGTCCCCTCTTGTCCCCTTTTTTATTCTCCAACTCTATTTAGTGCTTTGTCCCATACTGTCCAGTGTCCACGTAGCCACCGCCATTCCACTACCTTTTTTCTGGTTATTGTTACTATTTTTATATTTGTTAGTGGAGTAGGCAATAGGTCAAACAAAGAAAAAGGAGGTTGATATCGCATGGAATCATTGTGAAGTTGTTCCATCACATAGACTTTGTGTTAAATGCAAGTATTGTTCACATACTTGTTGGGGTGGTATTGCAAGAATGAAATATCACCTTGTTGGAAGAAGGGAGAATGTGGTTGCCTGCACATCTGTTCCAGATGAAGTGGAAGAGATGTTCGCGAAGTTGTTAGAAGGTAAACAAAAGGCTAAAGAGGGTACTGGCCAAGAATGTTTTGAAGAGGGTACCCAAGTCCAAGATGCTAGGAAAGGGAAGGGGGAACTTCAGCATCTATGAAGCAAAAAACAATGAATGAGGTGCTAAAAGATAGAGATTTAGTGATACAAGAAATATGCAAATGGATCTATGGCAATGCTTTGCCTTTTAATTTGGTAGGAAGTCCTTTGTTTATTCAAATGCTTAAATCTATGGGGGAATATGGAAGAGGTTTAAAACCTCCCACTTATCATTAGATGATGGTATCTTACTTGAAAAAGGCGGTTGATAACATCCAAACAAGTTTGGAGAAACAAAAGATTGAATGGGAAAAATGGGGTTGCACTTTGATGTGTGATGGTTGGACAAATGGAAAAGGAAGGTCACTTACAAAATTTTTAGTTAATAGTCCAAGTGGGATTGTTTTCTTAAAATCTGTTGACACTAGTGATGTGATCAAAGATGCTAATTAGATGTTTAATTTATTGGACACAATGGTAGAAGAATTTGGGGAGGACAATGTAATGCAAATTGTGACAGATGGTGCTTCTAATCTTGTGGCAGCTGGAAAAATGTTAGAAGAGAAGAGAACAAGACTATTTTGGTCTCCTTGTGCAGCCCATTGCCTTGATTTGATTCTTGAAGACATTGGGCAGCTCCCGGTCTTTTATAATAACATTGCAAATTTAAAGAAATTCACAACTTTCATTTATAGGCACACATGGATCCTAAATTTATATAGAAAGCATTCCAAAGGAAGGGAATTGGCTAGGCTAGCAGTCACAAGGTTTGTAAATGCTCATCTCACCCTACATTTACCATGCAAAAAAGGAATGCTCTCCAATCTATGTTTGCTTCGGAGTAATAGGCTACTAGTAATTATGCTAGTAAAAGTGAAGCTAAAGAAGTGATGAACACAATTTTATGTGATACAAGATTTTGGAAGTCCATCCAATATTGCTTGAAGTGTGTGAGTCCACTTGTGAAGGTTTTAAGGCTTGTTGGTGGAGATTCAAAACCTGCCATGCCATATATTTATGAAGCTAGAGCTAAAGAACAAATAGTTATAAACTTCAAGAATCAAGAGTCCAGTTATAAAAAGGCGTGGAAGATAATTGATACTAGATGGAATTTGCAGCTACATAGGCCTCTCCATGCTGCTGCCTACTATCTTAATCCTAAGTAAGTAATTTCATTCTTTTAGAATTATAGATTAAATCATCTTATTTCGTAATTGAATTATTGAAAATTTACATATTTCATATTTTATTAGGTTCCATTATGATAAAAACTTCAATCCGGATAATGATGTTTTATTTGGTTTATATGAAACCATTGAAAGAATGGTTCCAGATAGAAGAATCATATTTGGTATTGATCAACAACTTGGTAGATTTAAGACAGTCAATGGACTTTTTGGAATGAGCATGGCAATAGACACTCGGGAAAAGAAGCAACCTAGTAAGTTTTTATATTGTTAGCCTTATGCAATGAATTGTTCACTTTTTTTTTTACTTAAAATGCTAACATGTTTAAGTTTTTATATTGTTTTCATTATTGGTCATATATCTTACGATTCATAAAAAGATTCGATTCACGATTCGGAAAATAGGACTTCCGATTCACAATTCGAATCTCGATTTGATAACCATGGTGGAGATCGAGAACAGGGGCATGTTTGAAGGCAGAGAGGATCATGGTTTGATCAATTGAGCCACAATAAAAAAAATGATTAAAAAGTGATTGATCGAACGGAACCTCAAGAGCCGGTTAACAAGTTAAGGTTTGAAAAAAATTGGGTGACGTGGCTTAATAGATGGGAGTGTGTTTGAGAGTGTGCCATTAGCCTTCCTCATAGTTTCAAATGACAAATAGGGGAAATTTTTATGATAAATAAAAGAAATTTCAAATAACACATATTGAGAGAGAATTTCAACATTTTTGTGTTATGTTTAACTTTTTAGATTATCATTTTACAATCCATCTTATACTTACAATTCACTCAACATTCCCTATCATGATTTTCAAAATTCTAAAATTCTTCATCCAAATACACACTAAAAGTAATTTTACTTATTACCTAAATGAAATTATAAAGTTATTTTAAATTCACTTTTAAACACCATTTTCAAACACGAATGTTTTTCTAATTTATTTCTCTTAAAATATATTTTTTAACCTTAAATTTTCAATTTAATTTTATCTCAAAATGTAAAATAAAATCTTACTTTTGTTAGTTTTGTTAACATTAATCCTTATAGCTGATATTAAGGATACAAAAGTAAAAAACTTATTAAAAAAATATTTATTATATAAAAAATACTATCTCTGTTCGTGTGTGTGTGTATATATATATGAAACAAAATAGTAACTTTGTTTGTCCTATATGTAAGAAACATAATATTATTTTTAATTATATTAATTATTAAATACTTTATATACCCTTAATTTATAGTTAATTAGTAGTTAATGAGGTTCTCACTCATTCCATCACTAAGGGTATTTCTGAAAAAAAAAATTATGAAACTATTAATTATTTCTAACAGATTCCAACTTCCAATGCGTTTTCTTGGTCTTGATTATTTTAGTCATAAGTTTCTTATATATAAGACTAGAGGTATATAATTACAATAAATGTTTTTTCCTAGTAAATTTTTTTACCTTCATGTTCTTAATTAACATTAATTTTAAAGACTAATATTAACAACGGTTTTTCTAACATGTGTAATATTGCACAAGATACTAAATTAAAAGTGGGAAGATTTTATTGGAAAATGTAACATTTCATATTACCAATACATTGAATGTTGTGATAGTTGTAATTTTCAAAAAAACATTTTCACTTTTGATTTATTATCTTGTGCAATATTGCACATGTTAGAAAAATCATATTAACAATAATTTTATCAATAAAGTATCCATGTTACAATTTTCTTATTTTGTGCAACAAACATTTTCATTAAAAAGTCTTAAATACCAACGGGGGTTGGTTTGTGTAATACATGCTTGATTTCTTTTAAGTAAGATCTCATATTTGAGTCATGTTAATGGAAAAATCCTCGTTGAGAGAGCAAGCCTCACCATAATGTGAGTATTTCCAACTCGAGCATGATTGTCTCCCATAAATAATGCTTATTGTTTATAAAAAAATAACATTCTTATGGACTCACAAGTTAGGTCTAATTTTATTAAAAGAAATGTTGAATATTTACATATATTTTACACACGCGCATATATGCACATGATGAGTCATAGCCTCATAGGGACTAAAATTCCAAAGACAAAAGACAAGTTAGCACCTATATGAAAAACAACAAGGAGCATATCATACATGAAAGGGAATTGGACTAATTAAAGAGGGTAAAACATTGAAAATTCACACCAAAATCCAACATTAGCTCATTCTTTGTGAAAGAATCAGTAACAAAGTTTGTCCACATGAAACTTGAATCAACTTCACCTTTAGTTGTTGAATATAATCCCATATAAATTCTGAGCAAAAGGGTGATATTCCATATACTAAAATTCAACATTAGCTTAAATTATTTGTGAAAGAGTCATTATAACAAAGTTCCCCACATGAAACACCGACACGGATCAATTTCACACCTCAATTAGTTGTTGAATAATATTCATAATCCCTGTAAGAGTAAGAGCACATGGGTGATATTCCATACACCATATATTGGTAAGAATTGGATTGCATTAGCAAAATCAAACCCAGACAATCCGTTGAAACCTACAAGAACTTGCTAGTCATAAACCATGAAGGATGGTTACACATATTTGCTTGCATATGGAGCAATCACCAAGATTGCCGAGGTAGGATATAAGGAAGACGTCCCAATGGTCTTTAAGGATGTTGACTTAGTTGCCCCCTCTAAAATAAACAATATTATAAGTGTTAAAAAATATGGTTATGTTTTTTTGGTCGAAAGATCATTGCTTGATAGATATCGAACGACACTTACAAAATTTGTAGGATGTTAAATAAAGAGTATTACAACAGTGTCCTATAAATCAAAATAATAAATCAAACACGCATACTTATACATCTAAATAATTTAGCAATCATAAATAAAAAACATAACCTCCTATTAAATATAAATTCTGAAAGAGCATTGGACTTTTCCTCATTTTTCTTTTTTATTCATTCTGGATCGATACATATCCAATAACATCTCACAGTAGGAATATCTACAACATCAACTGCAATTAGACCGAGTAAAACAGTGTTGCAAAATTGAGCTCTAGTGTTAGAAATGCATAAAATGCAGCATATCCGAGTAAATCAGTGCTGCAAAGTGCTAAGAGAAGCAGCTCAATCAAAATCAATTGAATGGGAGAACAATGGTAAAATAAAAAGGAGAAAATGACATAATCTTTGGAAGAAGGAGGGCAGAGGTTATGGATGTGGTGGTCAGAAAATAGAAGAATGAGAGGTATGGTAATGAGGTGGAGGAAGTATGATGAATTGTAAAAAAAAAAATCTATTGAGAGAAGATAACCACTTAAAATTAATGGGTAGAAAAAACCACATGAAGTGGTAGGATATATACCCTCCCATAGAGGGTAAAGCCCCCTAGCCCCTATTGGCCTACTTCTGTGGTGCGACCCATATGATTATGTTGGACATAACCCAACGAGGGCAGTTATGCAAAACATATTGGAGCTCTTGTTTGGTGAAGAAGAAGTGGGGGAAAAGTATGGAGGGGAAAGAAGTACGAGAGAAGTTGACAACTTCCCTTATTTGGTAGAGGAGAGAAATGCTAGAGAAATACCAAAAAGTTTCGGGATTCACATACTTTTTATTTCTTCATAAATTCGGTGAGAGATGAGGAGAAATGGAGGCGGGAAACATAATAACTAATTTCTCTTCTATTTCATACTCATATCTCTCATACCAAACAACTTAAAAATATATTTCTCTTCTGCTTCACACAAATTTCTCTCACACTAAGGGTCTGTTTGGTTTGCATTTTCATTTCCTGTTTCCATTTTCTGTTTTCTGGAATTTTACAAAGGAAAAACTGGAAATGCTAGAAACAAAAAATCACCGTTTCCAGCATTTTCAGTTTTTCCTTTGTAAAATTTCAGAAAACAGGAAATGAAAATGCAAACTAAACAGGCCATAAACAATCTAAAAATCCTTTCCACCTCTTTCTTATTTCTCTATTTATTATTTCTTTCTTTATTTTTTCAATACTATCAAACAAAGAAGAACAGTTGTCTTATATTGGGGGAATAACATGTCAAATACGGCACATCTAAAGTAAAACGACGATGTCTAAGGTGAAATTTTTATTTCTCCGAGCCCGATCAATCCATGCCACTAAATCATATGTTAAACCCACTTTGAAAGCACCATCATTGGTCAAAGCTTATGCAATCGGCTGCGTCTACGGTGAAGTATCGATCAGGTGTAGCACCGGTGCTACACCGTGTTTTAATCGTCAGATTAATAGTATTTTATTTGGACAATGAGGATTGGTTACCGTCTACTTGTTGAAACTTGTTTATAGAAGGTTTTCCAAAATTAGGAAAAGTACCCCGCGTTTTTTAATTGTAGGTGCAACCAACAATTTACAATTGTTTGTAGGTCATTTATGTTTTGTACAAAGAAAATAATCATTTTAATTAAATTTTGCACACGGAAATAGGATTATGGGATTTGAAAATAGGATTATTGGTTTGCTGTATTCATTGTGATGGAGACCAGATTGTCTTTTTAATCAATTTTTGCTCACGGAAATAGTCATTTTAATCACCTTTATGTTCTGGTGGTGCCATGGAGACGAGATTCGATTTGAAAATAGGATTATGGGTTTGCTGTATTCATTGTGAATCTGTTTGCAACGGTGAAAGGGGTTGTTATAAGACCATGTTCATTGTCTGGAAAATAGGAAGTAATGGTTCAGACGCATATTTCGTCCAGATAAGTTAAACACGTAATGAATTCGGTTGTAATTTAGAAGAGCATTTGCAATTTGCGCATAATTGTAGCTTGAAGAAAAACCGATCAATGATATTAACTTCAATTCGAAGATCTGGTTTACAAAAGAGCAGACAATTGAAATTAAACAAGGGATCCAAAAGGGACAACCAAATCTATATTTTCACTGCAATTTCCATTGAGTAGCATATTTCCTAGAAAGTACAATAGCACAATTTTAGGGAGTAAACCCCAAAAAAGAAAATCCAAGTGAGGAGAAGCAGTATGACAGCCATCGTTGTCCTCTTCCTCTGAACAACCAGCTTTCCCTTTAACTTTGTTATCTTTAATGACCAAGAACGGAGAACCATTTCTGAGCAGTGTACACAACCATGGGAAGAAGCTTCAGTGGCGTCAACCTCTTCCTCCATCCATTGAAAATAGTTACATGTATCTTTTCTCTGTAAGTTTCAGAAATTTCGAAAGTTGTAAGGGAAAGCTTTCTGCATATAAATGGAAGGAACAGAAATAGGCTTACGTTCCAGTTTGGGCAACTCCAGAACTTCCTGCCAGGATTTTTCGCACTGGTGGATGTCAACAATAACATTGCATCCCCGCATCCACAAAGACGACGACGTGAGCTTAGTGTAGAAGAAGAAGATGCTCGATCAATAGCCATTGCGGTTGTCGATGGAAGAAGGATGTGGTTGGACTATTCAAATATTGGTTTGACCAAAAAATATTACTATAGAAATAATAAACTATTATAATAATAAATATAAATAATAATAATTTAAAACATATTTGTTAGTTTAAAAAATAAAAAAATAAGAAATTTAAAACATTTTCAAACACTTAAAAAATCATTTTATAATTTTGTAGATAATAATTATAGAAATTATTTAATTTTAGTTATTTTTTATATAAAAACTTAATATTATTTTAAGTCCATTTTAACAATTTCAATATTAAAAAAAAGAAAGGTTTATAACATAAATAAAAATATACTATGAAATTTAAAAAAATATATAAAAATTATTTTATAATAATGTTAATAGTAATTATAGTAATTATTTAATTTGTGTTCTTCTATGATCATCTTCATTCAGTTTTTGAGTTTTTATTTTTAATTTCATTGTTGACAATGATAAGTGAAAAATTAAAAATGTTTAATTGGTGACATGTGATCAGGGGTATTGTAGTCACATGTGATCCTGAGATTAGGGTTCAAACCAATCAGGGGTAGTATGATGATCACATGTGATCATGAGATTAGGGTACATACCAATCAGGGGTAGTATGATGATCACACGTGATCATGAGATTAGGGTTCATACCAATCATGGGTATTATAGTCACATGTGATCATGAGATTAGGGTACATACCAATCAGGGGTAGTATGATGATCACATGTGATCATTAGATCAGGGTTCATTCCAATCAGGGGTATTATAGTCACATGTGATCATGATGTTAGGGTCCATACCAATCAGGGGTATTATAGTCACATGTCATCATGATGTTAGGGTTCATACCAATCAGGGGTATTAGAGTCACATGTGATCATGATGTTAGGGTTCATTCCAATCAGGGGTATTATAGTCACATGTCATCATGATGTTAGGGTTCATACCAATCAGGGCTAGTATGATGATCACATGTAATCATTAGATCAGGGTTCATTCTAATCAGGGGTATTATAGTCACATGTCATCATGATGTTAGGGTTCATACCAATCAGGGGTATTAGAGTCACATGTGATCATGATGTTAGGGTTCATTCCAATCAGGGGTATTATAGTCACATGTCATCATGATGTTAGGGTTCATACCAATCAGGGCTAGTATGATGATCACATGTAATCATTAGATCAGGGTTCATTCTAATCAGGGGTATTATAGTCACATGTGATCATGATGTTAGGGTTCATACCAATCAGGGGTATTATAGTCACATGTGATCATGATGTTAGGGTTAATACCAATCAGAGGTAGTATGATGATCACATGTGATCATGAGATTATGGTTCATACCAATCAGGGGTATTATAGTCACATGTGATCATGATGTTAGGGTTCATACCAATCAGGGCTAGTATGATGATCACATGTGATCTTTAGATCAGGGTTCATTCCAATCAACGGTATTATAGTCACATGTGATCATGATGTTAGGGTTCATACCAATCAGGGGTATTATAGTCACATGTGATCATGATGTTAGGGTTCATACAAATCACGGCTAGTATGATGATCACATGTGATCATTAGATCAGGGTTCATTCCAATCAGGGGTATTATAGTCACATGTCATCATGATGTTAGGGTTCATACCAATCAGGGGTATTATAGTCACATGTGATCATGATGTTAGGGTTCATACCAATCAGGGGTTTTATGATGATCACATGAGATCATGAGATTAGGGTTCATACCAATCAGGGGTATTATAGTCACCTTCGTTGGAACAACAATAATCTCGGCCTAATATATCCCCTGTTCTTTTGCTCTTTGCAATCCTACCTTTCCTCACACTAAATCCATTTTGTTTCCTGTACTCAGAATAAAACACATAACATAAATGGAGAGTAGCAAAGTCATACCGTGTAATATCAACAGGAATAAAACTCTTCAGGTCCATGTTCCGAATTTCTTGTTCACTATCAATTTTAATCTTCGGCTGAGTAAATAAAGAATCACCATCTTCATGACATTCATCTTCAAATTGAAAGACTTGTTCTTCTCCATCAAATGGTCAAGACACATTTTCATTTTCAGCTTCATGTTCATTTTCATCTTCGTCTTCAAATACAAATGTAAAGGGAGCATCTTCACCTTCATCCACAGCTGAACCAAAACCTCCACATTCCTCATTGCAGCCACCGCCATCTTCTTCCTCTTCGTAATAAATCACCTCTTCCATACCCTACCAACAAAAAACAACCATTTAATCTCCAATAACTAGAATCACGATTTCACACTAATTGAAGCAAAAGATTAGGATTATTCTGACCTTCATCATCTCATTTTCATCACTAACGGATCCTGCCAGATCGTCCATGACTTTTCCAAGCAAATATAAATAAACAATTTTAAAAGACCCCCTTGCCTTCCACCTGATTAATTTTAGTAACCGATCTTCAATTTCCTTCCCAAAAAAAAAAATCAACATATGCATGATTAACAGATGTGGGGAAATTTCACAACACAAGATAGTGAACAGAGAATCGTTCTTACCAATCGAACCAGATCTGCTGACTTTCACCAATCGAGCAACAACACACACTCCGTCTTTCAAATCGTCTTTTCGATTTACAAGTGTTGCTTTCACACAATAAATTTTGTGATAAACTGTACCCTTCTTCCTTCCGTCGCCTTGACTGCTCAGTAGGTGTTGTCTTGCTAGGGCACACTTCTGGACTAAGTGAGAGAGTTAGGGACCCGAGAGTTGAACCCAATAACTCTGTTTGGAATTCATATTTATATTTCCTAATTTTTAATTAACTCTGACCCTATTTTGCAAATACATGAAATGTTGGGCCGCTTACTTAATATGCAGTTTTTATAGACATCCAGTTACATTACCTATTATATCAAGTTAAAACAATGTCTCACCGGTGGTACCCCCAAATGGGTACTTCACCGTAGAAGCACCCTATGCAATCACATCTTCATTATTACCTACAGATAGAGAATGTAAAGCGAGAATATGATTACGCACCCCCATTGGAAGATAATATAATAACACAAATTATCGCGATTTTTCATAAAAAGTTGGTGAACTTTTTGGCAATTTACATGAAAGAAAAAGTTGTAAGAAAATTTATGACGATTTTTATCTAAGAAATATTGTAGAAGAACATGAATTAGTGGTATAAACGAGTTGAGTTGAGTCGAGTCGATCACTTGTAACTAATTAGACTTAGATTATGAAAAAAAAAAAGATTATTTAAACTTGACTTATTTGTTTAAATGAACAAAACTTTAAAGTTTGAGGTTGATTTGTTAAAAAAAATTGAGCTTGATTTATTTAACTAATTATTAACTTTACTATTTCTAGTTTTATGAAATTTTTTCTTAAATCAATTTTTAAGTTTATCAAAGACTAGTAAATTTCTTTATTGGTGGAATAATTTCTTTTAAAACGTGATCCACATAACACAAAATTATAAAAATATATATGTAAGTATCAAATATTATAATTTCAACTTTATTAATAAATCAAACAAAAATAATAACATATTTTTAGTTTAGTGTTAGAACTGATCAAATTTAAATTTGGATTCTCAACACAACTATTTTAAACATTGAAAACGTAAATTTATTACATTTCACTGTTAAATCAATTATATTATTAAAATAATGTTAATTCAAATCCACATTTAAAATATAATTTTAAAGTTAAATCAATTTTTTTTTATTAAAAAAATTGGTTTAACAGAAAAAAAAATTGGTTTAAGGTTAAACCAAATACAATACACCCCTTTTCTCATTCACCCATAAACAATCCACTTTTGGTGCCGTATAAGATAAGTTAGACAAAAATGACCCAAATCACGTCATATCATCACGTCAAATCACATCACCCGGGTGGTTTCTTTTTTTTTGTCAAGGAAATGGGCTTTTATGTTTCTTTTGCAAATGAAGCATAAGGATTATTATTCACACCATCCTTTTGCTAATAACACCACATTTTTTAAAAGTGTTGTTTCTATTTTTTAAAAAAAAACTGAAAATTGAAATTTAGAAATATATTTTTCAAAAATGAATTTTTAAAACAATTTTTTTAATTTAGAGATGAATTTTTTTATCTCTAAATTGTAACATAAATATAAAAAAGGTAGGAAATGAACAAGATGCATTTTTTAATGATAATTGGGTTGATGCAGAGCCGTTATCACATAAACATAGAATGTTGTTTCACTTTGCATAAAATAAAGATACTGGAATCTCATAAATTGTTGTGTGGTGGAATGTAGAATTTGAGTGGCAACGGAGTTGGCACCAACATCTATTCACATGGGAGGAGGAGCTCGTGAAATATCTAGTGAATGAAATCAGATTTTTAAAACTATAGGCTGATGGAATATAAATGGGTAGTTGATACATATGGTAATTATATTATAAAGTCATCAGAAGTGATCATATTTTTGTTGTTAGTTCAACATTTCAATTGCTTTGATCAAACCTTGTACCATCAAGAGTTACATCCTTTGCATTGAAGGTTATTTTGAACATAATTGCATCATCAAAGGAAAAAACTGCTTCAAAGAGGTATTATTAGCAATTCCTAGGTGGAGTGTCACATAAGTAATTCCATGTGAGAATAATGTTTGGATACACAATTTAGAGAAAAGGAGACAGACAAACACTTGCCACATAAATACATGATTTTTTTTAACCAAAGGTATCCCCGCCGATAGCCAGAAACTAATCACTTTCAAGGCGTAGAGATCACTAAAGTAGGTTTTGCCTCTCCCAACAAAGTTATTTCATACATATTATTTTTTCATATTATTTCATACATATTATTTTTCTTACAACTTTTTTTTATTTTCTTTTATCTATTTTTTCCCAAACACACTACTTGTCAAATTTCTCATTTTCCACTTCCTATATCACAATAAAAGCATACCTTGTTAGAAATAAGCTTTATGTGTTCTTTTGTATGATAGATTCTCTCTGCAACTATCAATGTCATTGGATGGGCCTTTGCTCGGGTGCCTATTATCTATGAGTTATTAAAATGCAAAATCATTTCATGTTATAAGAGCATTGTTTTAAATTACATGCGTTAAAGTGAATTCAGAATCATTCTGTTTGTTCTAGTTACTAGATGGTTTGTTCTAGTTACATGCTTAAAGTGAATTCAGAATCATTTTTATGCAATTTACTTATATAATTTTCCTACAAATTTACCTATAAAAACTTTCCTACAAATTTATCTTTGAATTTTCCTATGGATTTACCTACAAAAATTTTCCATTAATTTACCTACAAAAATTTTCCTACAAATTTACATTTGAATTTTCCTATGAAAATTTCCCATGAATTTACCTACAAAAACTTTCCTACAAATTTACCTTTAAATTTTCCTATGGATTTATCTATGAAAATTTCCCACGAATTTACCTACAAAAATCTACCTACAAATTTACCTTTGATTTTTCCTATGGATTTACCTACAAAAAATTTCCTATGAATTTACCTACAAAAATTTTCTATAAATTTACCTTTGAATGTTTTCTATGGATTTACCTACGAAAAATTTCCTACGAATTTACTTGTGGATATTTCCTGTGGATTTACATATGAAATGAATTACTCACGAGCATATTTCCTATAGAGGAAAATTTATAAGAAAATTCGTAGGAAATGCGTTTCCTACAAATTTTTGACGAAAATTTGTAGGAAAATCCGTAGGAAATGAGCAAAATTTTAATAGTGCCTACACATGGATGATATTATGACTCTTAACTCCATCCCCATCAAGTCTAGGTTTCTCACTCCACTTTTTTTTATTTTTCTTTTAATTTTTTTAATATATATTTTTAAATAAATCATAAATTAAACACATTGTATTTCAAATGACATATAAAATTAGACATGGAAAATCTTAAAAAAATGAAATTTAAGAATTAAATCATATTATTGATAACATAGATATGTGTGGGTGGTTCATGGTAAGATTTGGATAAGTTTTAAGATAAAAAAATCATCTGGTTCAATCATTGTTGTTTCATCATTTCATCATTCAGTGGATTTTTTATTCTTTTTTCAAATTCGGTCCAATTTAAATTAGATTGGTCGATCTGGATCGTTTTCAATTTTTTAAAGAGGTAATAAATATTAGACAAAAGTGATAAAGTTCTATAATAATTGTAAACATTTTTATTGTAACTTATATTTATCCATATAAATACAAGATTATATAAAAAAAGGAGAAAATAAGACATGAAAACCAATTTAAAACTAGTTCAAAATTAATATATTCATAAAGTTATTAAAATGATATTAGATAAAAAAATATAAAAAAATATTAGTATACGTAATTTCTTGAATATATACGTATATAAGTATAAATATATGATTATTATACAAATAAAATAATATATGTATTTATAAGTTCGATTTGGATTGGTTTTCAACATAAGATCCGATAGTAAATGAAATCCAATAAAAAAATTTGATTTTTGTGATTTTTGATTTTTTTGAATCGGTTTTTACGGTTTGCATTGGATTGGATACGAACACCCCTATATATGTGAACTTAACTTTATTTTTCAACTATTATTATAATTAAAATTAATTAACTTTTATATCAAGAAAAGTTTGGGTTTGGGGATAAGGCGAGTACTTACACCCCAAGCTTGTTCCCTTTTAGCAAAGTTGGGTCAATGTTGGATTTTCCTTAAACTCGATCGAAGTGGATTTTTCCCGTCAGAGTCGAGTTGGAAACGGATCGACACCCACAAGTTTAGATTTAATTTTCATGTCTAGATATGTGGTTTATAATAGGAAAATTATTCTTTTTCACTCCACACTTTCGCTTTGTTTAGTAATACTAGGGAATTAGGAAGAGAGAAATAAGGAAGAGATATGGATGATTTATAGAAGAGAAATGTAAAATTGAGTTGTTTGGTTGGATTGAAAAGGTAGGAGAGAAATAGTTAATTGTTATATATGCTTTTCAATCAACCCCTCGTGCGACCTTCAGCGACGTCTCCTCCAACTGCCTCCGAGCTTGGCCTCGTCATAGTCAACAAATCTGTAGGAGGATGGTCGACTTCTTGTTTTGGACGTAACAGTTCAAATCACTACTGCAAACTGGGCTTTTAACGACGGTTAGAAAAAGGCTTTTAATGACGATTGTTGACCCGTCATTGACCCAGACTTCAATGACGTCTATCAACTGTCGTTATAAGTTAGAAACAGCGACGGTTAAATCTAGAACCGTCGTTGTTTCTTGTACATACAACGGCGGTTCAAATAGTAATCGTCGTTATCTGTCCATCAGGAGTGGGATAAAGGAGACATACAACGGCAGTTGCAAAAGGAACTGTCGTTGTATGTCTCCTTTATCCCACTCCTGATGGACAGACAACGACGATTATGGTCATAACTGTCGTTGTTTATACTTTCAACGATGATTATGGCCATAACAGTCATGGTTTGTACAATTTTTTAGGCTAAGTTCAGTTTTTAGGCTTTCCCAAACCTGCAAACAGCCAGAACAATCCATAAAATATACAGAACGCAATAACAGCAAGATTTGCATCAATTTGCACCCATTAACATCAATTAACATCAAAATGCAAAATTTGCATCAATTATAGTCTAACCAATATATATAAAAGTTTCCAACATGAAAAACTAATTAACTAAAGATTAAACGATACAAAAGTAGTCAAACTAATCAAACTATCGACAACTACCCTAGAGTTTTGTTATAAAACTCAATAAAGTATTTTGCCCATGCGGTTCTGGTGTAATTTATTGCATCAGAGTCAAATGGGTTGATATCCATGAAATACTGCAAAATGTAATAACTTGACATTAATTAGTGGATAGACCAATTATGAATGTGGATTTATACCTGGTCCCATACTCTTTGAATTCCACCTTGCACAATGGAAGACATCAATTGCATTACATAATAACTGCATTCATAGCCTCTGGTTTGTTTGTCACACTACAATTAAAAATGAAGATTAGTCAAACAATTAAAACCATACATAAGTGTTCAATCAAATATTGTATTTAATGCATTTAAATACCCTGAGGTGCATCCATACTTCCATACTAGCTTAGGAGATCTAGACAGAGATTTACCCATCATCATGTGATATCCTGAGTAGGCACTAATATAAAAAAAAACACAACTTAGAGAAGAATTATAACCTAAAAAGACTAATAACCAAAATAAATTGATTGTTATTACCTATCTACTATTTTTTAAAGGAAGAGGTGGGCTTCCTGTTCAATGAACAAAACCACACAACATTGTGATCTATGACAGATATAACCAGTAGTTTCCAGTGGCGGATGTATTGGAAATTAATTAATGTTGAAAGAAATTCACATTGATGAAGTTAAAAATATAACTTAGTAGAATTTGCACTTACTCATTGATGTAAGGTTTTAAATAAATCCTTTTTCCCTCATCCACCATGTTGTTGGTGTTGTAGGTCTATATTTCAGCTTTCTGATTCCCTGACGGCTGGGTTAGATGAGAGTCAATGAATCCATATACGTTCTCATGGGAGATTATTGAAGATAAATACCTAAATACAGAGACATTTCCTTGTAAAAGATTTCCTAATAAAATATCTTAATAAGAAAGCTATAAATAATGTTATCAATGTACTTACATCTCCCATATCTAAATGACTAAGATGTTCAAATCTTCCTCGCGAGAGACAACCTCTAATACATTTGAAATGTGTACATACAGTGGGATGGGACATTGCCTACCAAAAACAGCTGTGTCCCATGGCATGAGCTTAAAATTAGGTATTAAATTAAACAAGAATGTTAACAAATTGGATCAGAGCTTGTGGGGATGTTCATATTGATATTTGTAGCAACGACCGGACCCATAGTGAACAACAAGTACAATGGAGCAGAGACTCTAATGGGAAATGCAACTTGTGCATAATTAATTGTGATGTTCATTATTCTATCCATTGGCCACATCTCTGGTGCACACCAATAATAAATAAACAGAATAATTTCAAGTAACACCAATATGCTGAAATTATTCTCAAGTAACATCATGTAGTCTACTACACATATATATTAATAATAATACCTATACCTCCAAGAGGAAGGGGGAAGTGCGCACGAGGAAGAACCAGAGGTAGAGGAAGAAGCAATTGCGGCGGAGGAAGAAACAGAGACAGAGGAACGACGGAGAGATGGGGCAGTTGCGGCAGAGGAACGACGAAGACAGGGTGCAACACATGAGGGTCCTGGGGGAAAAAGGCGGCGCGCGAGGGTCCTTCGCAACGGAGGAAGAACGACGGAGGAACGATGAACAACGACACAGGGTAACGGCGGATGGGGGACGAGAATGAAGGAGGACGAGGGGCGGCCGACGGCGAACGAGAGTGAGGGAGGATGGGGCAGGACGAGGGAAATGAGAGAGAATGAGAAGTGAAGAGGGTAACAACACAGAGGGAAAGGATCCTGGGGGAAGGGCGGCGTGCGAGGGTCCTTCGCAAACGGAGGAAGAACGGTGGAGGAACGACGACCAACGACACGGGGTAACGGCGGACGAGGGACGGGTATGAAGGAGGACGAGGGGTGGCCGACGACCGACGGGAGTTAGGGAGGACGGGGCAGGACAAGGGAAATGAAAGTGAATGAGAAGTGAAGAGGGTAACAACACAGAGAGAATGGAAGTGAAGAGGGTAACGTTCAGGGTTCAGGATTTTAGTGTGAGAAACGATTACGGTTCAAAGAGAACTGTTGTCGTATGTGATGCCAGAACCAAAACAACGACGGTCCTTCCTGGACCCATCGTTATTTCAGTTTTTAATTTTTTTTTCTTTTTTTTCTGATTCCTTTTTACGACGGTCCTTAATGGACCCGTCATTATTTCAGTTATTTTTTTTTCTTTTTCTGCTTCCTTTTTACGATAGTCCTTATCGGACCTGTCATTATTTCAGTTTTTTTTTCTGATTCCTTTTTACGATGGTCCTTCCTGGACCCCGTCGTCTTTTGATACCTTTAAAGACGGTCCTGGAGGACCTTTGAAAATAGACCGTCGTTGTAAAGTTCATTCTTTTTACAAAAATGACACCGCGTCATATACGACGACGGGTGGATAGCAACCATTGTTTTTTGGGCGTCTTTAAATCCTATTTTTGCACTAGTGAATGAAAGGTAGTCTTTAAATGCAGTAGCAGTGAGACATGTCTCTCTCCTTCTCCATTCATGCGGTATTTCTCATTCAAACAACGAAGAATTAACTTTAGTGTGGGGCACAATTTTACTTATTTCTCTGTTATTTCTATGATCCATAAAATAGGGTGAGATACATATTTCTCGTTGACTTCTATCTTCCCTCCTCTATTTATGCACAACCCACCCTTAACCAAATGTATGCTTAGTGCTTGTTTGAAAAAAAAAATCCAATAGTACAAAATCGATTCTTTTAGAAGTGAATGAAATCACTTCCATTAAATATGTATCATAATATAATATATATATATATAATAATTTTTTATCATTATTTCAAAGTTAATTTTTTTCTTGCTATAAATCAAATTCACACTAAATTATTAATAAATATAGGAAAGAAAGATAAAAAGAAACATATAAGAAAAGCAAGAAAGGAAAAAATGTGACTAGTGATATAACGAGAAAGGAAAAGAGAAAAATAAAGTAAAATAAAGTATAAATAGAGATGTAAGAGTCTACGAAAAAAATCATAATTATTTTTTAGTTAAATTATGTTTTTGGTCCCCTAAAATTTCGTGACTTTTCTATTTGGTCCCCCAAAAATTTTATTTTCTCAAGTGGTTCCCCAAAAATTATCATGTATTCCCATTTGGTCTCTCTGTTAGTGCACTGTTTATTATCTCCGTTAAATGCTTGTATGACAGCTTAAGTGGACAAAATAAGCGTATATGACATACATATGTGTCATTTTATGTGTCTTACATGACTTATATAAGCACATTTTGTGGAAAAAAAACAATTATAGAGTTCATCAACGTGATTCACAAAAAGACGTTGATTAACCACTTGTATTTTGTCATGTAAGACACATAAGATGACACATATGCATGTCATGTATGTGTATTTTGTCCACTTAAGCTACCACACCAACATTTAACAAAGATAATAAACGATGCACTAACAGAGGAACCAAATGAGAATGTATTATAATTTTTGGGTACCACTTGAGAAAATAATTGATGGATCAAATAGAAAAAATCGTGATATTTTATGAGGCAAAAAACATATTTTAACTTTTTTTTTTCTTTTCTTATATATATATGCAAGCACCTTCACAGAAATTCTCAATTCGTTTAAAGCTTATTCTCCGTCTCCACAATACCCCAACAGAAGAGAAGAAAGGAGGAAGAACACATGGTTGCCGACGAAGCTTCACCGTAAGTACTCACTCCTCCTCACCACTCGAACAATATTCCACTCCATTTTTCAAATTAAATAAATAAACTCTGCACTTCAAAATTGAATTTATTACCTTAATACTAAGGAAGAAAACTGCAAAAGCATACTATACACTAATTAATTAGCTTATTAATTTAATTTGAAAATTGAAAACGATGAAATTTGCCTGCTGCCATGTCAGATTTGAAACCAGCGAGATGCTGGCAACGTTTCTGGCGTCGACGCCACTGTTGTCAGAGTCATGGAAACTGTGCACGGTGGCAGCCACCGCACCACGGAGTTTCGTGACGGAGCGAAGTGACGGCGGCGTGGTGTATGTTGGTTTCGCCGGCATCCAAATGGCGTGCGGTTCGGACTCAAGCTGGAGAAATTTGGTGCCATTGGATAGTATTGGAGACTTGCCTCTGTTTTCGTCGCATCGCATCAAGGAAGGGGATGAGGCTGTGATGGTGCATGCTGGGATGCTGAATCTCTTTTGGTCCATTTTCAACCCATTCCAAAAACAGGTATATATGTGTGGGGTTTTTTTTTTGCAAGATCACAGGTATCCTCCAGAAGCAACTTGTCGAGCCGGATAGAACCTCTAAGTGTGTGCGCGCTTTTTTTTAATGGTGTGTTGTTAAAATTTGTTAAACTCTAATTTAAATTTTTTGAAATAATTATTTTTAATATTAAAAAATATAAAATTATTATGTTTCAACGTTAAACCTCTCTAATTCACTAATGCTCTCTTGCTTTTGTCCGTTTCTCTGTTTTTTTATTTCTTTCAAAAATAGAAAGCAATCTTCCTTAATTCGTTTTGTTATGTGTCTTCTCGTTGTCTTTTGGCATTAGGCGTCTGTCTCTGTAATATGTGCTAGGCTTCTTCTTGCGTGCATGTTTTGAGTTTTGATAATAATCCATAAATACGTTAGCGATTGTATAAATATATATGACGAACACTTCACTACTTCTATCATTACTATGTTCCCAAAAAAAATATATATATAAAAACTAAAATATAGAATGGTGTGATATTTTATTTTTCTTCATATTAGAAACTTAACTGAGAGATATATGAAGAAGCTAAGGAGAAGGTAGGGAAGGAATAATGGTAGGGTTTGACACATTTTTTTTAATTTAGAGGTTATTTTAAAATTGAAGCTGAAAATAAAAATTTATAAATGTAAATTAAATTTATATTTGATAAATTGATAGTTTAAGATTTTTTTACTTAAAAATAATTTTGAAGTCGAAAATGAGTGAGGGAAGCTTTCAAATAATGAGCTTAATTTTTAAAAAAAATTTATATATAAAAAATCATGTTTAATTTATTTATTTTATATTTTTATTTATTATGTTTAGTTTTATTTATAAAAATATGATTTTATTTTTATTTCATTTCCTGATTTAAAATATTATACATATTATTTTTATAATTTTTTCGTACAAAATTTTGAAAACAAAAAATAAAATGAAAAATAAAGTAAGATTTTTATAATTAAAATTGAAAAAAAAAAGATTTTTTTTCATTTGAAAGGCTCCAAACTTAAGTTGAGGATATTTGGATTATTCTAAACGTAAAAGCAAACATGCTCCAAATAAGAGATAAAAATGCAAATCACACATGCTTTTAGATTTTAATTTTTGTTGTAAAGAGCATTCCTTTCGTGATGTTTAAGCCAACCTCTTTAAAAAAATGAGAAGAAAAACTTAAAGAAAAAAACTAGGAAAAATACTATCTAAATGAAGCATAATTATATGGCGACATTGATATGACATGTATAAGTGTGTTTACAAAATTAGTTGAAAAATTATAAAAAAAAAATAATAATGAGGTAGATTAATGATCAGGGTAAAATTATAAAAAAAAATAGTTAATAGTTAAAAGTAAGTTTTTTTAGAAAGCTAACTCAAGTAGCTTTTTAAGAAAATCTAGTAACTGCTAAAAAAAACTATCTTATTAAACACAATTGAAATATTTTAATTCTTAATTTTAACTTTCAGCTAACTGAAATAGTTCACCAAATACACTCATAATAATATTACATCTTTACCATGTGTGGTGTGTGGCAATATTTTCTTTTTTTTTTCTTGGGAAATTTATGTGTGATTTTTTAAAAAAAGAATTGTGAGTGTGGTTGTTGCCAGAAAAGATTTTAATTGTTGGTATCCTCTTATTGGCTTGCTTATATTATATGTGATGAGGGTGTGGTGGGTCGCGCTATTTTTTGCTGAACTAGCTAGTTAGCCACAGAACTTATTGATAGAATATGAAGCCAAGCATAGAGAAAACAAATTAAAGTGAAAAGAAAGGGCTAAAAGAGAAATAGGATATAGACAAATACTAATACCGTCCTCCATCCCATCTCGCTTTCACACCAATTTCCCATTGAGTATGTTTTGTGTGTTAGTGAAGCTGTGAGAACGAGGGTGATAGAGAAATAATAAAGCAGAAAATATAGAAGAATCCCACTATCCATTTATTTCTTTTGAAAAGAAAACTCCTAATAATTTTTTTGTTTCTAATCACAATCAACAAGAGATGAAAAAAACTAATAACTCTTATAAAATTGAGTGTATGATATAGTTAGTTAATTTGTAAATACTCTCCCGTGGTTTTTATAAGACTTTTTTTAATAATTTTATTTTGATATTTTTTATAAGATCTTTTACAAAGTTTTAGAAGTATGCATTAGTTTTTTTTCATATTTATCCTCCATAATTAATGAATCTTTATATCTTCAATAATTGGTTAATGTGAAAAATTGAATGAAGTTTAATTTTAAATAGGGGTAAATTTGGTAGTTAGAGGGGATTTTTAAAAACTAATGCATTAAAACATGTTTTTTTAATATGCGTGTGTGGATCAAAAGAGTGCGTTACAAATAGAACCAGAGGGAGTATAGGTTAAAACTTGTATAAATAATACTAATGAGTGTTCTTATCAATTATCATTACCGCTGGTAATTATATCATTAAACTATTTTTTGGACAAAGAAATATCATATTAAAGCTCATTGGGTAGCCAAACAACATTTACAATCATTTATCTCAAATCCCTAATCATCCACCACCATCTACGTTGAATATTTCTTGTTGTAATGTCAAGAGTAAAATAAACATACTACATATAGACAAAGATTGCAACTTCAGAGTTCCCATGCTCAAGGGCTGTCATTGAGGTTGCAAGTGGAACACCCCTATTTACTTTAGCACTGGGATCACATACACAATAAGGAGGCGATTAAGCATGGCAAATCGATTCTTTTCACCCATCTAATGGTAGTGGAAGTTGGGAGGAAAGAAAGGAAAAACTACAAACCTAAATCAAATACTTACTGTGAAGATAAACAAACTCCCACTTAGGAGAGAAAAAATCCCATGGAGAAGGGAAGAAACACCCCACGAGGGAGAGCCCTCCAAGGGGGAGGAAATGTTGCTGACTTGTTGCGGCGCTATGCTCTGCTAGAGTTTCAGGAAATAGAGGATAGGGTTTTTTGTGTCGTCAAACTAGCTTATAGCATTTTTGGGTTTTTGTTTACATCAACCCAAACTCAGTTTCACCGAAAATCATGACTTTTGATGGATTGTGTTTAATATACATTTGATCTTTGCAAACTGCAAACCAAACATGCTAAAAACATTAGAGCATGTTTAGATGAGCATTTAAAGTAACTAAAATCACGTTTGAAGATGAAGATGTAAACATGGTTTGAAATATGTGCCAACATGTTTGTATACTCTGAATTAAATATGGTTTTACTTCTAAATTCTTGAAAATTTTATACTGATTTTTTCTACAAATTCACTTTTTACATAAATATTTTTAAATATAAATCATATCACTTCAGACTCACAATTAAGCAAAATCAAATCTATAAAATTAAGTTCATTTTCACTCAAATTTACAAACCCTCACCTAAATACATGAGTTTACTATTTTTGCTACATTGATTTCGACTGAAAGTATAATGTCGCACTTAGGGGTGTTTGAAAATGCTTATTTGAGCTTATCTTATATCATAAACACTTATGTAACTATTTGAGTAAGTTTTTGAAAAGAGCTTATGACGTGCTCATAAGCTATTTTCAACTTATTTTAATAAGTTCCTGAGAATGATTTATGGAGAATTTAAGTACATATATTGTACTCTCTATAATTTTCATTAATTTTTTAAAGAGTTTATTCATTAGGTGCTTATCAAATAAAAATTTATAGTATAAATATTTAATTAAACTGTTTTTCTAAACTGGGCATAGTCCGTAACTCGAACTCAATCAAGTTTGTGTAGAAGAACGACTTTGAATTGAATTTGATGAGTTTTTAACCAAATTAAAAACTTACTATTGGTGTTTTTATTATGGTGGAGGCACTCGTGTGGTGTTTTATTCGACAAATTCTTGATTTTCTTGTCCCTTTTCAAAGTTTCAATAAAATAAGGTACGAAAAGCAAAATAGAATTTTGCCGTGTGTAGTGCTCCTGGGCTAAAAGCCACACCCCACATGATCATGCCAAACATGGGTCCCTTCATAAAGCTCTTGCTATCAATTTCACCAATTTCACTATCATACCAACCAAGCCATTGTCACTTGTCAGGGTCTCTAGTATTCCAATTTGAAAGGCTAGACTTTTACTTTCAAGTAACATTATTTGCCTCCGCCATTAAGTAGATAATGCCATAAACAAAGACTTGTAGTGTGGGATCATCTTCAGAGTCAAGGATAGAAATTATAAAGCCATCATTATTCTAATTAATGCCTCCATCATCATTATATATGGTGTGTACTATGTAAATACCATAAAAACACTAGTGTTGACCCTTGACATGTGACCCCCCCCCCCCCCCCCACCAAAAAAATCACTGATTGATTAGCCAATTTAATTTTGATAAAAGAATGTTACCTGTTTTTCTAGGACCAATAAACTAGTAAAATAAATTTAGAAAACTAACAGTGGTCATTGCACTTTGATTTTGGAAGTGATATAATTATCATAATTCAGGCTTTGAGCTTTGACCTGATCTGGTGCGAATGTGCCATTTGAAATGATTATTTATTCAATTATTTTAGAACTTCTTGACATTTTCTAATTATAAAATACATTTTTTCCTAAGACAAACACAAAGAAAGGAGACCTTGATTTTCCTTTCTTTGGTTGAGTTGTTATGCCTTCATCAAATATCATGTCAAAGTAGGGACAGTGAGCTTTCGGGTCTACAAAATTGCAAGTAATATTAGCCTTTGTTCAATGTTTTGGTGGCAAGACTATAAAGATGTTTATTGTTTGCCGTACTAGCCATGACTATGTGCACCATAGCCACCTTTGAGATAACAAATTCATACAACACAGATTATACAACAACTCATACAACACATTTTTTCTCTCTATCTCTTTCCATCATATCACCTATCACATCCCACATTTCTCTCTCTTCTTTCTCTTTATCTCTCTTGGTTGTATGTTGTATAATTGTATGAATATGATTTCTCTAAAATGAATAAAAAGAAAGAAACGTTGTGATGCTTAACAATAAATAATGTCTATTTTGTGAGTCAACTTTTGACCTGAAGGGAAGTGTTTCATTTTCGCAATCTGTGCTTCTTGAGTTAAGTTCAGATCATATGAAATCAAAATCATTTGTCTTATTCATTAAATTAATAATCTATATTACAATCTTAAAACTGTTTTATTTTTTTTGTTACTGCTCCTTTAATTAGTTTTCCTAGAATCTTATTCCCAACTAACTATAACATTACCATTCAGATTTTGGCAATGATGGGAAATACCAACACCAAATCATTTGTTATTACTGGCCACTCCATTGGAGGAGCCACTGCCTCTCTGTGTGCTCTTTGGCTTTTGTCTTATCTCCAACACATATCTTCCTCTGTGTCAGTCTTGTGCATCACTTTTGGTTCACCATTGCTAGGGAATGGCTCTTTTTCCCGTGCCATTCTAAAAGAAAGATGGGGTGGCAACTTCTGTCACGTGGTTTCAAAGCATGACATAATGCCAAGGTTGCTCTTTGCTCCTATAGTGCCTTACACTGCTCAGCTAAATTTCCTGCTTCAGTTTTGGCAATTGTCCATGACATCTCCACACTTTGGAAAGCTTGCAGTTCAGATTTCTGATGAACAGAAAGCTGAGTTGTTCAACTTTGTAATGAGTTATTTGCATTCTGCCACACAAGATGGAGAAGGGTCTGCACCAATTTTGTTTCACCCATTTGGGACCTACTTTTTTGTTTCAGAAGAAGGAGCAATATGTGTGGATAGTTCAACTGCTGTTATAAAGATGATGCATTTAATGCTTGTGTCAAGTTCTCCAGCTTGTAGTATTGAGGACCATCTAAAGTATGGAGATTATGTTAAAACATTGTCTTTAAAATTCTTGAACCATGACAATACCATGCAGGGGAACATTCCTGATTCAAGCTATGAAGCAGGGCTTGAATTGGCAATCCAGTCTTCAGGTTTAGCAAACCAGGTAATTGCACTATCTTGTCCCACCACTATGTGATGTTTCTTCTTATCTATGTTTTTAAGTTTTTAACATACACACTAAAAAGACAGTCTTTTTTAACTGAACAAGTAACTTTCATTTGACAATAGGAATTGGCCATTGAACCTGCCAAGGAGTGCCTTCAGATGACAAGGAGAATGGGTCCTTCACCAACCAAGAATGCTGCTAGCCTAGCAATTAGATTATCCAAGGTTGTACCTTATAGGGCAGAAATAGAATGGTACAAAGCTTGGTGTGACCAGCAAATTGATCAAATGGGGTACTATGACTTGTTCAAGGGGAGGAGGGGATCTTCAAAAAGGGACATGAAAGTCAATATGAATCGTCACAAACTTGCCAGGTTTTGGAACAATGTAATTGACATGTTGGAGAGAAATGAGCTGCCTCACGATTTAGCCACGCGAGCTAAATGGGTCAATGCTTCACATTCCTATAAACTCCTGGTTGAGCCATTAGATATTGCAGAATATTATGGAAAGGGGATGCACATGCACCCAAATAAGGGCCATTACATACAGCATGGTAGAGAGAGGAGATATGAGATTTTTGATAGGTGGTGGAAGGATAGAAAGGTCACTGCAGAAGAAAATAATGAAAGGAGCACGTATGCTAGTTTGACCCAAGATTCATGTTTTTGGGCAAGGGTGGAGGAAGCAAGGGACTGGTTGGATAGTATTAGAAGAGAGAGTGACACAACCAAGCTGGCTGTGTGGTGGCATAACATTGAGAAATTTGAGAAGTATGCCATGGAACTTATTGAAAATAAGGAGGTGTCACAAGATGTTCTTGCTAAGAACTCAAGTTACAGTATATGGGTGGAAGATTTAAGAGAACTGAGGGAACTCAAAGCAAAGGTGAAAAGGTTTCCACACCACTTTCCCCCTTCTCTGGATGGGGAAGTAGTTCCATAGTCTTTTTGAATAAAACCAATAAATAAGCTTAATGCTGTGCAATATATGTCTATGAACTGCTCGTTTGTAAAATTACTTGTTTGCTAATGACTTGGTCAAATTTAGGATTTTAACTAAATATGTATGAGAAGCATGGCAAAGCAAATAAATTATTGCTCTTACCTTTTTGAACTGATGACAATTTTCTCACTGACATGGCAATCTCAACAATATTGTTGACCATGGAATGTACAAGTCAAAGCAACACACATGAGAATGACATAAAGGATATTCCACAAACTATTCTATAAGCTTCTGAAGAATTATACCTTGCCATTTTGAGTATCAATATTCCTAACTGGCCCCTTGAACCATTTTCTTGCATCCAGCAGCCACCAAAGCATTATTAGACCCAAAGCAACCCCCAAAGCAACTGGTGCGTAATTGAAAGTATCCCAAGCAATTGGGTACAGAGTTGGCAAAAGGAATACAGAACATGTGTAACAAATCCATAGAAATGCTATTAGGCATATTGGTCTTCTTGCTTTGCCTAAATAAAATGGCCCAGGCTTGAAGTTCTCCTCAGGCATCACCAGCCTTGCGAAGATTGGAACTGCATAACCACCAACCCACCCAATTGTACATATTGAAGTTATTGCGGTAAATACTACATTGACCTTCAAAATTGGGAGACCAAGAAGAATGCAAATTGCTGCACAGAGCCACACAGCATTTGAGGGAACCTTGTACTTTGGGTGCAGTTTCCTCCATAAGAATGAGAAAGGAATTCCTTTATCTCTTGACAGAGCATAAACCTGAAAATTGTTTGTGATAAACCACACTGGTAAGGAGGCATTATTCCCCCAATATCTTTTCGATTCAGACTTTAACATACAATGCTTCTCAGAGCATTAGTAATCTGTAATGAAAGCTAAAAGTTGGATAATCTAATACTTCCTTTTTCTCACAAGATGACTTCTAGCAATTGCAAAATGACAAAAAAGCTAGAGTCCTCAATTTCCCTAATCTAATAAACAAAAACACAAAAATGTATACTGTACTTACCACTCTGGCAGCACTTGTAGTGATTGAAAGTCCACCAAAGAAGAAAGAACCCCAAATGACACATAGTAGAATAATTGCTCCAACAGAACTGTGATATCTTCCATGGAATGCATCATAGAGTATTTGTGCTGGCACAAATGCTCCAGCAGTCTCATTGTTTGGATCATAAAGGTAACCGAAATCCTGAAAGAGAGTTGAAAACTGGCATAACTATCATCCTTTGGATCAAAGCTGTTTAGTTTATTATATGTCAACATGATAAGCAAACTAAAAGAACCCTCACTTGATTCATATACTCTATGTGGCCCCTCAGAAGATGAGAAATGGAAAATCTCAGCCTAAATTTGGATTTAAAATACTTATTCTCTTCAAAATTGTAACCAGTTTTCCTTGTTTACTTATCAAAGTATGCATTGAGTTCTAAGTTCTAACATGCTTCATAAAATTATTTTCCTTGGGAACAAATACCAAAATAAGTGTTTATTGTTTGATTTTATCTTCAGGGTGTTTCTTACTCACTTCAACTTAGATAATCTTACCTGAATGCTGAATGTAAGTGCCAAGATGTAAGCCCATCCAAATACTGAAATCATCCCAATACTGCCTAGTATTGCAATAGGTCCATTCTTGTCTGCACCTTTAGTTTCTTCAGTTAGATGTGCAGCAGCATCATATCCATATAGGGAATACTGGCTGACAAGGAATGATAGAATGACTGCATATGGCTTGCTTGATATTCCTGTTGAATCAGGGGCCAATTCGATGTGTGTGAATACATATGAAGCAGATTTTGTAGTTAGTGCTACCAGAGGTAACATTATAACTATCACCATTCCACCAATAACCTGACACAGAATAAATGAGTGTGTTACCTCCTAATAATACACCAAAAGACCCTTAAAATGGTTGAGCATATTGTGAAGTACATTTCAAAATACTTTCTGGTAGAAATGAACAATTATAAGTTGAGAACAGTTATTTGGTACAAAGCATTTTGCATAAAAAAGTTAGAGTGTGGAACCAAAGAAGTTGCTGCTTGTCAAAATACATGGACGGATAAGAGTTAATCAGACTAAATCATCAATTTGGTTTCTAAAAGAATATTGTGTTAGGTTATCAAAAGATTATAGTTACCAAATAAATCTTTGAGAAGATGAAAATGTCATCAAATAAGTAATTATGCCATCAATTAGGTTTTGAAAAATTATCGTCCTATAAGTCCCTAAAACTAAAAGTACAAAAACGTCACCAAATAAGTAATTGTAGGTAAAAGACTGTCATTACTAAATAAATTACTCAACGATAATCTTTCGCTAACATAATTTTTTAGGAACTAAAGGATTTACTCAATTAATTATTGAAAGCACATCTCCCTTTGTGCAAGAAACTTTCATACCAAACAACATTTCTCTTGTAAGTTGATAACATGCAGATCTAGAAGTTTATTTGGGTTTAATCAAATAAAATTACAACCTTCTCTCTCACTTATATTCTTTCCTTTTAATCACAGGTTAAGCTAGCTTAGGCCATCCTATGGCAGTTATGAGTATTTAAGGAAGCAAAAGTACTTTGACCAAAAAAATAAAGGAAGCAAAAGTACCTGCCACCATATTGAAATTATATCGATCAGGGCAATCACTTCTAATGCAAATGTGTTCAGTGCTGCCCATATAATAGTGAGGCCAATGTACATACATAAGAATAGCCATTTGGGGGCAAAATACCCTCCACCTTTATTTGTGCCTGTTGAAAGTAGGATTATACTCTGCAACGTTTGTGATCCTGCATATGCCTTTCCATCCATACAAAGAACAAGTTACTATGTAAACTTTCCCTGAAAAACATTGTTTAGAAATTTAACCAAAATGTAAGTACCTGAGTCCCTATCCCAGCAATAAGCCCTATGGTCTCAAGCCAAGCACAGCACCATGAAGAAAATGGCCCCCATTTTGGACCAGCTAAATGAGCAGCCCAAAAGTACAGAGAACCAGTTGTCTGTTAGATTGAATTGGAAGTGGAAATTAGTTCTGTAAATTTCTAAATTCATTTACTCATTAGCATGCAGCAGGACTCAAAGTATTTTTAGGATGTAAAATTTCCCTACTAAAGGCAATAAGCTGTTCTTGACTCTTTATCTCATTATTGAAAAAGACATATTTGTGTATTCAAACAAAAAGGCAATAGCTTTTTGATCTGTAGTTGAGTGGGGTGGGATATAACATATAAGTGAAATGATATGGCTTTCCATAATTAATTATGCAAGATTATATTTTATTTAACCCTTAAGCATTAAAGTACTATCATCACTACAAAAAAAACAAACTTTATAAGAGACAAACCGGGAACGATGAGCATATCTCAGCCATTGCAACCCCAACGAAACAGGTGAAGAAAGAAACCACTAGCCATCCCCAGACAAGAGTTGCAGGGCCTGCATACTGAAGGCTAGAACCATAGAGAGGTGTAATTCCAGTGAAAAGGGTCATTGTTGAAAATGATATTGCCAGAGTTTTGAACATAGTCTGCATGATAAATGGAAAAGTTTAACAGAGTTAATTACAAGAAAAGTTGTTTAATTTTCAGAAAATTACGATCAAGAATCATCTCCATAAAAAAAAGATGACCCAGAAACAAAAAAGAAAAAGAAAAGAAAAAAACCATTTCTCTTCTCAGTTCTTGCTTGTAACCAAGCTCATTGAGCCTCTTCTCTGCTGAATCCATAGCTGTGTTTCCTGTCACTTCCGCAAAGCTGCCTTCAGTCCCCATAGAATCAGGCTTCTTCTTTCGAGGAGTTTCGTAAGTAATATTAAAAAAAAAAGAAAAAAGAAAAAAACTTAACAGCAGAATTCAGAAATCTCATAAATATAAGCAAAAAAAGAAGGTAGAGAGCATGGTTTGACTAGTCCCACTAATGCTTCAGTTGAAAGATTCAAACTTTGTAGTAGTTTGGAGTGTCATTGTTTTCAAGAGTTGCAATATTTGAATGGTCATTCTAGGCAACGAACAAGGACACGTCCAGTGCCAACATTTTTTATCAACATTATTTTTCCACTTATGCGTCACTATTTTCTGTCACATACTCATATTTAAAATGATTTAATGAAAGAAAAACGATTTCATACTTACTTGCTCTTTTTCTGTTTTGCTTTCACATGCAACTTTTCACATTGAATGCATCAGCATAGAGCCTCTCATAATAAGCAATATTATTAATTGGTTAGTTTAAAACAACCAACTCATATATGTCATAATATAAATGTATAATATTAGAATGATGGGTTGGTTTAATACTTTAATTGATTGCATCTATTTTTGAAGTTTATTTGTTGAGTTTGACTTTTCCTTGGTTGACAAATTGAGTAGAAAGTGGACACAAAACGAGATGGGGATGGAATTTAATAAAGACTGCAGAACCTGTTTGACATGCAACGCAAAATGGGGATCCAGAACTTGCCCATTTGTCATGTTCTCATGTTACTTACTAGTACAAGTTGATTTTAGATCACAGTATCATACATTCTCTTCCTATATATTTTGGGTTTGGGCTAATAAAATAGCACATATGGTTGGTTATGTTGATAGGATTCAGTTGGAGGTAAAAGGGAAATAGTTAATCACAAAATACATAACAAATAACTCGTTGATTTAATTAAACACATGTGGTTAACTATTCTCCTCTTAGTTTAACTTTTCAGCAAACCTTACGCCTGAAATTTTGGTTAGTTTGGTCAATGCACGAGGCAATAGCTAGGTTTCTTTTACAAACAATTTAATATGTTGACTCCTTCTTTCAGAGAAAGATCAAACGAGAAAAAGAGATCAATACTAACATCAGGCCATAATCCAAAATATCTACATCACATGGAAAATGACAAAAAAAGTAGCCCTCACACAAAGATATACGCAAGAAGCAGCATTATAGAGGTCAAACCTAAATACCAACCATCATGATTACTGCGCATAAACAAGAAGAATCATCAGATTCTTTGCCACGAGAAAGGACAATACTAATTTAGCCTCAGCGAAATTTGGAATATGTAAGATAGTGATGATCTGTTACTCTGCAGAACTAAATGATGATCAATTTGGATGACCACCCAGATACCTAAATGGCAACATTGCATTTCATCTATAAAAGATGTCTGTCAAATTGTCATATCATTCACAGTATCTCAAGAGGGAGATTAAAGCCTAAGAATGATTTATTCCAAATGTTACTCATAAGCTGCATAGAAAACCATATGAAAATGCATGATCTGGCTGTAGATTGTCTGAATGATATTAGGGAGTCAGAGCACTCATGATTCTCACCGGCATGAACCCCATTAGGCCATTCCTAAAGAATCTTTTTGATGGATGGAAAAAATTCCCGTTGGGAAAGCTAGTCTCACCATGATGTGGATGTTCCCGACTCGAACATGATTGCCTCCAGTGGAGGATACCTGTGGTTAAAAAAAATAATCTTTTTGATGGATCATGCATGCATAAATATACAAACGTCTTACTTTGTTTTTTACTTTTAATTAAATATTGTATTGAAGTAATATGTAATATAGTGTGAGATACAAAGTACTCCGGAATTAGTTCAATATGCACTTAAAATTTTCAGTCTGCTTGTTTATGATGAGTTGATGACTTCAACATGAGTTGGTAACCATAGCTTAAGAATCAAAACTCAAGAGAGGGGAAAAATCAGAAGAGCCAAATTTTTCATGCCAAAGTTTAAGTTGCTGCATCAAAGGAATGAAGAACTTGCTCTAAAATCATTCTTTTATGTGGATCAAGAGGACTCTCTGGTTTATCAGAGTGAGCAATATTTAGAAGATATAGCTTCTTTGAGGCCACAAATGCTGCAGAAAAGATCCTCTTCATCCCTCCCCTAGTACTATCAATCTTGTATTCAAATTCATAAACTTGTAAACCCCCTTCCCCTGATCTTTCTGCAACTGTAATCACCTCAGCTTCCTTTGTACTTTCCTGAACATCAAGGCAATAACTAACAGAAGTTAAAATTAAAATGATATACAGTCACATAGATATGTGATATCAATTCACCATTCATAGAACACAAAGACATGTATGACAATGAGCAAACGAGGTACAATTTGGGAGAGAATAGAGAGAAACCTTTTTTGCATTTTTAACCTCTATGTTAAATGCTGTATGAATATGAAATGGTCAATTTTTTGTCATAAAGCAGCAACAATGTTTCCATAACTCAGTACAGAACTCCTATTGTGCCTATCTCATTGGATCTATATATACAGCATAACTAACCTTTAGGCTTTGTTGGATATCTAAAAGAAGAGTGGAATGGAATAGGATAGAACAGAGTGAGGTTGAACAGAATAAAGTTCTCATTCATTGTTTGGATATTTTAACCATAGAATAGACAAAAAAAAAACCGTTTCATTCCATTCCATCCTATTTTAAACAACATAAATAACAGAACATTTAATGTGTGTTTGGTTTGGTGTTGAAACTGACCAAAATAAAGTTTAGATTCTCTAACACAATTATTTCTAGCGTTTGAAACATGATTTTACCACGTTTCAACACTAAACCAAACTTGCTCTTACTCATTTAAATCATTTTAAAAACTTCAATAAAGAATCTAATAAGTACCCAAACCACGTTTTAAACATGGATCGGGTAAACGCCATTAAGAGTAGCTTCTGCTCGGGATCACGTTAGTGTAGTAAACCAAACACACCATAAATGCAAGGTAAATTTCAGCCCCAAGGCCCCCAATTCTCTCTTGTGGACTTTCCCTTGTAATGTAGGGGAATTCTTCTAGGTAGTCACAACCAAAAATGCAGCAGTGAAAAAAGTAGAACAATTTACCTTACGTCTTTCTGCTTGTAAAAGCTTATCAACTACAAATTGAGGACTCCCAAACTCTCCAAGACTTGCAAGACGAACTGGGTTTACCACAACCCCAATGTTGTTACTTCCCATATTTTCCTCTTGAAACAATGCAGTTGCTCCTGCCTTATCAACCTGTTAAGTGTTAACCAGATTAGTAAAAGACTGTTCTTTTAGGAGAAAAACAAACTCAATTATTCACTATACGCTTATTTTGTCTTCTGGGTAGACATGCTTGTCAAAGATCAAGGGAAGTTTCAGCTCAAGAAACGAGTAGTTTTACTTACCTTTGTCCAAGAAGAGGGTATAAGAAGAGTGAAACCTTCCTTGGAATCCGTGTATCTCTGAAGCTCCAATTCTTGAGCCAACAAGAGTGTATCAGGCAACACACCCCACAGAAAAGTTGTGAGAAGAAGGGTAAGGTTGAGCTTCCTCTTGCTAAGACATGGTGATAACTGCATGTCTTTGTGGGATTCATGAATGCAGGAGGTAGGTGAAGTTGATTTGGGGAAAAAGATTGAGAGAAAGGCTCTGGAAGAAGCATAGCTGAATTGAGAATGTTGGTGGCACTGGGAGAGTGTGCTATGTGAAGAAAGGAAAGAGAGAGTTTTCAAAGCCATCTTACAAAGTTAACGATTTCTTTCCTTTGAGCCTTGTTCGTTAATCGTTATCCAGATAACCAGATTTACTCACTTCCTCTTCACTTGTTTTTATTTACCAGAAAATTCGTAGTACTTCAACTACAACTGTGAACACTTGCAAATAAAACAAATACACTTTTATTTTTTAGTTTCTAAAGAGCTGTTTTTTATAAACGAAATAACTTATTTACAATATTTTTAATATAAAAATTAAGAAATTAGAAAATAATTTTTAAAATATTTTAGGTAATTTCAGAATTTTTAATTTTTAAATACTAAAAACAATCACATATTTTTAATTGCTTTTAACAATTGTTTGTCAAAATCAACCTGGGTTGATTAAAGTGATATATGTTTGATTCTCTTTTAATAAGATATTGAATTCGAGTTTTGTGATGAAAAAAAAATCTCTGTTGGGAGAGCTAATCCACCGTGATGTGGATGTTCCAGCCTCGATTAAGATTGTCTCCCGTAGAAAATACATTATAGTTCAAACCAAAAAAAATATTTATCAAACAAGTTTTTCAGATTTCTGTTTTTAAAAACCTTAAACAAATAGACTTTGGCTTTTACTATTTTTGGAATTATTTTTTCTGTGTAAATATTTTTTACAGTGTTAGTGTATACTAATTAAACTCTTAATTTTTTAATTAAATAAATTTTATGCAAGTGTTGTGGATTGGTTCCAAAAATCCAATAGAAAATAGGGAAAACAATGAGGAAGCAAAAGAGTTGGAACAAAAACACGTTGGCAAGGAAGCTTGACGTAAGAGAGAGATTAGAACACTGCACCCTGGAGGAAAAAGCATCAACACACCAGCGCAATAGTGCAGAAACTGTGTCAAAGGGACAAAATGAAGCATTAAAATGGAGGCAATATTCCTAGCCTAACAAAACCTGATCAGAAATAAGCACGCCCTCATTTAATATAAAAATTAAGAAATTAGAAAATAATTTTTAAAATATTTTAAGTAATTTCAAAATTTTAATTTTTAAATACTAAAAACAATCACATATTTTTAATTATTTTTAACATTTTTTTTTCAAAATCAACAGGGGTTGATTAAAGTGATATATGTTTGATTCCTTTTTAATAAGATATTGAGTTCGAGTTTTGTGATGGAAAAAAATCTCTGTTGAGAGAGTTAATCCACCGTGATGTGAATGTTCCAGTCTCGAGTAAGATTCTTTCTCGTAGAAAATACATATAGTTGAAACCAAAAAAAAATATTTATCAAACAAGTTTTTCAGATAGATTTCTGTTTTTAAAATCCTTAAACAAATAGACTTTGGCTTTTACTATTTTTTGAATTATTTTTTATTATATAATTTAATTTTTAAATTTCAATATATTATCATAATGTCACACATATTTAAATTAAAATTGAGTATCTATTTTTTTTCAAAATTTTATAATAAAAATATTCAATTTTGTTATAAGTAAATAAATTAATATAAAATGAAATGATATTAATAAAATATATTTAAAATAGAAATAAATGATAAAAAATTGATTTTAACAGTTTTTAATTATGAATAATTGGATCTTTCATATTAATTCATATGTTTACAAATTTAAATTTTAATTCTTATCATAAGGTATTTAATTTCATTTTTTTTCATTTATTTAAAATTCATTGTTATCTTAATAATAGTTTATAAAATAAAACAATTGATTATTATAAATTATATTTACTAATATCAAATAATATTAGTCTTTCAAGAATTAACATGTAAATAAATAAATATAAAAAACAAAGATAGATATTTTAGGGTGGGGATCAACTTACTCCAGGAGTAAGTCTGGGTAAGTTACTCCGCTTAATAACTTCTTATAGAATGTGAATTTAACAAATCTAACCGTTGATTAATTTGATATTAATATGATGATTATGCACACCAAATTTTAGATTAATTGGACATTCATAGGTATGTAATTTTAGAGTGAACATTAATTGGTACTTGACCAGGGTATCCACCGCCAGTAGCATTGACTAGTCCTCTGGATTTTAAAATAGCTGATTTTATATTTAAACATAAATGTCTTTAACATAATTTATTTATGAATTAATTATTGTTGTATTGCATTTTTCTGGAAGACATGAGTTATAGGCGGCGGAGAAGTATGCAACGTGGAAGAGTCGGTGTATGTAACAACGATGGACCAAAATTGAGATGAAAACCAAAGGGGCATTGTTATTGTTATTACCAATGGAAACGGAGAACCCAGATTCTTAGCCATGTCTCTATCTCTCAGTTTCCACTCTCCCTCTTTCGCTGTAAGTTCCGCTTCTCTCTCTGCCATATCTATAATTAATGTTAGTAATCAACAAATGTGCCTTATTAGGAGGGAGGAAATTCTCTTTCTCAATTTTTCTCCAATTCTTAATTTACTAATCCTTTCCAACTTATGTGATGCTAATTGCAATACTGTATCTTCTATTCAGAATCATAACGTCTTGAACTCGTTATACTCTAGTGGAATCTTCATTTTGCATCATTTGCTTTGCTTTGAACGTTGAAACAACAGAAATGTTGATTTGATTTCCACGCCAAATGCATATACTATCCTGTCAATTAGCTTCTAACTGTTGAAGGAAATAATACACTTTTCACTGTGTGCATCTTTCACTTAACTCTGTAACTTCAATACACTATTGTATGGCTAAATGTGTTTTTTTATTTAAACATGCAGTCTCTTGGGGTTGTGAGGAAAGTGCTAGGGAGTATTATAACAGGCAAGCATGCTTCCTCTTGCATACAAGCTTCTCTTCTTCCACTTGTACATAAACCCCTTACCCATTGAGTTCCTCATAATAGTGGGTGGCTAATTTGACTAACTGTATCTAGCACTCTGCATTGTGTTCCTGTATATTGTTTCATTCTCACAGATACTCTTCATCCAAGGAGAGGTGGAAGGCTCGTATCATTTAAGGGTTGTGTGAAGTTCGTTCAAACCTCATGCCGAATCTCTGCCCCTGGAACTTTGCCAATAAATGATGAAAAAGCCTCCTCTAATATCTTAAGGGACAAGAAGGCAGTTCCAGATGCGGATCCTCCTAGTATCAAAGATATAAACCTTTTGTATCAATTTTTTGACAAAAGGTTAATTTTCATGTTCTCATTAGTTAGAACTTAGAAGTATATTTTATTATAGCTCCATAAAAACTCTAGATAAATAACAGCACTTTGATAATTTACATTTTGCAAAATTTAACAGCTCTCTAACTGAATTTCAATCTTAATGTACAGTACCAAGCTCACCGTGTTGACTGGAGCTGGAATTAGTACAGAGTGTGGTATCCCCGACTATAGAAGGTTTTGGCTCTTTATAATATGTTGTGGTTAACCAAAATGTTTATTAAGAAACAGTAAAATATTGTAATTATTTTTAAAATTGCTACATGATTTTTCTTATGATTTTGATTTTTTTACCACCATTTATTAATATATATATAGGACCTTGTAAGTTGTAAATTTTGTGGATGTAGCATTCATAAACTGATGGAGGCAAAATAGGATTAATTTCTCTTTGGACCGTGCTGACATCTATATTATGCTTAGACTGATAATTATACATATATTTTATTCATAAACTGATGGAGGCAAAATAGGATTAATTTCTCTTTGGACCGTGCTGACATCTATATTATGCTTAGACTGATAATTATTCATATATTTTATCACATTTTGATTGATCCTATCATTTCCTACAGATTATAGAGTTTATTTTCCCTTTATTACAAATTGTGATTTCAAAAGTGTTCAAAACTTGGTTTGCTTTTTAGGTGATCTGAGATTTTTGACATTGGTGTTATGTGTTGTCTGTCAATCTTAAGAGAAAAGAGATCTCTAGGCTCTATTGGGTTTCAAGTTTTTAATTTAATAATAATAATGCTACATCAGTATGTATATCTGGCAAAGAGGGCCAGAAAAATAATGAAGTGGTTGACTGTGTAATTATTTGAAACCAGATGCATGTATGATGCATCAATTGTAGGGGTCCACCATCCTTGCAAAGAGATGTGTCATTCTTGTTTATAAAGATTATATACGACGCTTCATCCTTATTGAGTTTGATATCTTGAGAATTTTGAATGAATTACTAAAACTTATGATTCAAGATGCTAACTTTATCTTATTTTTATGTTCTTCTTTTTCGCTGATAGCAATTTATTATTTATTGCAGCCCTAATGGAGCTTATAGTTCTGGTTTCAGACCAATCACCCATCAGGTGAGCTAATGGCATGTTCAACCAGATTTGTGTCTTACTTTCTTTTATTGTGCTATGGTGGTGCCTAAACATTTATATGTTGCAGTTAGATATCTAGTTCCAGTTTGTTAATTTATTGGCTTGGACTTTCCTATTATTTTCAAGTACACCAAAAAAGAAAAAATATTACCCACAATATACACGGTATATATGGTAGAGAATAGAAGTTGTTGTTTGAATCAATAGAATAGGATACTGTATCTTGATGTCAGGAAAACCAAGCAAGAAAACTTAGGGCAAACAGAATTCTTTTCATCTACAAAAGGAGAAAAAGACTCCAACTATTGATAAGTTATTAGGAATTTGGCATTCATGTGTACATATTTAAATTGAATATTTATGGTGATGACCATGAAGAAGAAAAAAACTCAACTAGAGAGGTAAATGCCAAACACAGTCATGAAAAGTCAGGAATTCACAGATTGATTACATAATCAGATAATCTCATACTTCTTTTTGCCACGTCATCTAAATCACCGTATTTAAGTTCTCCTTTCTTTTGAAATTATTTAATAGGAGTTTCTCCGTTCTAGTCGAACCAGGAGGCGATATTGGGCAAGGAGCTATGCTGGATGGAGGCGATTTACAGCAGCACACCCATCTGCTGCTCATCGTGCTTTGGCAACATTAGAGAAAGCTGGCCGAATCAATTTTATGATTACCCAAAATGTCGATAGGTATCTAGTTATTTATCAATTTGGCTTATTTTGAAAACTTGAGATGTTATATGCAAGCTTACCCTGGAATTTTGTTGTATCTTGTTCTCAGGCTGCATCACCGCGCTGGTAGCAACCCTTTAGAATTACATGGGACTGTATACACTGTAATTTGTATAAATTGTGGATATTCCTTTTGCCGTAGCTTATTTCAGGACCAGTTGAAGGCCCTTAATCCAAAGGTTAGTATTTTGGACTTATTTTATAGGTAAATTTGTGTTGTCAAGGAATAAATGCTTAAGAAGTCATTTCTATATTAAAAAAAATTGCTGATGAAGTGAGTTTATGGCTGAAAAGGTTATGATATCCAAAAGATCTAAACCATTATTCTTGGGATAAAGTATATTATGTTTAAAGCTTTAACACTTAGATATAAGACTTAAGACATAATGACTCTTACTAGATGATTTTTGTAGTATGTGTGCAAACAGTATTGTTTTGATGGTTTGTTTGGATTGGTTTTGGTGGTGCTAAAAAGTTTCACCTCTTATTTTCTGTTCTCTTAAATCTTAGGAAGAGGGAAGTATTTGAAGGAGAACAATGACAAAGTTGGGTGCTCAACCATCTGGTGTGTGAGGTGGAGGGGAATGGATCCTCTCAAGTTGAAAATTCACATAAACTTGTCATGTTAAGCTTCTATGTCTATATCTCTCTTCATAAATGTTTATAAATCTTAGTAGTGTCCCACGTACTTAATATTAAATGAAGAGAGATATAGATACCAAAATTTAACATTACAAGGTCATGTGAATTTTCAACATGAGAGGATCCATTCCCGACATGGGGAGAGCAGTATCCCATTAAATGGTTTATACTTTATAGATTATATCCAGTTAATGAGAATTGAGAGAGAAAGTAAATCTGAGTGTTTGGGTGAATAAAGTGAATCTGATTAGTATTCTGATGATTACACATATTTATAGTTTGTAGTGAGGCTTACTAAGCAAGCTTATAGTCATAATAGACTGTTAACTAACTCTACCAGAAACATAACAGTTTGCCTCTAACTAAGGACTTACTGGGAGATACTAGAACCTGCTTAGAAGTTAGAGAGGACCCTTATATTCTATCTCCAGTGAAAGATTCCAAATGTTTTATGTAATAATCCTGGCTAGTAAACCTCTTTGCTTGGGATATACTACCTTTTATTACAGATGCACTGTAAGAAACTACTTTCTTAACTCATAAAACTTTCTTAAATGCTTATTATTTTCTTATACTCCTTGACATTACTAATAAAGAATGTAGATAAAAATACAATTGCGCTAGTGTACCATCTTGAATCTTGCAGATGTCTCTAAAATTTGTAGGATATAACCCTAAGAATATACTAAGATAGTCAGCTTGTTTTTTAAGAAATATGTTTTGTATGTTTCAATTATTATATCATTTCTGATTACATGTGTCTAATTATAGGAGAACACTGGTCTAAAATGAGAACCTTCTACTGAAAGTAGGAGAACATGAAACTGCCCTTTTAAAACTAAAAAAAAAGGTTCATAATTTACCAGAACTTTATTTTTTCAATCCTTTAATGTATTTGTTGGGGTTTTTGTTTCTCAAAACTTAGGACTGTTTACATCTGTTCTGAGTTTCCCTTTTCGGATGAGTCTAATTTTGCAAAATTAATGTTTTAAACCAGTGGGCAGAAGCAATTGAAAATTTGGACCGTGGAAACCCTGGGTCAGAGAAGAGCTTTGGCATGAAACAAAGACCTGATGGTGATATTGAGATTGATGAAAGATTTTGGGAGGAGGATTTTATCATTCCAACCTGCCAGAAGTGCAATGGAGTTCTCAAACCTGATGTAGTCCATCTTGCTTCTTTCAGTTGAATTATTTCTCTCTTGGATGGATACTTTTATCTGTTGGTTAGTTTTGTACAAATTTATTGTTCTGAAGTCTAAATTATTATAGCTGGTAATAAGTGGAAGAAGAGAGGCATGAGAAATATGAATGATATATATATATATAAGAATGAATTTATGAGCATTGACCCTGTCCCTCCTGCACAAAAAAAAAGGTTAAATGAAAGAAAAAATCATCTCAAAAGATTTCGTATCTTGAAGTGCAGAGAAGCTGTATAGACCTGTTTGTTCAGTTGCTTTCTGGATGTTTTGGCAGCTGGTTCCGAATATATTAGGTTACAGGAATATCCTAGGCAACTGATTTTTTCCTGTTTGGCTCAGAGGAATCAAATCAAAGTTCCTACTTTGTTGGCCATTTATGTCGTGTATTTTTTACTTAATTCTGTTTTATGTGACAAACCTTGATGTGTGCTGAACATCTTTTTTTTAATGCTTTGATGCTGGCCTATTTCTTCTCCCATAAGTTCATGGCATGTTTTAGGATTCATGATATAGGTGGAAGAAACAGACTACAGCTTTTTTTTCTTTCTTTTTTTTTTTTTTGCAAAAGTTATTCTGTGAACAGAGAAATCGCACTTGGTCAACCATGTATATATAAAATGTATCTGACTATTATGATTTGTGTCTTAGTATGCTTGCAACATGTAAATTCTTGTTTAAGTAAACAAAATGTGAATAGTTTATAGAGCGTTTCCTCCATTTCTGTGAAGGTTGTCTTCTTTGGTGATAATGTTCCCAAGGACAGGGCTGATATGGCAATGGAAGCATCTAAAAGATGTGATGCTTTTCTTGTACTAGGGTCATCTGTGATGACCATGTCTGCTTTTCGACTTGTCAGGTAATTCAACATTATGGACATATTTTGGTTATGGTATTAATATTATCTATTCTGTGATCTGCAACATGATTGATTGATAGTATATATGCATTTTTCATGTTTTCACATCTTCAAAATAAACATTTGATAAAATCCAACGTTGGAACGGAACCCTTCATCATCTTGTCAATCATTCTAACCCTTCATCATCTTGTCAATCATTCTTATAAAACTCCATATCAATCATAGATTCATAGGTGATTCCCATGAACAATGCTCAAGATTAAAATACTGTAATAGTTTTATAGACAGATTCAGCTAATTTATAAAATTAACTACAGAAAATTCTACCCCATTTGAATTAAGATATTTTGTAGTAAAATATCAAATGAAAACAATGTTTAAAAATTACACTGGTAGATTGATAACTGCATCCATGCAGTTCAAAACTAAACTGCAGGAGATCCATTTCTCTTAGGAACAGGGAAGAAAAATGGAAAATTGATAGAACTAAAAAAAAAGGGAATGAACAATTTTATTGAATAGTGAGAGTAGGAGAGAAATCTCCCCTCCTAGGGTTCCCTGAGCCACTGCTCTGTCTTGCAAAACTAACAAATTTGAATCCCTGTTTAACCTTACATCCCTTATTTATTTATCTTACTAATCCCCTCTTTCTAACTAACTGCCCCTAATTAATTTTCCCTTCTCTCATAAAATGATCGTTGTTGTCCTGCCATATGAAATTTGACATGCAAGATAAATCAACATATAGATACATCTTTCTTTTAGAACATAAGCAAGATATTAGTCTATTAAGTTTTACACGATGACAAACAAATCTTTGATGATCCAGATATACTGAAATATTTTGAATTAGATAATTGAATGGCAGAGTAATTGACATGTATTCGACAATGTGGTCTAGGTAGCTGTGCCTTTTTCTGTTACAATGGCAATAAATAAATACAATAATTTTCTGTCAAGAAGTTTTCTCTTTGATTGTTACTATTGAGAATGAGTTACTTGTGATCATTTCAAAGAAAAAGTAAATAGTCTTATGAAATTAAAGACTGATTCAGAAAGAACCTTGTATTCTTTAACTTCAAGCCATGAAATGTTTTTCCTTTGCCTGTGCTGTATTGACTGACTGCATATCTGACACAATTGGATTTTTAAAATTTACTTTTTACAGAGCAGCTCATGAGGCTGGTGCTGCTACTGCAATTGTAAATGTAGGTGTGACTCGTGCTGATGATTTTGTACCCTTGAAAATCAATGCACGATTGGGTGAGGTATGGCTCAAGTTGATCTTGACTGGAAATTCTAAATATTACATGTTTACCATCTCAAATCTTACAAGCGTTACATTGTTGCAGATCCTGCCAAGAGTTCTTGATATGGGATCCATCAGTATACCTGCTGTGTAATGATAATAGATGGCAAGATATATCTAGTTGTATTTGATGACTTCAGTCCACTCCCATGCTCATGCGCGTTGTTCATGTAGTGTCTTAACGGTGCCAGCCTCTTCAATTGACATCTCTCCCCTTTCTCTGCAACTTCTATGCACGCCACTTTCTCACCATAATCTCCTACAAATTAGAAATTCATTGAGTAACGTCAACTCTAAATTTCGTGAAATTATTCTTGCAGGTGATTGTTTAAGTTCCTCATGCTAAGGTTACAGAATATCTGAAAAACACGTTTTAGTGCCGGTTTCATAGTTCCATTGATTAAATAACTTCAAGCTCTCTATTGAAGAGTTATTACATCGCCACTAATAACAAACTGAAAAGTTGCTCTGAATTCATTAATTTGTATTTTTATATTATCATTCTTGTCCTGTGTAATGTAACTATTGTAAAGATGCGTTAGATATTCATGTTCTCTCAGTTTGTTGAAATGAATATTAGAATTTTCCAGTTTTATTTTTAAGACTAGAGAATCAGGTAAAAAGTGTCTTCCCCGCTGATGGAGTCCAATTAGAAACATCAAATAGAACCACAGCATCCTTACAAACACAAGCATTGTTACGTATAAAAAATGCTAACAAAGTTTATGCCCATTCATTTACTAAAAAATTTTAAAGGATCACAATCACATTGTTCTTTTTCACAGATTTACTAACTTAACTATTATGTGTGGCATTTTCCAATACATAACGTCTGAAACATGCATTGCAGGCCACAATTATTACGCATAGGAATTAGGACGCTATCTGGGCTATACACACATAACACACTCCCATGCCTAATGCCCTAACATATTTTCAGCTTAAAATCATAAAATGTTACAGATGCATTGTTCAAGTCATGTCTCAATTAAAATAAATGCATGGAAAAAATTAAAAAAAAAAATCATAAGATAATAGACATTTGTTTAATGCAATAATTATGCTTCTATCACTAACAGGAATTGTATACTAGATTTTAAAGCCATAAAAAATGGTTAAAACGAATGAGGGGCAGATGAAGCATTATAAAATGACAAACGCGCGATATATCACTGATCAATCACTTTACAAGTTTATATGCGTTAGTAACCAGAGCTTCAAAACAAAATTCCCAACATTCCAACCTAAAAGGTTTCCATGCTACATCATATGACCCTTGTGCTTCTTACAAGTCAACAAAAAAACCCTAAAGAAACATACAGACTCTGGTATTTAGACTAGTAAAATCCACTTGATGCCCATTTACTAAGAATTCTCATTAACTGCCTGGTCAATTTCTTCAATGTGATTACGAAGCACATTCCACTGCACACACGAGAAAAGAGTGTTAATCATTGAATAACGGGTCCAAAATCTTGTATTCTACTACACGTCTGGAAAAACAGATTCACTACGAGAACTTAAAAGGAACTTGTAAAAATACAACATGCATATAATTTCAAGTCGTACCTGATCCATGGTCAATGAGATACCTAAAAACCAAAAAACAAAGGTCATTGTAACCCAAGTTTATAAAACAAGTCAAATTAACCACCACCAAGCATCAAACGAATTGGTGGGATTAACAATATAGATCAAACAATGTCATTGACCTCTATTACAAACCAATGTTTCAGTAAAGGAAAATAAAAGACAGCAAAATCTATTCAAGTTCTCAAATTGATCTAAACTAAACTTTTCATGCATTCTAAACGAATTTCCCAGGTCTATAAACAGATCCCACAACCAACTGCATTGTCAAAAATACCAGAAATGAGCATATTTTAAAAAGTTAATTAGGTCAAAAGACCCAGAAAACAAACAAATGTCTAAGATAATTGGCAACGAGAATACAGAGGCAATAGACAAATGGTTTGGAGGGTAAGTGCAAGGTCATATAAATTTCCAATATAGGTGTGGTTATATAAAGTCAACATCCTCCAAGCTTTACTAAAACATTGTCATCCCAAGGCTTTTAAGTTTTATCAACATGATCCAACAAATGCTGTGTTGACCAATATTTCAATTGAGTCATCAATAATTTTCTTAACATTGCCATAAGTCTGCTCTTTTTATCAGAAAATGACTAGAGTGTACTCCAAAAAGATAGAAGTCCAGTAAAATCTCACTGAGAATTTAATGTTGTGCTTCAGTATAAGGTGCTCAACTATTTCAATGTCCTATTAGAAGCAAAGGATATAGCTGATAATTAAGTTCACTGGCATTATGTACAGTCATGACTCATGAATAACAGCCCAGATTAGCAAACAACATACAAATGGATAAATTTAAGGAAAATCAAATGTCACAATTACAACATGCTAGAATATGTTCAAGGACCAACTAGTTAGTAATCAAGAACCAGACAACAAGGCAGTGCTCAAAATAAAGCCTAGAGTCATGAATTTCTAGGTACTATGACACACATGTTAGCTGAGAGCAAATGTTAAATCTCACAATGATCATTGGCGTAATAACCTGCCAAACAACGCATCACCTGTATATTTGGGAATAGGGACTGTAGCTATCACCAACTTAAACATCCTATTCTATTCAATAGTTCAACTATCTTCTTGAATAAAGAATAAGACAAACGCGAGAATATGAGCGAGCGTTAAATTTCAACCCAAACAGCAATTAACAATTTATAGCTTTCAAAAGACAGAATCAAATCATTTCCTATTTCTCCAACAATGCACCTAAAAAAACTGAACCAAATTCACTAGTAAAGACAGGTCACTTAAAGAAGAACACACATACATTTCAACACAACATTTACAAACTAAAACGAAGGATTGAAAAACCTTTTTTGCCGGGCATTTGCTTGCCATCTTTGACGTAAAACTCGCGAATGTCAACCACAATCCTGCCCTGCCAATTCCTCACGGAAACCCTCCTGTTCTTTGAAATCTGCGTTTAACAAAATTAAAAGAATATAAAAAGCTCGTTCTAGAATAGAGGAAAAACAGAATCGAAAAATGAAAAGAAAACCCTAGTCGAGGTAGAGAAATGAAGGAACCTGACCTCACAGACAACGATGGAGTCGGGGTCGTCATCGGAATCTCTTTTGAGAGACTTTTTGGGAGGCGCGTGGCCTTCGGAGTCGCCATCGGAAGCGCAGTCGTGCTCCTCCCTCTTCTTCCCCTTTCCAGACATTTCTCGAAAGTTCCTGAGTCTTCTCTGTCTCTGTGACTCTGTTGTGACGTGAGGAATTAATAGACTTGAATTGAAAAGAGGGGAGCAAATAGGTTTTTATAGAAGAAAGAGAGAGCCAAAGACAAAAATCAAAACCTCGAAACCGTTTTGGCGCCCAAATGGTACTCGAACCCCAAGAGTCACTTGAGTGTGTGGTGGGTGTTAATGTTTGTTAATGTTTGTTAATGAATGCTCATTTCAGTGTTTCGCATTTCCAGGGTTGGTGTCACACTCACATAGTCGCACTGTGACTTGTGAAATACGCGTCCTTAATTTTTTTTTTTTTTTAACTAGAGGTATCCCTAATAATTGAGGGTAATTTTGATAGTTACAATTAAGCTTTTTATCGATTGAGAGTGTATTTATTAATAAAAATTAGTTGTAAATATATTTATTAATTGAAATTTTTTTAAAAATTAATAAAAATAATAAAATAATATTTAGAAACATGATTAATTATTAAAAGATAAACGAAAATTATTGGGAGATAAAACAAAGCTTTTTTTAAAAAAGTTAGCTCAAGTAACTTCTAAAAAAAATAGATAAAACAAGAAGGTACTTAAAATATTATCTTACTAAACACTCATTAAATGATTCCAACTACTAATTTTAATTTTTCTTATAGCTGAAATATGTTATCAAACACACTCTAACTCAACTTTTTACTATATGTATAATTAATTAAATTAAACTAGATCTTCCGTTCTTTGGTTACATACTTACAATTTCATTATATTTGTGAAAATCATTTGAAAATTTTAATTACATTTATTTATCGACTTTGATAACATCAATTGGGAATAAGAGTATCCGGGGGCGAAGCCAGAAACTCACGGTAAGGGGGGCCAATATTATAATTTTTCCTACTCAACTAGTTCACCCCAAATGCAATTTGGTTATTATATATAAATTAAACAATCATGATTTTTCTACACACAATTTTATACACTCATCTCTACACTCATTTTTTCTCTATCTCTTTCATCATTTCTCATCACATCAATTATCACATCTTTCACTTACTCACTCTGCATTTTCTTTTTTCTTTATATTTCTCTCTTCTCATATTTTCTACACTTAAAATATTGAGTGTAAAACAAATATTTTCCTAATTTAAATATAAAAATATGAATTAAGATAAACATTCATAATTAATATATATAATGTAAGTAATTTAAATTTTTTATGAATTATTTTAATTATTATTTTCTTTTTTCTATTTATTTTATATTATTTAATTTAATTATTTAAATATTTTAATTTTTAATAAAATATTTTATCACTCAAAAAATAATAAGAATTTATAATTTAAAAAAAATATAAACTTATAATTACCTAGCATTACATTTTTGTCTAAAAAACAAAAATAGAATTTATATGATATAACTTTATGTAAAAATATCTTTTACTATATAAATATATAATCTATATCTCCTTCTATATGGGCTTCCAATGTAGTATAAATTTATTTAATACTACCTTCATTTCAATTTATCTACCCCATTACATGAAAACACATGGATTGAGAAATGAAACAAATGTGTTGATTTGTTTATTAAGTTTATTATTTTTTCCTAATATATAATTTTATCTCTCTATCTTAATTATTATTTTTCTTTACTTATTATCTCTCTTAATAAGGCTAAATGTGAGAAAGAGGTAATTAATACTCTTTTAAATTTCTAAATAAAACAGATAAATAGAATAAAAAAATTCTTCAAACGAGACATATAAATAGAAACAAAAAAAAAATTGAGGGGGCCATGGCCCCCTTTGCCCTAACATTGCTTCGCCCATGAAGAGTATCGAAAATAAAAATTTTTTATTAAAAAATTATTTATTGCAACATATTAAAAGAGTGATAAATATTTTTTAATAAAAAAATTATTTTTTACTCTTAGAGCAACTCCATTAGGAATTGCTTGATATGAGTTGCTTAATTTAAAAATTATTATTTTAATGTGGGTCCCACAAGTTGAGTTGCTTAAAAATTATATAAGCAACTCTAGCTCATTTTTAAGCAACTCAACTTGTGGGATCCGCATTAAAATAATAATTTTTATGTTAAACAACTCTTCTAGACAACTCCCATTGAAGATGATCTTATGCCCCTTCCTTAAAATTGATGTCATCAAAATTGTTAAGACTTATTATTTCATAGTGAAATTTTTTAGGATAAATTACACTCTCCTTATGAAAAAAAACTTAAATTACATCACTTTCCCCTTATTGTAACACCTGCACTCTTCTTCCCCAAGAGATCGATACCTGTTACGCTTTATTTTAATATCTACACTCTCATCCCTTAAGATATCTGTAAGTATTGCACTTAAATTCATTCTAATATAAACAAATTTCTTATAGTAGTTTTAGTTATTGATTTGTGAGTTTTAACCTCATTAGTATATAATTTTGAACCTCTATCATCAATTATAAGATATTAGATGTAGAATATAAAATAGAAATTTCGGCTGAAATTTTAAAGTTGATAAAATTAACATTAAATTTTTTTTCATCTTCTTAAGTTCTAAAATTAACAATAAATATTTAAAATTAATTATCAGTGTCATTAAAAGTTGTAAAGAAAAAAAAATTTCATTCAGAAACAAATTTATAGTTATTCACTATCATTAAAATATTTATTTACGTTAAACGGATTAAAATGTAAGGGTCCTGCTAACGAGTGTCCTAAGGACATTGATTAAAGAATCCCTATGTGGTAGGTTTTATTGGAAATCACAGTGTTGATTGTATTTATATTATTAAATGTTACAACCCAATAAAATATTTCTAATTTTGGTTCTTTAATCAGTGCTTTAGAGCACTCGTTCCAAAATGTAATACACATTATTTTCTAGGGGAAAGTGAGTGTACAATTTATAACAAGAGGAAAGGGTGGTGCAATATGGGTCTATTTGGTTTGAGGAAACGTTTTCTGTTTTTGTTTTCTGTTTTTGTTTTTTATTTTTATTATGTTTCCTGTTTTCTGAAATTTTACAAAGGAAAAACTGGAAATGCTGAAAACAGCAATTTTTTGTTTCCAGCATTTCCAGTTTTTCCTTTGTAAAATTTCAGAAAACAGAAAACAGAAAATAGAAACAGGAAATGAAAATGCAAACCAAACAGGCCCCTCGAGATTGGGAAAGGTAAGGGCCTGTTTGGTTTGCATTTTCGTTTCCTGTTTCCATTTTCTGTTTCCTGTTTCCTGAAATTTTACAAAGGAAAAACCGGAAATGCTGGAAACAAAAATTTGTTGTTGGAAACAAAAATTTGTTGTTTCCAGCATTTCCAGTTTTTCCTTTGTAAAATTTCAGAAAACAGGAAACAGAGTGAAAATAGGAAATGGAAACAGGAAATGTTTTCGTAAACCAAACAGAGTAGAATCTGGTTTACAAATATGGATATCATGCAAAACCTAAACTCAACCCGGTCATATTAAACTAAAACAATAAATTAACAATGAAGTTGAAATAATACACATATAAATAATTAAGTTTTTTTCCCTAACCTTCCAAAAATCACGGATTGGATGGGTGAAGGTACTGGTTCACGGTTCAGTGGTTCAACTGTGGTCAAACCGGGTAATAATCAGGGACGGATCCAGGATTCATAAAGGGGGGGCCGAGAAATTTTTTTAATAATAAATATTAAATATTAGTCAAATTCATCAAATCTTTTAATTAAGTTATATATATGCTACATTCATGTTATAAAATTTATCAATAATAATATTTGTATCAAATAAATTTTTCGATAAAAATCACTTAAAGGGGCTAAATTTCAATAAAAAAAATAAAATTTAGATTATAAAAATTAAATGTATTACATTCATTTTATTTATTACATATATATTGATAGTGTTTTATTTTTTTATTTATAATGTGTGTTGTAATGTAATATAATGGGGGAGGGGGCCAAAGCACATGCTTGCCCTCTGAATCCGTCCCTGGTAATAATTAAATATATTTTTTAATATTATATAATATTTTTTAAGTAATAAAATAAGATAAAATCATAAGAAATCAAGATATATAAGATTATACATTAATATAAAAGACTTTATTATATGTATTATATGATAAAAAATCATAACAATTGACTAAATAATAAATATTTATGTGTAATCCTTAAAAAGTTATTTTTATTTATCTTAAAAATATTTTAGATTAAATTAAAAATAAAAAAAAAACAAAAAAAAATGATTTTTTTGAAATTGACTAGTTCAACCGGTTTTCTGGCACCGGTTCTTGACTGGTTCCACCGGTTCTTGACCGGTTCCCACCGGTTCTGAAACCAACCGATTTTCAGGGTTGTATGGACCAGACACCAGGCCGGATCCCGGTCGGACCGGTCCGGTTTTGCTAGCTATGTTATCAGCTACCAGCTAGTTTTGCCAAATACACCCTCAATAGTTTTTCAGTTTTCAGCTAACTTTAAGCTTTTAGCGAGCTTTTCAGCTTTCAACTAGTTTTTCAGCTAGTTTTACCAAACACACTCTAAATACACTATAATACTTGTGGAGTTATATATAATCAAGTTTTTCAAACACTTAAACAAAAGGTTTATACTAAATTATTCTAAAAAAATCAATTGAACTAGCTTTGAAGAGTTAGTAGCTAATATTCTTGACCTCGAAAATGAAAATCTGCAAAAGTAGAAAATGAGAAAATCTAGAAAATGAAACTCTGCAAAAGTAGAAAAAATCTATAAAATTTCTCTATATCACTTCACTTATTTGATGGTAAAAGTAGAAAAAATCTAGAAAATGAAAATCTGCAAAATTCCTATTAATAATTAAGGGACCGTTCGGAAGTTTTCAGTTTTTGATTTTTAAAAATTTTCAATTAAATTTTTACAACTCAAAATCAGAAACTGAAAACTTGTTTTTGTGGTTTTCAAAACAAACATTTTGAAAACCACAAAAAGTGATTTTCAATTTTTGGTTTTGAGTTGTAAAAACTTGATTGAAAATTTTTAAAAATTAAAAATTGAAAACTCACAACCACCCCGAACGACCCCTAAATAATAAGGCGTTGAATTAAGGAATGAAAATTTATTTTCATCGAAGAAGGAATTTCATACAAATGAAAGTGCATGATATTTTATTATATCCTATTTATGTTTCTCTTTTTTTTTTTCTTTTAAACAAATATTATCCATTTTATCTTATCTTCTCGTTCTTTTTCTCTTTCTCTGTACTTTTAATAAACTTTATCTTATTTTATACATGTATTTATTTATTTGCATTGTTACAAATAATGCATTTTTTCTATAGGGATTTTTTTTTAAATAATACAAAAGAATGTTTCTAAAATAAAAACCAAAGTTTTAAGATTGGAAAAGTGAACCAACATGTTATTTTTCATTTTTAAACTTTTATGTGGATTCTAAATTAATGCTTATTTTTAACATTTCATAAGATTTAAATTTGAAACTTTATTTTAAGAAAAATTGAATTTCTTGTCCATTGAATTGAACCACAAAATATTATTTTTTATCATTCATAAAAAAGTCCAAACATGCTTCTCATCTTAAAATTTAAACTAAAGATATTAAGATGTAAACTATTTTTTAAAAGTCTTATTTTAATTTGATTATTTGTTTTTACAGATAAAAAATCCAAATACAAAATCCAATATGTGATTAATGGTAACTTTTTTGGTTTCTCTTCCGACTTAAGTTTTTTTTCCCCCTCTGGTGGCCAGGCTGTTTGCTTTCTTTTTCGAACGACCAAAACCCTGTGGAAGTGTCTCTGGCTGTTGGTGCGTTTGCTTGGTCTCTCCCAACAAAAAAACTAATAAAAAGCCAAATAGACAAGGTAGGTTTAATCAATGATTATGAATACCTTGTTGCTTCCTCTATGATCGATTCGATTCTAGTCCAGCCACAGATTAATACATCCTTTGCAGCAAGAGCGTGCAAAATCAGAATCGATGGGTAATATATTCGTTAAGAAGCCAAAGGTAACAGATGTCGATCGAGCAATTCTCGCTCTCAAGACCCAAAGACGCAAACTTGCCCAATATCAACAAAAGGTTACCCTTCAAAACCCTCCTCCTCTTTGACTCAATTTTAATTTCTGCCATTGTGATTGTGAATTTGGTCATCGTAAGATACTAATTACTAGGGTTGGAATAGTAGAACAACAAACCCTTGACTCAGTGATTTATATACAAAAAAAAAATATCATTGTTCTTCTTAGTGTAGTTAGTTATGTTATTAGGCTTTGTCTTTTGATCTTCTGTAAAGTGAATTAGCTGAATGTCGATGGTGCTTACACTTTTTTGTTATTAATCAGAGAGTGAATGAACTTATGGCTCTTCAACTGAACAATTTCAGGATCTATTGGAGTTGTCTTAATTGTCTGGTCATTGATGATATATAGCATTTTAATTAGAAGTTAGAACATAAGTATTGCAGTGGTGATGCCTTATAGGATTTGTTGCCTTACTTGAGTTGCTTCCTTTTTGCATTCCTTGTTTTCCAGCTTGACGCTGTTATTGAAGCAGAAAAGCAAGCTGCGCGAGACTTGATTCGTGAAAAGAAGAAGGACAGGGCTTTGTTAGCATTAAAGAAAAAAAAGACACAAGAAGAATTGTTGAAGCAAGTTGATGCCTGGCTTCTAAATGTTGAGCAGCAAGTAATATTTTAATATTGGTTTTATTATTCTCTATCTTTTTTTTTGTCCACTGATAATAATTTTATCACTACCTGTTTGTATCTTTTGATGGCTTTCCAATTGTCTGTGTCTGTGGTGCCAAGTTAGTATTTTCCCTTCTGGTGTCATGTTCAGAAGAGATAACTGTGTATCAACACTGCTTTTCTTTCGACATGATTATACGTCTAAAAGAAATGCACACACTTATTTCTTTGGTTCAGTTAGCAGATATTGAACTGGCAAGCAAGCAGAAGGCTGTGTTTGAAAGTTGAAGGCTGGTAATGATGCAATGAAAGCCATACAGAGTGAGATAAACATTGAAGATGTTCAGAAACTTATGGATGAAACTGATGAAGCTAAGGCTTATCAAGATGTGAGCTTGACTTCACTCTTATCCTTACTCTTGCTGCTTTTGAAAACTGATTTCCATGTCTACATTTATTACTTTTATTTGGGGGGGGGGGGGGGGTTAAAACCGGGTTGTACTGGTTTGAGTGAGCTTTAAGCGGTGTCAGCTATTAATATTTCACTGCTAATTTTTCTTTGTCAAATTCCAACTCGTTTTCTTTTGTTTACATTTGTTGATTACTGATGGTCGCCATATGTTGTTAAATTTGAAGGAAATTAATGCAATACTTGGGGAGAAGCTATCAGCAGAAGACGAGGAGGAGATTTTAGCAGAATTTGAGAACTTGGAGATCCAGGTATTATACAGATTTCAGTTTTTGTACCTTTTTATTAACTTCTGGTTTACACCAATATCGTCCATTTAAATTGTTCCAGTTGAACTATTAGTTTAATCATAATATTATGGACAGGACATATGTTATTATGCTTCAATTTAACCCTTTTTTCATTTACTGAACCTCTTTGCTGGACAAATGGCATATTATTATATAAGCCTAGGTTAAGGGAGATTCTTCATTTGTAGGTTAAATTTGCTTTTGTTTTGTTATATGATGAATGAGTATCTAAGATTATTTGCGGTATGGCATCTAGTGATGAGAAGACTCGTATTGCAATTAGCTGCATATTGCATAATGTAACTGTCTGGTAGTTATGCTGCCAGCAGAAACATAGAATTCAACTATGTGTCTGCTTCTTAGCAAAGTTTTGAGCTAGCAATTGACTGCAGAGATTATGAATTCAAAATTATGAATATGATATATAGGAAAAATACTAACATAAATCATGCCAGCAAAAAAAAAAAAAATCTTGAGCAATCAAAGAGGCGTGAATATGGAATAGATGCATCATGCCCCTGTAAGTTGTTATTACATGGCAATTGACAGAGTTCATATTATTCTCATCAGCTTACTGTCCAAGAACTACCTGAAGTTCCTGCCTCAGTTTCTGAAGGGATCGATGAAAAGTTGGACCTTCCTGATGTCCCAACTAAGGCACCAGTTACCAGTGATGCTGAAGTATCTACAAAAGAAAAGGTATCTCCCCCTCAACTCCCACCATCCCCCACCCCCACCCTAAAAGGAATTGGAAATTGGCTAACTGCTAGTGAATGATGGTGCAACAGTTATGGAGGAACCATTGGAAGCTTGAAGAACACTGTGAGCGAAACAAGTCAACTGCTTTGCAAACCAAGATCCATCTGGACTTAATGTCTGCCTGTATCTTACAAATTCCGTTGCAAATTTAAAGAAGTTGCTATTGATTTTTGTATTTGCAGTGTGGCATTTAATTTGTACAGATAGTCAGATACACATGTAATTTTAACATGAATCATATGCTGAGAAATTCATACTTTGTTTTTTGTTTTTTTCATTCCTTAATCACTCTTTCACATTCTTTACGAGTTTACGTTAGATATTTCAATGTAAAGCGATAGTTTAAGTAAATTACGAAATTGTCCAATAGTATATCCTGTCTGCACAAACACCACGAAATCCTCATTAGAAATTGGACAATCAAACGCACTATCCACTATTGAGTAATATCATGATAAAGTAAAATACAAAAGGGTGAGAGTAATTCTTGATGCGTAGCTATATGTAGCTGGAGAGGCTGCTCAGTCATAGAGAATCCTTACACGTAATTCTTTATTATGCCCTATTTGTACATTGCATGATTTGCTTTCCAGATTTCAAGATACAAACTATACAAAATCTTTTAGCATCACCCAATCTACTAATATCTTACAATCATTGTATCACAAATCCAAATGGGCACCCTCTCCTTGAGAACTAGCAGTCAAATTAGAAGAATGCACAACTGGTTTGCCAAAATATCTTGACAGTATGAGTCGGGCAATATTCTCAGCTGCCACAGCACTGGTCTCCATGGTGCTAGCTGCATTTTCAAATGCATTGACATAGTACAGATGCCGTCCATCCAATATAAATGGTTGCAAATACTTCTGGGGCGTGGTAAGTGAGGGTAGGCACCCCAGTTTATCCGAATTGTCTCATTCCTCACACTGCCAGGGAAGCAATCAACAAAAGTTACAAACTGATTAAAGTTTTCTTTTCTCATTTTTGTGGGAGAGAGATAGGACAGAACTTAAATACAAAGCTAAACAAATAAATGTCAGCATTAGGTATTTAGGTTCCAAACCTGATGCATTCCATTTGCAGTTTTGCACCCTAGGCTTAAATGATTAATCAGAGTTCATATTATTATTATTATCAGGTTGGATGTTGAACCTATGGCTATCCCAAATTATGGAGTAGACCTTTTTTCAAACTGGAAATGAGCAGGTTTCTAGAATAGATTTTGTTACAAGAATCAGCAGTATAATTTAAGGCACGGGAAAAATTAACTAACTTCTGATACTATTACCTGAAAATGCTATCCAGTAATGTGTCTGCCATTGGCTGACGAGAGAATATTTTATAAGTGGATTCTTTTTCGTTGTGCTGCTTGAGAACTGAAATGCTTGAAAATGGAAGTTTAGGGTCCTCTATTGTGCCCACAAGATCTGGAATTTTTGTGGCAGACTTGAGACCAAAATATACCTAGTGCAGAAATAAAGCATCTCCATTAGGAGTAGGACCAAGCAAAATAAAAGGAAAAGGTATATCAGACTGACAAGGATGGAATCTATACTACATAGTACAGAATGTCCGTGAGCTTATGACTATCAGGTCTCAGAATACTCACAGGGTTTAAAAGGCCCCGGACAAAAGTTGCATGCGTGTGCTGTAATTTTCTCTCAGGAATTGAAATTGGGGGAATGAAATGAATATTTAACTCATCCAATGGTTGTAGCAACCACAGCAACTTCACAGGTGTAACTCTTCCCTTTTGTTGAGTTGAGTTCATAATAATGTCCAAGGTAAGCAATGGATTTTATTTCTTCATGCAGATATAATGCAACATCTGACTGATTAATCAGTCCTGCGGCCATTTGCCAATTGCCTCCTTCAATGGACCATAATCCCCCACCTGATCCTGCCAGAGAAACTGCACCAGCCAACCCACTCATGTAGACACTCTGACCATAGTTAATACGTGTGATGACCTGCATGAATAAACAGAACCAAAGTCCATGTTCAGATGAGTTATTTTAAATCTCAGATGCTGCTCCTTTCTACATGTGTGAGATATTTTGTTCTACGGTAACATAATACATTCACATAAAACCATTACCGTTAAACCAGTACTTAGTTGAAACAAATAAGGTAACACAGATCACAGCCCTGAAAAACTTGCTGCCTTCTAGTTTGAAGTATAGACCACGGATCCCCAAATTGTTTTGTTATCAAATAGTTGTTTAAGACAACCCCAAATAAACACATGTATTTTCACTGTCTGTGAGTGTGTTACAAATGTACCACATCACAATTAACAAAATGCAGACCTGTGGTTCTGTAAGATAAAACAATGGCAATCACTTCATACCATATCACCAACATAAGTGTTATCAATTGCTAGAAGAAAATTTGTGACTTTGTGATTAGTAAGGTAGTGTTTGGCTCAGGTTTTATAGAGCTTCTCTTATCTTTAAAAGGAGAAGCCGGTCAAACACCATTAAAGAAAAGCTATCTATAAAAAAAGCTCATTTTTCATACAATTTTTTTTTAAAAATAAAATTGTAGCACATTTAAAAGCTACTCCCATGAGTTTTTGGCTTAAAAGTAGTTTTAAGTTAAAAATTCTCATACTAAAAATTTTACCAAATAACTTCAACTTCACATTTAAAAACTCTTATTTTTAGCTTCAACTTTATAGTAACTAATAAGCACAAAGAAAACTAGTTCAAAGCTACCTAATAATTCTTACCGTGACAAGTTCATTGATCAATAAGGGAGACAACCCAGCATCAACCAACTCATCTCTCAAAGACCTGGTAGTAAGATTATACAGAGCAGCCCATTTCAGCATCTCATCCACAGTCTCAAAAATGGGTCTCGTACCAGGTTCCTCATAGTATTTTAAAAACCTATCCACAGCAATCTAAATAACAACTTCATTAGCAAACAATACACATAGTTACACGAATAATGCTACCCTCTCTCTCTTTCACACACACACACACACACACTAATGCATCACCTCACATTACTTTCATTAACCAGCTATAAAACCTATACAACTAGCAATTACTTATACTTAACCACTTAACTATCTATAGTTAATCATGATTCCTGTCACAAATCCTTTTAAATTGTTGGTTAAGTATAGGTAAAGTGTTGATATTGCACACGAAGCATTTTCGAATCGAATTTCATTTGAAAATTAAAAAAGAAATAGAAAGTGGAGAGATAGATACAAAGGGGAAATACCTCAACAAAGTTCTGCATCTTAAGAAGCGAGAAACCATAGCGAAGGAACATGAGCGCCGAATTGAAGAGAGACACGAGACTATTGATGAAAGGGAGTAGTTTGAGGAGCTTATCGATGAGAGGAAGATCGCAACTAATCTTAGCGGTTTTTGAAAACAAATTTGTTCCCATCCCAAATTCCCAGAGAGAGAGATTCCGAACGAGGCTGCTTGACCTTGAGGTTTAGAAGCTTTGTGTAATCGACGGCGTGAAGGTTCTTCGGATGGAGAATGGAAGCTCCGGCTTTCGAAGGTCTCGCCCGCGACGGTCACGGTGGCTATGCGGCCCCCAACGACGCTGTTGCGCTCGAATACTCGGATTTTAGTGCCGGGAGAGAGGTCCGGTGAGTATTTGCGGAGGAATGGGCGACGGATGAGCCGCCGATGCCGGCACCGACGATGCAGACGGTAGAAGTGGGTGGCGGTGAAGCATCGGAGTGTGGCTGAGCTTGGGAAAGCACAAGAAAGGTCAACAACAAAGGGATTATCATAGGCATTGTCTACAAATTTCTGGACATGGTTTCTGCTGTCACCTGCTGCCATTTTTATATTGAAGAATGCAAGCGCAATTTTTAATATAAATCTTTCATACAACGAAATTTACGGGAAACGTCTAGCATATAGTAGCGCGTGGGTGTCATACCGGTATGACACACTCTTTGAGTCACTAGATATAATTATTATAATCAATGGTCAGATTGGAGTATATGTAACCTGCTAAATCGGTTAATGGTTATTTTGCCAATTGTTCCTTTTGTAAAACCCCCTCTTCTCTCTCCTCCCTCTCTCTCTCGCTTTCTCTATAATTCTTTCTCTCTCCCCTCTTTCTCTCTCACCTCTCTCTCTCCCCTTTCTCTCCTATCTACCCCTCTTCTCTCCCTCTCTCATCCACTTTCTCTCCTCTCCACCTCTTTATCCCTCTCTCACCTTTCTCCTCCCCTCTCCTCTCTCCTCTCTATCTCCTCTTCGCTCCCCCCTCTCTTGCTCCCCTCTGGTCTCCTCTCCCCTCTCTTTCTATCTCCTTCTCCCTCTCTTTCCTTTTTCTTTCTCTCACATTTAACTATATAATAAATAAAAATGAAAAATTAACTTATTTCATCATTATAAAAATGACAATTATTCAAAAATAATATATTAACCATATGGCGACCTTGAGAGGATCGCGTGGTGAATTCCATGATTTTTTGAAGGGTAGTTTGTAATTGACTGTGGGATTATTAATAGCTAAACACAAAGGGAAAATAATTAAAAAAAAGCAAGATGATAAAAAATACGAAATTTGGTTTTTTATGGCTCCGACCATTAGAATCCAATGTGGAGAGTTTTCTTGACGAAAGTCAAAAGTGCGATTTTGTGGCTGTGAGTGTGAGACACGAAACCCTAAACAAAGTACTAAGTTTGGGGGAGGCCTCATGCAGCATACATGTCGTTTGATTTTTTATCTGAAATTTTGCATTCTAGTGTGTAAGTGACGTGAGAGGACACGCGTGGTGAATTCTCATGATTTTTGAAGGGTTTTGTAATTTATGTGAATTAAATAGCTAAAAACAAGGGGAAATGTTAAAATAGCAAATGATAGTAAAAAATTTACAAAATTTGGTTTTTGAGGGGGAGAGAGGGAAAGAAGAGGAGACAAACGAGCTGAGAGGGGGAGAAGAGAGAAAGAGGGGGGATAGAGGAGAGAGGGGAGAAAGAGAGCTAGGAGGAGAGAAAGAGGGGAGGAGAGAGGAGAGAGGAAAGAGATAGGAGAACTGAGGAAGAGATGGGAGAGAGAAAGAGGAGGAAAGAGATAAGAGATGAGAGAAAGAGGTGGAGAGAGAGGAGAGGGACGGAGGATAGAAGAGAAGGAAGAGAGAGGATAGGAGAGGGCAAGAGATGGGTGAGAGAAAGGGGGAGAGAGAGGGGAAGAGAGAGGAAAAAGATAGGGGAGAGATGGAGGAGAGAGAAAGAGGGGGCGAGAGGAGAGGGAGGGAAAATAGAGGAAAGAGACAGGAGAGAGAAATATATGACATGCTAGGCCCTCAACTGCAAATTGTTTAAATTTTATTTTTTTTTATCAGATAACATGACCTGCTATCCCAGGTCAAAATAGTGTCATACCGATATGACACCCACACGCTGCTTCATCCTAGATTGACCCCGAAATTTACTTCGGTTTCTCTAAGAATGTTATATTTTCTCATACAATTAAGTCATGTTTTAAATTTACTTCGGTTTCTCTAAGAATGTTATATTTTCTCATACAATTAGAAAAAAATGTTTAAAAAGGTGCACTAGAATTGGCATTTTTTTATTATTTTGAGTCTTTAATCTTGGATGTAAAAGTTTCTCTTAATTTAATCTCTTATTCAATAAACATCATATATTTATTCACAACACACATATATATTACTCATTTTTATCTTTCATTTAAGGTTTTTGCATAAAATTTAAGGAATGCAATAATTATGTATTTTTAGCACTTTTTTTTTCTAAATATGCTCTTTATCTTTCTCCTATTATTACATTTAATATCTTTCTTTTTACAATGAAATATATTCCTTTTTCAAACGTGCTTTAACTCCATACCATAAATTTTTGTTAGAAACATAAGTAGTACATTTATCAAGACTTTGAATTTTTTGAACATTTATGATATAACTTTAGAATAAATATTTAAAATAAAAAGAACTAAATTTAAAAATGGGTAAAATTTAAAAAATAGCATTTATTAGTGCATTGGTATATGAAAAGACAGTTAATTAGAAATAAATTCGAGACTCTAAAACGACACATAATAAGAAACGGAGGGAGTAATCACTTGTCTTTAAATTTAATCAATCACAAACTTTTTATTTTTAACATCAAAACTTTCCTTGATTATAAATTTAAAGCTTATAAACTTCAATTTTAATACACCATATAAATTAATAGATAGAATTGATGGTATTTTTTTTAATGTAAACCAAAAAACCATCGATTATGACGAGGTTAACTCTTTTTAGAGCCAGCAAAATGGGCTAGTCCGATCGGGCCGGCTCGCCTGAACTCACATTTTAATAGGGTTTGAGCATTGAAATTTGGAGCCAGATTTTTGTCGGATTTTTTAGCCCGAAATAAATAAAGCCCACAACAATTCGGGTTCGGGCCGAGTAGCCCGACGGGCTTTCGGGCTACCCGCATATATATAAAAAAATAAAAAATGTTGAAGGGTATATATTTTTCCAACATAGTATAAGTTCTTACAATTAGTAAACACGTGTTTTTGTGCATGGTCACAAAGTCATGTTCACTTCACATTTTTTCTTATGTTTTGATCAAGCAAAAGGGACGTATTTTCAAGCATAGTATAACATTTATTTTCAAAGTATAAATTATAATATATATAAGTACCACTTGAGGAACTTTCAATTGAAAATATTGATTTTTTTTCATAATCATAAAAAAATACTAGCAACGTTCGTAAAATATAAATAAATGAAATACTTATATAAATTACATTTATAATATATCGAATGTAACTTTCACTTCTTTCTTTTATTTCTAACTAGTCGTTGTACCCGTGCCATGCACGGGACATTTTATCGTATTAGACATATAATAATAATTTGACAAAAAAAGGACATACAATATTTTTTTAATAAATAGAATTCATAATATATGAAAGTTAAAAATTACATATTAACGTGAATGATTTTTTTCTATATTCATCTTTTATTCTTATCTCTGGCTCAATTATTCATTTGCACAATATATCCTAACAAACTCAAGTTACTTCCCTTTCTCCTTTATTCCACCCCAACATGTAAGTTTTTTATATTGTCCATGTATATCCGTTAAATCCTATTTTAAATTATATTTATAAAGAAATTAAAAACTATGTAACTTTAAAATTATTTTAATTTATTGATTACATGATATTTTCCAAAAAAATGATTATCTAAATATTCTAAAAGTTTCAAAAGTACATTTTAAAAAATGAACTATTATTCTTTTTTGTAGTTTGCCAAAGAATTTTCTATATATTACATTTTTAATGGGATTACTAACTCTTTTTAAAGGTTGATAACTATTTGTCTTATAATTCCTGCCCCTAACCCATTTATCTAACTAAAAATATGTCTCACCACCATTTTCAATCATACTCTCTACCGACTCTTTTTCCATGGAAGTCATATTTAAATTTTTTGTATATATCCATGAAATTGACCAATTTTTTAAACTTTCCTGCCATGCCCCCTTTCATACTGAACGAAATTTTCTCCAAAGAGATTCACTTATTAATATTCTCCATTCTCATTTATCAAATAGTGTTAAATTAAATGATTGCATCTTTTATTCCTAACACTCTTATATCTTATAGTCTTTTATATCTTTTTATTTATTTGAAAAGATTTTATTTTATTTGATTTGTTATCCCATTTATAATAAAAATTCATACAATATGATATATAATTTGTTATCTCTAATGCTTATGGAATGGCTCCTTACTGATATTTTTTCTATTGCTCTATGGAATGTCTCTAATACATACATGATGTAAAAAAATATGAATGACCTTTCAGAGTTTTTTTTTTCTAGTTCTCCAAGAATGCCGCCTGTATAGGATAAAACTTTATTCTTGGAATTGCTTTCAGTCGTAACGTTCATTATTTTATTTTAAGGTTTAAATTCAAATAGACCGAACTATAATATTTCTTTCTAAACACCAATAATTTTCTTGCCAACTTATATATGCCCGCATTTGGCAATACAATTGAATAGAACTAAAATTATATGTATTATAGGCATTGCTCAGTTCATCAACCACTTAAAAACTTTGCTAGCCAGTTTTACCCATAACCAAATCAAATTTTAATTTCCTATCAAGTTAAATTTTGCAAAACAACTAAGTTGTTGCAACACATACAAAGATAATTAGTCACCAATTAAAGAAATTCTACAATATTTTCAATCTTTCATTTATCATTGTCAAGCAATAAAATTAAAAAATAACTCAAAAAACCAAATGAAAAGGTCATAACTCATAACCAATCACAATTTTGTTTTTTTTCAAATATTTAGTGAGACTTTGGCATTTGCAAAGTATGAAAACTAAAAAACGTTGTTTTTTTATCCTAGATCACAAAGACCCTTTAAACAAAATAGAAAACCCACATAAGAACAATAATTAAATAATTATTATAGTTACTATTAGGGTACGTTTGTGAGTTGAATTTGGAGGGAAGAGAGGGAAGTGAATGGTTTATGGAAGCCCTTCTCTCCTTTGTGTTTTGTGAGTTTAAGTATTTTACAAAGTCTTTCCCCCCTCTTCTCCCCCTTCCTTCCACTCCAATCTTTCATTTCCCTACTCTCTGAACTCACAGACACACCCTAACGTAATTATAAAATATTTTTTAATTATTTAAATTTCATAGTATATCTTTATTTATCTTATAACCTTTTTTAATATATTTAAACTATTAAATGACCTTTAATATTGATATTTGATATTTTGATATAATGATTTACTATGGTTATTATAAAAGAAGTACATTTTTTAAGTGTTTGAGGATGTTTCAAATTTCGTATTACATTTTTAATTTTTTAAAATGATTTTATAAATGATTTTAATATGTTATAAATTTTGTATTATATTTTTTTATATTATAATTTTTTTAATATTTATTGTTAAAATTGGCTTTAATATTATTTTTGATATAATAAAAGTAACTACAACTAAATAATTAATATAATTACTGTTATTATAATTATTAAATAATTTTTAAGTGTTTGATTTGAACATGTTTAAAATTTCATATTATATTTTTTTTTAAAATAAAGTTTTACCTTTTTAAAATTATTTTATTATATTTTAAATTTCGTATTATGTTTTTATTTATGTTATAACCTTTCTTTTTTAGTATTGAAATTGTTAAAATGGGTTTTAAATAATATGATTTTTTATATAGAAATAACTATAACTAAATAGTTACTATAATTACTACCAACATAATTATAAATTAGTTTTTATGTGTTTAAGAATGTTTTAAATTTCTTATTATTATTTATTTTTTTAAAATTATTAGATATGCTTTAAAATATCTTTATTTATATTTCTTATTATCATAATTTTTTTATTTCTACAGTGATATTTAATTTAATATAATTACTAAAGTTTTCTTAATGGTAATGCATAATATTAATCATTTAAAGTTAATGTCAAGATACTTTTTATTTTTAGAAGTTTTGCTTAAAGAAATTTACTATTGTGCCCTCACTTTAGATTCATTGGTCACTTTCACTACCTTACTTGTACATATATATATATATATAAAGATAAAGATACTCGTCGTTGAATATTCTTTGTGATATAAATTGTTTATTTTTCTATCAGTAAAGGATAATTTTAGAAAAATAAGAATAAAAAGTTGAGAAAAATCTTTTAATGTGTTTTGGAATGGATTGAGAACTTAGGAATGTATTTTAAATTTATTTGAATGCATTAAATGTATTTTAGTTTAATAGGATTGATTATTTCTAAACTTCAATCTCTATTTCAATCCTTTTTATGGGGAAAGGGTGAGGATTCTAGGAAAACACATTGGGTGGGGTGGGATGAGGTTTGTAGAGAGAAATCACAGGGGGGTTAGGTATTATGGACCTTACTTCTTTCAATCTGGCTCTTCTGGGAAAATGAAAATGGAGATTGTTAGAGAATAAAGGTAGTCTGTTGGCTAGAGTTCTTAGATCTTTATATGGTGACGGACTTTTTTATTATCCAGATAAAACCAGTAAAGGCTCTTGCTGGTGGGTGGATCTTTGTAATGTTGATAGTAGTGACTTGTGTCCAAAAATTGGCTGGAAAATAATTGTAAAAATGTGGTGGGAAATGGACAAGATACCTTTTTCTGGGCAGATAACTGCTTGGGGTCTGGGGCTTTGTCTAAAAGATACAGTAGACTCTATAATTTAGCAGTTAATACAGAGGTACGAATTGTTGATTTGGTGAGTTTGAGAGCTGGTGATATTGAGTGGCAGTGGAGTTGGAGGAGAAAATTATTTGTGTGGGGAGGACGAGCTTCTAACTTCTCTTCTGCAGGAAATTAGTTCTTTGTCTTTACAGGTTCAGCTACCTTATCACTGGTTGTGGTTAGCTAATCCATCTGGTTCCTATACAGTCTCGTCCGCTTACAAAGTTAATTCATAATGATAGAATATTTGTTGTCAATCGGATTTTTAACCTAGTTTGGTCAAGTCTCGTACCATCAAAAGTTTCGGCTTTCGCATGGAAGGTGATTCTTAACGGATTCCCATCAAGGCAGAATTTATGTCAGAGAGGCATCCTATCTATTTCTCAATTCAAGTGTCCTCATTGTAAGGAAGCGGTTGAATCTGCTTCTCAATTGTTCTTTGAGTGTAGAGTAGCCTATCAGGTTTGGATGGAGTGCTTTAATTAGCTTGGTGTTACAATCGTAATACATAATAATTGTGTTCTTAATTTAGATCATTTTGCTGGTTTGTGCTACTGTTCTTCTGCCAAATAAAGACTGGTGGTTTTCCATTTGGTTGGTAGTCATTTGGACCTTATGGATATCTAGGAATGACCTATTGTTTTATGAAAAACATTCTTCTGTTACTGATCTGGTGGATTTAGTCAAAATTAGATCTTGGAAATTGTTAACAGCTAGGCATAATAGTTTTGCTATGATTACCTTCTTGGTTGACCAATCCTACAGGTTGTTATCATGAAGGTTTGAGTGTGTTGGTAAAAGTAGCTGATAAGCTAGCTAGTAGCTGATAAGCTCCTAGCTTATAAGCTCCGAGCTGATAAGCTAGCTTATGAATTAGAAGTGTTTGGTAAAACTAGCTGATAAGCTAGTTGGTAAATGTAAATGACATAAAAGGGTATAACTGCATAAATTTTATTATATAAATATTATTTGTGTTTATAGGAAAAATATATATTATATAATTATAATTTTATATTTGTTAAAATTAATTAAATTCTAATTAAACCTTTTAGTAATAAAATATTAATTAAAAATCAAAATAAATAATGAAATTGATAAAATAAATAGTATAATATAAAAACAATTTCATAAAATAGTAAAAAGAAAATAATAGTTAATTAATTAGTAATTTTTTAAATTATTTATTATATAGGTAATAATCGGTAAAAAGAAAATTGGAGGTTTTTGTCACTAAATTGAAAATAGATAATAATAGGTTAAAAAAATAAAAATAATAAGGGAAATGTATTAAAATATAAGGGATTGTAACAAAAAAAAAATATAAGGGATAGTGATGGAAGAAATTAAATAAGTTACAAGCTACAAGCTATAAGCTAGGTGAAGTAGCTTGTAGCTTATAAGCTAGAAGCTCATAACTTTGAGGTACCTTACCAAACACTTTTGTGTTGGTCAAACTAGCTTATAAGCTAATCAAATAAGCTAGTAGCTAGCTTATTGGCCTTACCAAACACACTCTTTGCTGTTGTGGCTTGCAATTTTGCTTTTGAATGTGTTTTTCTTAGATACATTGGTGGGGAGTGATTTTGCAGGTATTCCATCAGACTTTGGGGTTATGTAAAGGCTTTTTTGCTTTAGAACTAGTCTCATTGTAAGAAGAACCTGGTTTTTTTTCTTTCTTGTATCATCTAGATGGGTTTGAGCACCCCTAATGCTCATTCAATATAATTTTGCTTATAAAAAAAGTTTAATAGGATTAATGGATGAATACGTTTGGGAATTTATAATGAATTTTAAATTTATTTAAATGAGTTTTATTAGGGTATATGAACTTTTTTTTAATGTTTTTTTATAATTATATTGTAATTTTTTTAGTTTTGTAAAAGTATAATTCTTTATACTTTTAATGAGCTATATTTTTTAATAAATTAGGCTTTAACCGGGCTGGCTGGCCCGCATAAGCCCGCTACCCAATCCAGGCCGGGCTCGAGCTCTTATTTTACAAGACCGAATTTTAGCCGGGCATTTTAGCCCGGTCTGTAAAAGCTCGCTACCCGCTTCGGACCGGGCCAGGTAGCCCGTTTTGACACCTCTTACTCTTTCAATAAATTTTTTTATACAAAATACTTGAATTCAAGAATTCCTCAAAGGGAGACAAGTATATACTGAATTATTCACTTGTTGGCAAGTGACTATAGGTTTAATTTCACATAATTTATTTTTCATCCTTTTTATAATTTGAAAAGTTTTATTTTTCATAATTAATAATTGATATATACCTTCGTTATAATCTTAAATATATGTGAACTATATTTAGATTTAAAAATATTATACAGTATATAAGATATTTATTAGTTTTACATTGTGTTTGATATAAGGAGAGAAATAAGGAAGAGAGAGATAAGAATAGAGAAGAGAAAAAATAGTGATCAATAGAGTAATTTATAGGTTGTTTTTTCTTTGTGCAATACCACAGGTATCCTCCACGGGAGGCAATCCTGTTCGAGCCGGGTAGGACCTCTATAGGCGGCAAAGCTCTCCCTCCGAGTATTAACACAGCTGCATACCCGGGGCCTCGAACTCGAGACCACTGGTTAAGTTGGAACAGTCCCTTACCAGCGGATCCACGTACTCGGTGGTAATTTATAGGTTGTTTGATAAGAGAAAAAATGAAGAAAAAGAATATGAAAATAAAAAGGAAAAATAAGTTTTTTTAAAATAGACATCTATGCCCCCATACATTATGCATAGCAGTAATTATGTAATATAGTACTCCCTATTTTAAAGGGTAAAAATGATGTAAACTCTTCCCCCACTTTCTTTCTAACATAGGTGGATTGTAAAAAATAGTGGGCCATATTTTAGTTTTTCTCTCCCCTAAACTTATGCAAATCAAACGAAAATGATATGCACCTTTCTTACGTATCTCTCCCTACTTTATTTCTTCGCTTTCCATCTTCTAACAACAGAGAGTTAATGCTACTTTGGTAAACTGTAAAGTTAAATAAAAAATATTTAAAAATTAGTTCAATGAATAACAAATCATTTTATCAGTAACAAAAATATAAATATATAATTGAAATTTTACTTTTAAAAATATCTGAGATTAGTGTATTGATATACTGATAATTTTATAATATCTAATTTTATTTAATAGTTCTTCTGAACATCCCAGATCCTGCTTAACTGACCACATCATCCAAGATGAATGTTCGTGCACGTGAACTATACGTCAATCTTAGCATTGACAGTTCAGATCCAACCGAGCCGTACGAACCTGTAATCCGAACGAATCCTGTTCAGAGGCATCCCGGATCCGATCTGATACCCCCGCACCATCCATCCAGGTTGCATGCTAATATCTGGCGGGCAAGAGAGTGACACACCGCTCAGAATCTATATGAATATTTGAACCTCCTTATTTACTACGTAGCGTGTCATTAAACATACACCATAATGAGCATAATCCTCTTCATATCCAAGAAGACACTCGGCTTAACCCCACCCCCATTATCTCATAAAGCTTCTACGAGCTCTATAAATACACACATGCAATCTATTACCAGCTACACACTATTATTCCATATTTGGCCAATATTATGTTAAAATACAAACTGACTTCTGGGTTGAGAGTCTTCGCAGGCCCACCCAACCATCGTTTCAAACACTTGGAGAGAAGCTTGGAGGATTGGAGCTATAGAGGGGCTTGTAGATTTGAAGAAGCTGATTTAGAGTATGAGATTTGAAGGTTGTAGAACAATCTTTTGAAGTCTGTCATGACATAAGGAATATTGTATATTTGGCTCAGACACTCTTTACCTTGGCATCGCCCACAACTCAGCCAAGCTATGGGCATCTGTTCCGGGGCAGCTCGGATCCTGCTTAACTGACCACTTCGTCCGAAATGAATGTTCGTACACGTGGACTATACGTCAATCCTAGCAGGATAGATTGGATCCAACCGAGCCATTTCGAACGTGTAATCTAAACTAATCATTTTCTGGCGGCATCCCGAATGCATTGTGATATTCAGTTGGAGCATAGAGTGACACCCTGGTCGGAATCTACGTGCATACTGAAGCTCCTTATTTACTACGTGGCATGTCATTAATAATACACCACAACGGAGCAGAATCTTCTCCATATCCAAGAAGACACTTGGCTTAACCACCCCATTATCTCATAGAAGCTTCTACAAGCTCTATAAATACACACATGCAATCTATTACTAGGTACATGTTTTTTTTGTGCAATACCCACAGGTATCCTCCACGGGAGGCAATCCTGTTCGGAGCCGGGTAGGACCTCTATGGGCGGCAAAGCTCTCCCTCCGAGTATTTAACACAGCTGCATACCCAGGGCTCGAACTCGAGACCACTGGTTAAGTTGGAACAGTCCCTTACCAGCTGATCCACGTGCTCGGTGGTAATTTATAGGTTGTTTGGTAAGAGAAAAATGAAGAAAAGAAATATGAAAATAAAAAGGAAAAATAAGTTTTTTTAAAATAGACATCTATGCCCCCATACATTATGCATAGCAGTAATTATGTAATATAGTACTGCCTATTTTAAAGGGTAAAAAATGATGTAAACTCTTCCCCCACTTTCTTTCTACATGGTGGATTGTAAAAAATAGTGGGCCATATTTTTAGTTTTCTCTCCCCTAAATTATGCAAATCAACGAAAATGATATGCACCTTTTCTTACGTATCTCTCCCTACTTTATTTCTTCGCTTTCCATCTTCTAACAACATACAGTTAATGCTACTTTGGTAAACTGTAAAAGTTAAATAAAAAATATTTTTAAAAAATTAGTTCAATGGAATAACAAAATCATTTATCAGTAACAAAATCTAAATATATAATTGAAAATTTTACTTTTAAAATATCTGAGATAGTGTTATTGATATACTGATAATTTATAATATCTAATTTTATTTAATATTTCTTCTGAACATCCCAGATCCTGCTTAACTGACCACATCATCCAAGATGAATGTTCGTGCACGTGAACTACTACGTCAATCTTAGCATGACAGTTCAGATCCAACCGAGCCGTTACGAACCTGTAATCGAACGAATCCTGTTCAGAGGGCATCCCGGATCCGATCTGATACCCCCGCACCCATCCATCCAGGTTGCATGCTAATATCTGGGGCGGGGCAGAGAGTGACACACCGCTCAGAATCTATATGAATATTTGAACCCTCCTTATTTACTACGTAGCGTGTCATTAAAAATACACCATAATGGAGCTAATCCTCTTCATATCCAAGAAGACACTCGGCTTAACCACCCCATTATCTCATAAAAGCTTCTACGAGTCTATAAATAACACACATGCAATCTATTACCAGCTACACACTATTATTCCATATTTGGCCAATATTATGTTAAATACAAACTGACTTCTGGTTGAGAGTCTTCGCAGGCCCACCCAACCATCGTTTTCAACACTTGGAGAGAAGCTTGGAGGATTGGAGCTATAGAGGGGCTTGTAGATTTGAAGAAGCTGATTTAGAGTATGAGATTTGAAGGTGTAGAACAATCTTTTGAAGTCTGTCATGACATAAGGAATATTGTATATTTGGCTCAGACACTCTTTACCTTGGCATCGCCCACAACTAGCCAAGCTATGGGCATCTGTTCCGAGGCAGCTCGGATCCTGCTTAACTGACCACTTCGTCCGAAATGAATGTTCGTACACGTGGACTATACGTCAATCCTAGCAGGATAGATTGGATCCAACCGAGCCATTTCGAACGTGTAATCTAAATAATCATTTTCTGGCGGCATCCCGAATGCATGGTGATATTCAGTTGGAGCATAGAGTGGACACCCTGGTCGGAATCTACGTGCATACTGAAGCTCCTTATTTACTACGTGCATGTCATTAATAATACACCACAACGGAGCAGAATCTTCTCCATATCCAAGAAGACACTTGGCTTAACCACCCCATTATCTCATAGAAGCTTCTACAAGCTCTATAAATACACACATGCAATCTATTACTAGGTACATGTTTTTTTTTGTGCAATACCACAGGTATCCTCCACGGGAGGCAATCCTGTTCGAGCCGGGTAGGACCTCTATGGGCGGCAAAGCTCTCCCTCCGAGTATTTAACACAGCTGCATACCCAGGGCTCGAACTCGAGACCACTGGTTAAGTTGGAACAGTCCCTTACCAGCTGATCCACGTGCTCGGTGGTATTTATAGGTTGTTGGTAAGAGAAAAAATGAAGAAAAGAAATATGAAAATAAAAAGGAAAAATAAGTTTTTTAAAATAGACATCTATGCCCCCCATACATTATGCATAGCAGTAATTATGTAATATAGTACTGCCTATTTTAAAGGGTCAAAATGAGTAACTCTTCCCCCACTTTCTTTCTAACATGGGTGGATTGTAAAAATAGTGGGCCATATTTTTAGTTTTTCTCTCCCCTAAACTTATGGCAAATCAAACGAAAATGATATGCACCTTTCTTACGTATCTCTCCCTACTTTATTCTTCGCTTTCCATCTTCTAACAACATAGAGTTAATGCTACTTTGGTAAACTGTAAAAGTTAAATAAAAAATATTTTTAAAAAATTAGTTCAATGAATAACAAATCATTTTATCAGTAACCAAAAATATAAATATATAATTGCAAATTTTACTTTTAAAAATATCTGAGATTAGTGTTATTGATATACTGATAATTTATAATATCTAATTTTATTTAATATTTCTTCTGAACATCCCAGATCCTGCTTAACTGACCACATCATCCAAGATGAATGTTCGTGCACGTGAACTATACGTCAATCTTAGTATGACAGTTCAGATCCAACCGAGCCGTTACGAACCTGTAATCCGAACTAATCCGTTCAGAGGGCATCCCGGATCCGATCTGATACCCCCGCACCATCCATCCAGGTTGCATGCTAATATCTGGGCGGGGCAGAGAGTGACACACTGATCAGAATCTATATGAATATTTGAACCTCCTTATTTACTACATAGCGTGTCATTAAAAATACCCATAATGGAGCATAATCCTCTTCATATCCAAGAAGACACTCGGCTTAACCACCCCATTATCTCATAAAAGCTTCTACGAGCTCTATAAATACACACATGCAATCTATTACCAGCTACACACTATTATTCCATATTTGGCCAATATTATGTTAAAATACAAACTGACTTCTGGGTTGAGAGTCTTCGCAGGCCCACCCAACCATCGTTTCAAACACTTGGAGAGAAGCTTGGAGGATTGGAGCTATAGAGGAGCTTGTAGATTTGAAGGAGCTGATTTAGAGTATGAGATTTGAAGGTTGTAGAACAATCTTTTGAAGTCTGTCATGACATAAGGAATATTGTATATTTGGCTCAGACACTCTTTACCTTAGCATCGCCCACAACTCAGCCAAGCTATGGGCATCTGTTCCGGGGGCATCCCGAATCCTGCTTAACTGACCACGTCATCCGAAATGAATGTTCGTACACGTGGACTATACGTCAATCCTAGCAGGATAGATCGGATCCAACCGAGCCATTTCGAACGTGTAATCTAAACTAATCCTTTTTCTGGCGGCATCCCGGATGCATGGTGATATTCAGTTGGAGCATAGAGTGACACCCTGGTCGGAATCTACGTGCATACTGAAGCTCCTATTTACTACGTGGCGTGTCATTAATAATACACCACAACGGAGCAGAATCCTCTCCATATCCAAGAAGACACTTGGCTTAACCACCCCATTATCATAGAAGCTTCTACAAGCTCTCTAAATAATACACATGCAATCTATTACTAGGTACATGTTATTATTCCATATTTGGCCAATATTATGTCAAAATACAAACTGACTTTTGGGTTGAGTGTTTTGGCAAACCCACCCAATCGCTGTTTCAAACACTTGGAGAGAAGCTTGGAGGATTGGAGCTATAGAGGAGCTTGTAGATTTGAAGGAGCTGATTCAGAGTAGGAGATTTGAAGGGTGTAAAACAATATTGATTATAAAACTTTAAATATCAATATAAATATTTAATAAAAGTAAAATATTTTTTTATCAAACAACTAATTAAATAAAATATTGATATTAATTTAGTTTAATTTTATATAAAAACTCATAAATATATAAATAAACAATATGTAACAAACCCATGGCGATGAGAGGGGAGTACCATGGAGTGTTATGAAACAAAATATAGATGTCAATATTATTTTATTTAAAAAAAGTGAAATCAGACTTATTATCTCATTCTTATTTTTGTAATTAAAATGAATATAAATAAAAATTAAAAAAAATCTTAAAAGCAAACAGTCTCTGAGTGTGTATAAAATCTATTCACAATCTCAGTATGGTATTTTTCAAATTCACTTTTTGAAATTATTGTTTTTAACTTTTGATCAAAGCATTGAAAATATAAAAGCTCTAAACATATATATTTAATTAAATTAAAAGTACAAATAATCAACACTGATTCTATTTTTTTTAATCATTTTCTTGAATTTATATTATTTATTTAGTATTGCAAAAATGTCAACAGAATTAAAGTAAAAATATTTATTTTAATGAAAAATACCTTTAAAAATAAACTTATTTTTATAGTGAGCAAGTTAAGAAAATATTTATCATTAAGTTTTAATGAGTTAAAATAATATATATTGAAAATTAATATCAATATAGTTTTTATTTATTTACTTTCAAGAAAAGTTAAATATTAAAAAAAACTATTTCATTGTTTAGGACTAGTAGAGTCAAATGGAAAAGAAAATATATATCAATGAGGTTGGTTCAGGTGGTAATTGATTTCTCTTAAGTAGAGTTTTATGTTCGAATTTTGTGGATGAGAAAATTTTTTATTGGAAGAGTTAACCTTATTATAATGCTCAGTTTGAATAGAATTAATTATGTGAAGGATTGATTCATAAAAAAAATAGAAAAGAAGATATATTACCCATCGTCTGCGCCTGTTGAAACCGGTAGATTGTTGAAGAGTACACAGAGCAAGGTTTGAAACGCAAACTACTTCTATTGGTTGTTTAATTGAGTTGATCTATTTCTGATTTGTTGGCTGTGGTTTTCTCTACTTTAACTTATTTATGTCCAGCGACATCATTAAAGTTAGGACATTTATATAATCCTATAATTTTTGGGAATATTCCTACACAATTAATATAGAGTGTGTTTGGCTTGCCATTTCAGCTAGCTGAAAGTTGAAAATAGTAGCTGAAATTATTTCAGCAGTGTTTGTGAAGGTAGTTTTTTTGGGTAGCTACAAGTTTTTCTTAAAAAGTTACTTCAGCTTTTTTAAAAAAGCTCCAATTTTCAGCTACTAGCTGAAAATTAATTACAAGTTTAGCCCTCAACCACCCCACTTATCATTATTTAATAATTAATGTTTGTCCTTAAATGTCATTTTATATTTTTCAGCTAGTTTTACCAAACACATTTAATAATTTTTCAGCTTTCAGCGAGCTTTTCAACTTTCAGCTAGCTTTAAGTTTTCAGCTAATTTTACCAAACACAATCATAGTATTGACACTTAAATAAATATCTACTAACCCTCAATATAATATTCAACATAAAATGGTTGATTCAAGTGATTCATGTCTTATTCTCTTTTGTTCGAGTCTTGTGTAAAACCAGCAAGAAGAGCTAATCCATGAAATGTGAATATTTTCGATTCGAGTATAATTGCCTCCTATATAAAATAACTGTGGTTAACACAAAAAATATAAGATTGAACAATTCATCATACAAATCTTATCATGAATATTATACTAAGAAATACTACGAATTTATGAAACATTTTTCCGTGAAGTTTCTTCACTTTCAAAATCATTTTAAACAATTATAACCAAAAAAAGCTCCGTAAAATTGGTAAATAACTGGTCCGTTTATCCGTTAGGATAATCCAGAGTTTTGATAATTCAAAGGGGTTCTTATGAGTTTTGACTCATGTTAATGTTAGAACTTGAGTGTCAGAGAGCGAATCTATTGTACTTGCGTGTTAGATCATGTGTTAGATTTGCATGGAGTTGCTTTTCGAATCCCCTTTTTACTATTCGCACCACCATAATATACCACCTTCCCAAACTACCCTCCCCCCCCCTTCCCCACTCCCGCCCCATTCTTGTTCTCCAACCCCCCTCCCTTTAATTTTTTGAAGCTTTGAGTTTAGAGACGGAATTTTTCCGTCTCTAAATTTCCCTGCAGCCACCCCTCCCACCCATTCCCCCACCCCCCTTTCAAACACCCCACTCCCCCACCCTCCACAAAGCCCCCCCTCCCCAACGGCCCCCTCCCCGTCCCCCAACGCCCTTCCCCTTTAATATTTTTTAAGCTTTTGGTTTAGAGACGGAATTTTTCCGTCTCTAACCTCGTCTCAATTTAAAAATTTTCCGGAACCTTCCGAAAATTCCGGAAAATTTTTAAATCCGAAAAGGGGTGTGCATTGGGGGACGGGGGTGGGGGTTGGGGAACAGGAATGGGGCGTTGGGGAGGGGGAGGTGGGTGGCGGTGGGGGTAGGAGTAGTTTGAGAAAGGGTATATTATTGGGGTGTGAATAGCAAAAAGGGTTCTAAAAGCAACTCCTAGATTTGCAGAGTCTCTGATTGTGCTTCTGGGCCTGGCCCATGTTTTTGTTGCTGGTTTCCAGCATTTTCAATACTACTAGTGTTCTTTCGAACCAAGAAAAAAAAAGTTCGATAATTCGTTGTGTATGAAAAAAGAAAATACATTATTGAGATGTAAAACTCACTAATAATTCCCACGCCTAAAAAATTTAAGTTATAACAGTTTGCTAGGAATACCTTAATGTAAAAAAAAATGTAAAAATGAGAGAATAGATATGCTAATTTCTTATAATTAGATAATGACCTTATTGTTACTATATTTATAATGAATAAGAAAAGTAAAAATAATTTGAGTCTTTAAAACTTTTAGAATAAAACTGCCCCATACCATTAGGGTTGTAAATGAGCTGAGTTATTTGTGAATTATTTGAGCTCGGCTCGTTAAATGTTCGATCAAGCTCGTTTGTTTAATTAAATAAACAAGCTCAAGCTTAAAGTTGGGCTCGATTATTTAAATGAGTCAAGTCCAAGCCTTATAAAGATTGACATTAAGAGCTCGTGAATAACTCGTTTATTATATATATAATAAATAATTAAAGTAAAGTAAGATTAATAAAAAATAGTAAAAAAAATATACAGTTATAAATTTTTTAAAAAATAAATAACAAATAATAAAATAAAATAATTACTCTATATATTTAAAAATAAGTATTGAAATATTTCATATATTAGTCAAGAAGTCATGTATTAAATTTCAAAAATATAATATTTTAAAATTTTTTAATTATATATATCATATATTAAGAATATATTTTGATTTTTATATTATAATTTAATAGTAAAATATTTATTACATACTAAATTCATAAACTTTAAAAATAATTTAAAGAAAATTTTCATAAAAGCAAAATCAATAACAAGTTTTATTTTTTTTTAACAAGCCAAGCTTGAGCCACCCATTTTTTTCACAAGCCAAGCCTGAGCTTCATGTACTCGGCTCGGCTCATGTACAACCCTACTTACCATATGATTACTAGAAAAAGTGCGAAGTTTAAATTACATTACCCCTGATTTTTAAACCCACTCCTTTCTGCTGATACCGAAGGAGTTTTATTTCTTAGGCTGCAGTGTTTTGATTTTTAAAAAATGTAAATAAAAACAATATAAATAGAAGTCCCATATATTCATTATCTTAAAATTTTAGGTCAAGATGTGGTGTTAAACCTACTATCACAATCTACCATAAACTTATTGATAAAATCCCCCCCCTTAAGGCTTCCCTCATCGTCTATTAGTAAATAACAATTTGTATATCAGTTCCCGGTACCATAGAAAAGAAATTATTTGCAAAAATGGCTTATGTACAAATGGCTAAGAAAGAAGGTATTTTTTATCTATATAATATTTCGATTGAGTTTTGTATTAAGTTATATAACTCAACCAGTATTTCCTCAAACTTGTATGTGCTATTACGTTCACGAAATGTAATCCGTCTGGCACACAAGGGCAATCATCATCATGTCAATTTATATATCACATGTAAGAAAAAAAAACTTTATTGGGACCCTTTAATGTATTCTTTCTCCCATATATACTACACACAAACAGCATGATATCCTGTAGAAGATAAGATAAGAATTCATAACAAAAGTAATTAATAATAATACATTACTTAACAGATTATCAAGAAGCAGAAGCACATGAAACATAGCAGTAGAAAGTGAATCCTGGGACAGCTAGAAGCAATGCAACTCTAGTAACCACCAACCGCAGCTAGAGAGCTTAAAGCCTCTCTGTCAAACCATAGTAATCTGGGCGCACAAAAACTATCTGAGTCCTAAGCCCACAATATACTGGTGTTGTCATTTCCTGTAAAGAAACAAGCAACCCAGGCTTAGATTTTCACTAGAAAGGGAGAGATACTGCAAGGTAACTACCAATTAACGAAAATTATACAGATTTTGATTGCATACATCTCAATCTTCTACCATTATATATGTGGATAACAAAAAAAAATAAGACAAACAAGGGAAACTTTATAACAGAAGAGGCATAAAGTCATGTGCAATGTAATGATGTTACAATGTGTTTCATAACTTTGACAGAATGGTACAATGGTATTGGCCCTGCTGTTAGATTCTGGACATCCTTCTATTCTAGCCAGATAGATCATATTGATGGAGAATTATAAAAATCTGATTCCAAAAATCTTGCACCCTAGAGACATTTTCCATCTCCAGTAATTTTAGTATTCAGTTGATCCCTATTGGCCTATTCTAGTAACTGTAAATTTCACCTTGTTTGTTAAGGTGATTGCATACACAGTTAAACATCAACAAGACAATAAGACATTCTTAAATAAAAATGTGACATCCACGGACCACAATAGCAAACTTAATAAACTGAAAGCCCATCTGCAACTCTCAAGTCTCAAGAATATCATGCCGTTAAAATGTCACCAATTCTCACAACTCACAAGTATGATATTTGTATATGCCTGTAGTGAACTAAGACAAGGAGCCTCAAAGGTATACGGGTTCTACGCCAAATCATTTGTTTCTACATGATATATAAGAATTTCCATTTCTTTGCTGTATGCTTATTATAGAAAAAAAAAAAAACAACTGACAGTTTGTGGTGACCACTGTCCTCATTTGTTTTAATGTTTTGCCAGAACCATTAATAAACATTTGTTTTCTAGCAAAGTCTTAAAACCAAAAAATATATATATATAACAAAATTTCAAAATGATTACTTGTCAAGATCATACTAACATGTCAACATAATAATCATAGAAAAAGATGGTTAGTGTAAGTATTATTTAAGTTAACAACTTTGAGAATGAAACTCAGTGGATAAAGTATAGTGGTTTCTTATTAATCTTCCACACAACAAGATGAAAAAAATCCCAAATACCAATTAATTGGAGTTAGTTGAGCATCAGCCTATGCTCCATAATACCTCTAACTTCATGCATAATACTTGGCTCCATGGTAGGATACATTAATGTTAGGCCAGAGTAGTTGGGAGTGATCACCAAAAGAAAGACATGGCATCTACTTATCTATTAAGCAATTCAACACAAAAATTAACTTTATATCTACAATAATTATCACAAACCACAATTCCATGATATTGGCCAAGATTGAGGGGGAATTTTTAAGTAAAAGAAGTTGACAAACCTTGGTGAAGACAAACCATTGGAAGAGCTAGGAAAGCCAGCAAACACATTTGAGTAGGACTTTGTCAGATATGAAAAATTGGCAACAGGAGGCAGAGAAGGTATCCTTTCACCCTTCTTCAAAAGTTCTTGCAAGTTAAGTCTTTGCAAGGTCAAAACAGCCTTTGACTCCTTCCAAACGAAGGCAATGACACCATTTTGAAAAACAAAAAGGGAACCGGGCTTTGATCCAGGGTATCTGAAACCATAACCACTTGCAATACCCTCTCCCATGAAAGCATGCTTGATATTCACTGGAAACAAGTCTGCATCAGTGTCCCAAGGAAAGGTTTCGGATGAAGGATCATTGATATTCACTATAAACATTGCTGAACCATTAGGATGCAAGACATAGTGGGTGCCTTCCAATATTTTGGTGGCAATGAGAAGCTGTTGTCCCTGGAACTCCTCATAAGAGAGCAGAAGAAAGAATAAAGCCTTTCCAGGCTTGTCTTCAGAAGGCTTTCCTGGAGGCCAACCAAAAGTCCCTCCCCACAAACCAGCATATTCTTGGTCAGCTCTTGGAACTCGCAAAGGCAACTTGTAAAGTGCAAACCGACTGTCAAGCATATTTGGCCATGCTCGATAAGAAGATAGCTTCATTGTTGAGGCATTTAATGTCAGTCTTATTGTGTCACTTGATCTAAGAAATTCTTGAAGCCGCGCATGCCTAATCTCACTGCTTGAAGTAAGCTTCTTGGAAACTGAATGACTTCCATTCATTGAATTTGATCTTCCAAGCATCTGTTTAAGGCTATTCCAGACATATCCACCAAGACTTTTTCTCTTGATGTATTGTGTGCGATCATCCTCCTCAGGCAGAGAATTAGGCATAGCCCCAGAAAAATCAAGACTGGCTCTGATATCATCCAATTCTAATTGTGTTGGACCAACCGTCTCTTGAGAACTTGCCTTGTAGTCAATCTGACCACTACCAAGCTTGTACATTTGACTAAGGACCGATCTTCTTTCCCACAAGAGCACCAGATCTTTCTGAAAGTTCTCCTCATCATCCCTTAACCTAGGAAACAATGGCCCAAGAACCTTATCAGGAACCTTTTGTCGAACTTGGCTAGTCGTAACCTCAAGCAACTTTCTCCTATCACAAAAAGCTAATTTGCCAAAGTTAACCGTTGCCTCACTATTACCAACACCCCTTTGTGACCCAGAAATATCACTGTTTGACCTACAAACCTTCCTAGATAACTCAACACCCGATTGGTGCATAAAGCTTTTACTCTGCAACAAAGCACCAACATTCTTTTTATGTTGCCCGGGTTCAACCTCAAGCAAGAGTACATTGCAAGATTTGTCAATAGACTTAACTGAACCAGGATAAATATAATCAATTCCCTTTTCCCTTCCGTGAAGAAAGAATATAGTTGAACCATCAAAATCACCAATAACTTCAAAGACAGAAGCCCACAAGATGGGACCATCTTCAATACCCAATGGACCAAGCTCCTGAGGAATAATCCTGCAACCAACAACAGAAACAAAACCAGGCATGACATACACCACGTTGCCCAGTTCAGGGTTCTGATGAACCCATATTCCAATCAAAGGCTGAACGCTAAGCAGAAAACGGCAAAGTGCTTTGTAAGATGAAACACCCTTTCGCCACTCAACAAGGTCCTTATGGGGCACTATGCCTAAAATTTCACATTGAGTGAGCCAGATTTTTTTCAGAAGCCACAAGAGCGTTCAAACTCTTGCAACACAGAGACAAATTACACATATCTCTCGGAGATAAGAACCGAGAAACGATGGCAAACACGTCATCAGGCAGATACAAAAGCATGTTTGAATCAGAAGGCTCAGGTAACATGCTGATCCAACTGAAAATTAAAAAAAAAAAACACGAGCTTTCAAAATTTATTCATAAAATTACCATACTTTCAATCACTGATGAATACCCTCAATTCCAAATAATTAAAAGGAAAGATTCAGCTGAAGTAACAACAAACCCTGAAAATTGTTCTTCACCCGCTGCAGTTAGTGAAAAGGGGGGTTTTTGCAAACTTCAATTTGATGGGTCTGCAAGAAACGAACTGGGTTGTGTGTTGTGTATTGAATCTGTTAGAGTTGTCTAGAAAATCTTGGGAAGGAAAAAACTCACGGTTCAAATGAGGGAGTAAAAAAGAAGAGCACAAAGAAGGGATCAAAAGAGGGAAGTGCGGCTCTTTTGCATTCTCCAATGACGATGAATTGAGCGTTGGTTGCATCGTTGTCTTGTCTTTTCTCGGTCTCTCTGTGCCACTCCCAACCAATGTTGAATTCAGCTTATAGATGCCAAAACCCCAAAAAGTCCAAGAACTCTGAGCCCGCACTCTTCCCACAACAAGAGAGGAAAAAAATGAAACCAAGGGCCAGTTATTTTCAGCTTCTTTCAATTCTTTATTTATATTATTTACTTCTATTCCGCCATATTTTCAACACCATCATGCTATTCCCGTGAAGTAATCAAATCAAAATATACAAATTTTTTTTTTTGGAGTGACTTGTAAAGAAATGGTATTTTTTAAAGTTATTTATTTGCTTCTAAATTTTATTTTAATTTAATATTTGTAATACATTATATAGTGGAGAAAAATAAGGAAGAGATAAATAAAGAATAGAGAAATTAGAGAAAAATTAAGAAGAAATTTAGATTATTTGAAAGAGAAAAATGTAAGTGACATAGAATAAAACAAGAGTTTAATATATATACATTGTAGTGTGGAGAAATTTTACACAGACATCCAACGATGTGCTCCTACATCATTTATTAAATTTAATAACACATGAGGTGTCACACTCATTAAATGATGTGGCGGCACATCATTGGATGTCTATGTAAAATTTCTTTACACTGACAGTATATATCAATTAAATCCTAAAAATAATGTGATATTTTTTCTCATCTTATTTTATATGAGATAAATATGAATAAATAGAATGCAAGAATGAATTTTTACCTTATTTCTTTCTTAGGCTCTGTTTGGATGAGAAGTGAAAATGAGAAGAAGAAAATAGAAGTAAAAAATGGAAAAGAAAAAAAAGAAGAGAAAATAAAGGGAAAATAGGAGAATTTTTCAGTTGTTTGATTTGAGATAAAAGAAGAAAAAAGAAGAGAAAACAGAGGGAAAATAGGAGAATTTTTTAGTTGTTTGATTTGAGATAAAATAGGTGAAAAAGTGAGGGAGCGAAAAATAAGTATGGTATGCAAGTACCCATTTGCTTTCATGCTTAAAAAAATATTATTATCATTATTATTTTATTAATTATTATTATACTTGAAAAAATAATAATATTATTTATTTATATTATTATTTGTATTATTATTATTTATAATTTTATTAGGGAAAAAAGTATATAAACAATGCACACTTAACTTTTCCCCTTTTACAAATAGGCACCATGAACTTTTATTTTGTCCTAATTAATCCTTAAACTTTCATCTTTATTGCAATATCATTTCATTAGCATGAAGTTAAAAATTAACAAAAATAATCTCAACCCTTCAAAATAGTGTTTAAAATGTTAAAATTATATAAAATAAAGTTTCAAAAATTAAAAAATAGGAAAAAAACTCTAAATTAAAAGAACACATCATTGTATTTTTTATTCTTGAATTATGTCAAATTTCAAGCATATTTGAAAGTTTCATAATTCAACAATAAAATATGAAAATCTTACTTTTTTATGTCTTTTTAATATTTGAAATAAAAAATCTCAAAAGATTGATATTTGTTATGGTAATTATTTATCTTATATTAATGAATTGACCTATATAATAATAATAATAAGAGTTTAAGGATTAATTATGACAAATTAAAAATTTATGATGCCTATTTGTAAAAGAACAAAAATTCAAGATGTTTTTATACTATTTTCCATTTTATTATATTAGAAGGGACCGTCCATTGAGATTTTTAAAGAGGACCAGTTGAGATTTGGAAGAGGATAGGGTTGAAAAGCGGGGTAATTATAGGGTGGACTCTTTGAGTTTGGGTCCACTATAGATCACTAACTTTTTTTACTATAAAAAGTAAATTTAATTTTATAATATGTATTAATAAATTTTTTAATATTAAATTTATACTATTTATGGTAAAGGTCTACCGTGAACAAATACTCAAAGGGTTCACCTTATAATGACCCTGAAAAGCGTCCGTGAATCAAGTTTTCTTAACAAAGGAGGCGAGAAAACTTTTTAGTGGGTTTCATGTATTAGGGTTCGTTTGATTTACAGTTGAGTAGAATTGATTTTAGAAATGAATGATTGAGATGAATGATGCACGTTTTACGAAGCACGTTGAACTGGAGTGATTTAAAATCAATTCTTCAGAATTGATTCTGAATGCTCCAAAATTTAAACCAAACGGGCACTTAGGGCATGTTTGGTTTGCATTTTCATTTCCTGTTTCCATTTTCTGTTTCCTGTTTTCTGAAATTTTACAAAGGAAAAACTGGAAATGTTGGAAATAAAAATTTGCTATTTTCAGCATTTCCAGTTTTTCCTTTGTAAAATTTCAGAAAACAGGAAACAGAATGAAAACTGAAAATGAAAACAGAAAACGTTTCCTCAAACCAAACAAGTCCCTTAGTTTTTCACTCCTTCAATTATCCTCTCTCAACCAAATAATATTTAATTTCATTTCCAAGCCAATTTTCGGGTAGTTAGTTTTAGTTCTTGTATTTTCTATTGAAACAAAAAAAAAGTGTTAGAGAAATTTTTTTAGTGGATTCCATATTTCTAATTTTTTTTATCTTTCTTTCCTCTATTATTTCCACCATATTTCTTTCTTGTCAAATAGAGGGTAAGCATAATTGATCCTAGTTGCATGAAGATATTTTTTAGTTGCATGAAGATATTTTTGGTTCAGGGAAAAAATTATAACAGCTCTATTAAACAGATTTTTATTAAAATGATAAAAAAGGATGGATTTAACTGCGTATGGCAGCTGTTGTAGTTCCATGTTGCATGGCCCACGTCTACTATTGATTTTTAGGGGAAAAAGAGAACAGCCCCACACACTCGACAACTCCAGTGTTAAGATTCTTGCGTTTGGAATGCGTCGAGGTGGATCACACCAGGTAATTCCATGTTCAAGATATTTTTCAGAGTTAAATATATTTTTTATTTTTTTATGTAAACCATAGGTATCCCCTATTACTAGGGGCAATCCTATTCGGGGCTTAGTCACAATTAAGGCTCCTCACCCCGAAAAATGTGTTTAGTGGGGATTTTATTTTTTAATCTCTATAATATAGTTAAACTTTATTTTTAATCTCTATAATTTAAAATAAGTGATTTTAATCTTTTAAAAATTAAAAAATATATCAATTTAATTTTTATTGTATATTTTCTTATAAAATGTTATAATAATCACGAAAAGGAATATTTTTAGCATTATGAGAGATCAAATCTATCAATTTTCAATCGAATATCTAAAGATTAAAAATATATTTAATCATGTTTTTTAACAACATAATAATTAACGGAATCATAATTAATATTAAATAGAATATTCAATGCATTAAAATTTAAAAAATATTTTAAATATTTTACGTATTCGAAAAAGTTCTTGTTAAGATCACTTGAATGGATTTAATGATTCAATTTTTAATTTTTTATTATAAGATCACTTGATAATGTATTTCAGCTCATTAAAAAAATTACTGTCTAGACATGATGTCTTAATTTATTTATATCGGACGATTTTCCTCCTTAGACCATCTTTATCCCAGCAACCCATCAAAGTTTCTTAAACTAATATTTTATAATTCTTCACACATTCCCATATTATTATATTATTATATTACTTTAAGCAACTCATTCACTTTTTATCTCCAACCCAGCAACTCTTAAAAAAAATTTAATGGACCCCACAACCTACCTCACACTTATATATTTTATTATTTTCATCCTATTTGATTTATAATATTTAAATATTCCTAGTTTAATTTTAAATCAAATTTGGTTAACAAGATTAAAAACGAAGACCATGTATTATACTTAATTAAACATGATTAATTATAAATTGCATAATACATAATTAAAATATGCATAATACACTATTAAACATGTTTTTTTATAAATGAACCCAATGCATGAGATGCTCTAATTAACATATGCTTCAACTTTGGTTAACATCACGTCCAAATCGTTCCCAAATATGCTCCACCAAATCCGCTTGTAGATGGCGATGTATATTCCTTTCACGAATTTGTGCTCTCCTTTGTAGGTATGTTGCAAAACTAGGTGCTGAACCGCTAAATACTTCAATGGGTGGCGTATCATCACTTGCCTGATCATATGAATAATTGAGATGCCCACTATATGTTTCTCGTTCATCTTCGGTAATCATGTTATGCAATATTATACATGCATAAATTATATTCTTCAACGTATGCTTATGCCAAGCTCGTGCTGGACCACGAATAATTGCAAATCGTGATTGGAGCACTCCGAAGGCGCGCTCCACATCCTTTCTTGCTGCTTCTTGATGTTGGGCAAATAGTTTCCTTTTCTCCCCCTGTGGCATTGAAATGGTTTTAACAAACGTTGCTCATTCTTGATAAATGCCATCAGCTAGATAGTATCCCATGTTATATGTGGTGCCATTTATTTCGAATTGTACCTGAGGAGCATGCCCGTGCACATCATTAAAGACAGGAGACTGGTTGATGACGTTGATATCATTATTTGAGCCCGCAATGCCAAAAAAAGCATGCCAAATCCATAAGTCTTGTGATACAACTGCCTCTAAGATGATTGTGGGTTTCGCATGATCACCTCGACAAAACTGACATTTCCATGCCGTCGGACAATTTTCCACTCCCAATGCATACAATCAATACTTCCTAACATTCCAGGAAACCCACGTCTTTCCCCCATCTGTAATAGACGTTGTATGTCATGGTTGTTGGGTTTTCTCATGTACTCTGTTCCAAAAACATCAACCAATCCCGTAACAAACTTCTCTAAACATTTTATTGCAGTGCTTTCGCCAATTCGCACATACTCATCAACACTGTCAACTGGTGATCCATAAGCCAACATACGAATTGCGGCAGTGCATTTTTGTAGCGGTGAAAGACTAATTCTACCAGTTGCATCCGTCATCATTTGGAAGTACCTATCATGATTGCCAAGGGCTTCAACAATGCGAAGGAACACATGTCTTCTCATTCGGAACCTTCGTCGGAATTGAGCTTCTGTGTACGTTGGATTTGCTGAGAAGTAGTCATTTTGCAATCTGAGGTGCCCTTCCTCACGACCTCGTTCTATGTGAGCTCTTTTTCGTGCACGCCTTGCAGAAGTGTTATCTTGTACTACTTGTCTCTCAAGCATTAACCGAATTCGTCCCTCTTCAGCTTCAAGATCTCGAAGTTCATCTTCGATGATCTTCCACTCAAGTTCATCCTCATAATCTGAATCGTATGGATCCATTTGAAAGTAAATCAGGAGTTCAATAATGAAACCAAGAGAAGGAAGATACACATATATATATGGTACAATAGTAACGACTAGTTTGACTAATAACGGCTAGTTTGACTAATAACGGCTAGTTTGACTAATAACGACTAGTTTGTTTCGACATTAACTTTAATACATAATAAACTTTAATACAACATTAATTTAAGCACACCACTAACTTAATGCAACATTAACTTAAATACATCATAAACTCTAACACAACATTAACTTAAACACACCACTAACTTAATGCAACATTAACTTAAATACATCATAAACTTTAATAGAACATTAACTCAAACACATCGCTAACTTAATGCAACATTAACTCTAATACATCACAAATTTAAACCAATCCACGTCTTTCTTTAATGATTTTGCATATTGCGTTATGACTAGCAAGTTGTGCCTCAGTCATCCCGGATGTATCCTTCAACAACATTTCCCACTCCTTAAATTCCAATTCTCTTTCTTTTATCTTCACCTGAGTCTCCTTAAGAAGTCTTAACTCATGCATCTCTGTGACTCTTTCCTTATATGACTCCTGCATATTGTTAGATTCAACTGGAGCAGAAGATGCTTCTTGTAATTTTGCTTTAGCCTTCCTTTTAGCCATTTTCGATCCCATTGGGCGGACCATGGGAAATGATGCAGGGTCCTCCTCTACTACCCTATCTGGAACTTCCGATGCAGATGATGAAGCATACTCTCCTGAAGCAGAGACCTTTGTTCTTTTTGAATATCCTTGGTGTGAATCTGAATTCCATTTGGGATTATCCTTCAACAACCGCCATGCATACTCAAATTTGAATGCCTCTCCTTCATCCTGCGAAAAATGGATAATGCATGATTAATAACATCATTTTCAGTAGTCCCACTTTTCTTTGCTCCAATGGCTTGTTTGTAGCACCCAACAAACTTTTGAACTGCGGCATTCAACTTTTGCCAACAAGATTTTAGTGCAATTGGTCCCCTCTCTTGATGCTCACCACGATACTCATTATAGTTGTGACGAACTCGTCGCCAGAAACTCTCTTTTTGGTCAATCCCAACAATTGCATCCTTTGAAACATTAAGCCATGATTGAATAAGAAGTGTGTCTTCTTCCATTGTAAATCTCGCTTTAGGCCTGGTACGACCACCTAATATTTGCTCTTTGTTGATAACAATATTCTCCAACCCAACTCCGAACGACTTTGGTGGAACTTCAGACTCCGCTATAGACGCAACCGGTGTTTGTGCTTGTTCATTGGTGCCTTCCCCACCAATGGCGCCCCTTGAAGACCCACTATGCATGGCCAAATTGGGTTGTGGTGAGTGATTGAAATTTAATCCATATTGCCCCATCATTGGATATGGATTTTGCATATTGTCATGTGGGGATGAAAGAAACCATGGTATGGATACATAGGAAAATTCCCCATGTTCGGGTACTTTGAGAATTTGGAGGAGTGGAAAATACTTGAGAATTTTGATCATTTGTAGGGTGAGAATTTTGCATCCAATTTATGTAAAGGTTGGTATTGAATTGGTTGGGATCCATTTGAAAATAAAAGAGCAATGTTGAGAATGTGGAAACTAAATTTTTTGCAACAATAGGAATGAAGTGGTGGATAAATTGAACATATGAACATCAAATTCTCACTATTATAAAGAAAAAATAATAAATAAAAACTAGCGTTAAACTATTTACCGTTATTAAAATAGTTTAATACTCTCACTTTTACTCAATTATTTGAAGTAAATTAATAATATTATATTGTTATATAATTAATATAATATTATTGACGTTATACTTTTTTACCGTTACTTCATCAGCTAATTAATAGATTATACTATTATAAAAAAATATTATTTATGTTTAAAAAAAAAGGCCTGCAGCATCCCGCAAAAGGGGTGCTGCAGGCAACACCGTTTGGTGCCTCGCAAGTGATTTGACCGATTCTCTCCATCGGTGCATTAACTGACAGCATCGCACTTCAACTGACCGCATCGCACCTCAAGTGACCGATGGAGTGCTCTTAGGCCATCAGCATCCAGGGTGCTTTACTTCGGTTCTTGCAGAGTTTAGCACCATGGTCAGACAAACAAGCGATGGAGCAGGTAAATATGACTGTCTAATTTAGCACATGTGCTATATAAGCACCTGTCTTTAACATTAAAAAAAGAAAAAAAATATTATAAGATGTATTGGTTGATAGGTGGATTGTGGGACCATTTAAGAATTTTTTTAGAAGTTGGGTGGAGATAAAAGTGATTGAGTTGTTTTTAAAGTATAAAAAATAATGTAATAATATAAGAAAGTGTGAAAAATTATAAAAATATTGGTTTAAGAAATTTTTGAGAGATGTGGGATGGAGATTACTAGTTTGATAATTTGCACATGTCAGGATTTGGACTTTACAATATTCTCCGAGTCTCCGTGCTGCATTATCACATAAATGGTGTGTAGTTATAATCATTCAACATGTGATAATGTACCTACCCATCCGTTCATCTACCGCTAACTATCTTAATAATTGTTTTCAATAGCATTTTTAATTATGTTTCAATGTTATGTTAGAATGGTACCGTGCCCTGCACGGCCTGTTTTTATATTATAATTTCCTGACTTAAAATATGATTTGTCCGTCTAAAATACATGGTTTTAATTTTAATCCTCTAATTCTTTTTTATCTTTTAATCCCCTTAAAATCATTTTTTTAAAATAGTTCTCGCTTATAATAGTAACAGGGTGCTGAGTGACGTAACATTTATGTTGATCTGACTTTCTCAGACATATATGTGACTCCAATGTGTCAATTAATTAATTTATAATTTATTTTATTACATAAAAACATAAAAAAAATCAAAGCAAAGAAAATTAGAAAATAACTCTTTGTCATAATCGTCTGATTTCTTCAATCCATTCCACCATTGTCGTCTTCTTCTCGTGCTCTATTATCACAAATCTAAGGCAGCCACCCTTACCTCAATCAAAATTGTACTTGGTAGCGGCCACTTCTTATTATTCTTCTAAATACTAAATCACGAAAACCATGTGAGTTTAGGGTTCAAGATACTTATAATTGTAGGGTGATTGCTTTTATTTTTAGTTACCTTTGAAGTGGGGTGGTTGTTTTCCTTTTTATAAACCAATTTAGGCCTCTGAGCTGCAGCGACTGGAGTTGGATTTGCAGGGATTGAACCTTGGTTGGTTGCACCGTTTGCTGATTTGCAGTGTGTAGAGATGAACCTTAATTGACTGCACTAGGGGCTACATTTGCAGGGACTACACCTTCATTGAAGTAAGGAGTGATTGCTCATATCTGCGAGTGATTACCTCATATCTGCGAGATTGGAGCATGAAAAGAAGATGACAATGGCGGAATGGGTTAAAGAAGAAAGAAGACGGTTCTCACATAGAGTTCTTTTCTGATTTCTTTGTTTTAAAATTAAAAACTAATTAATTGACACATTGGATGCCACACATGTCTGAGAAAGCCATGTCAACATAGATGTTAACGGTCACATCAATACTTTGTTAACTATTCTAGCGGTGAATACTATTTTAAAAGAAGAGTGATTTAGGGGGACAAAAAGATTAAAAAAATTAGGGGGCTAAAATAAAAGTGCATGCATTTAGAGGGACCAAAAATATATTTAAGCTTAATATTTATATTGACTTATATAAAATAAATGCATTGAAATGATTCAATTGATTTATATACAAAAAATAACTATTAATTTTATTTTTTTAATTATATTAAATAAATAAAACTAATAATTTTATAAAATCTGAAACTACAAATATGAAATATGATACAATTATACTTTCTTAGAGTATGCAATTATACTTCAATATATAACAAATAGTATATATTTTTTTGGTAACAACAAAATAGTATAATTAAAAAAAAATATTTCTTTACTCGTTAAAAAAATAAAATAATATTTTTTACAATAATTCTTGAATCATGACATCTAAATCTGTAATTAAAACATTTAAATATCAAATATAGAAAACAATTAAAAATAATTATATAACCTAATGTTGTAAAAAGTAATTATGAATAGAAATAGGCTTAAATACATTTTTTGTCCCTATATTTTTGTAAATGGGTGATTTTGGTCCCCCTAGTTTTAATTGCTCAATTTTGGTCCCTAAACTTTTGTAAATGTGTGATTTTGGTCCTCCTGGTTTTAATTGCTCAATTCTGGTCCCTCTTCTTTAAAACTTGAACAAATCTAATCCCACGTTAACATCCCATTAAATATTTAGCAGAGTTTGTTGACATGGATTTAATTTTGTGACGTGTAAACTATCACATGACAAAGATTATTATTTAATTTTAGGGTTAAATATGTTTTTGGTCCCTGTAAAATTAGCGATTTTTGCTTTTGGCCCCTCTAAAATTTTTCTTAATTTTTTCGTCCCTACAAAATTTTTTGTTTGCAAATGGTCCTCCCACCAATCTGGAACTGATGTGGCACACTCTCTCCTAGTCATTTACATACGTGGAATGTTTTAACCTGTAAGCATGTAATTAAGTAATTAAACTTGTAATTAACTCTAATCATAATTAACTAATTAAATGACAAAACAAAAACCCTAGAATTTGGTCCCGGTTACCATTCAGAAAACCTGGTTTGTGTGCGTGGTAACCCTAGGTGGTAGTTGGCTGCTTACTTGTTGGACGACCTCGGTGTGGTAGTTGGCAAGGAGTGGCAGAGCAGCTGGTCTGAAGCGGTGGTGACAGATCCAGATCTGGTTGCAGGAACAGCAGCGGTGATCGGGGGTTAGACTGCAGTAACTGGGGCTGGTTTCGCTGTGGTAAGGGGAAGCCGTGCTTGGGAGAGATGGTGGTTGTTGGTTGCCGTGGCTGCATGAGAAGGATGAGCGGTGGAAATTTTGAGAGACCTCTACTCCCTTTCTTGATCTCCCACTTCTGGGCTTGTGGGCTTTGATGGAAATTATTGATACCTTTTTCCCTTAGTTTTTGGGCATTTCAGAAAGTACAGATTAAATGTCAATTGCTAAATGTTATATTTTGGGAACAGTTTTTTCCTTATTAAACTTGTAATTTGAGCAATCGGGTTATTGATTTTGATATTTGTGGGAATTGCATTGTCTGGAAATTTCCTCATTGTTAGTTATTCGGTTTCTATTTATCTCTTATCTTTTATTTGTGATAAATGTTGTGGCATGGCTTGGTTGTAGGCTATTGCTGCTTTGGGGACTTATGACATTGCATTTGAGCTGGGGAAGAAGGTGATATGCCAAAGGTGTTGTTTGTTTTTGTATTCCATGATGGTTGTCTTCTCACTGGAATACATGACGCGTCTCTAATCTCTTATTAGTGTGTGTGTTGTTTGTGGATTTTTGAGCTTGTTGAACTCTACTCCCTTTCTTGATCTCTCACTCCTCAGAATACCCTTCATCTCTCCCTTCATCCCCACTTTTCCTCTCTAGATCCGCCCTCTTTATTTCTTCCCAATCCCCTCTTCTCTCCCCCCTCAGAACAATATGCCTATCACTAATTTCCTATCCCCATCATCACCCCTCTTCACAGGAACAAAAGCTTTGGGTTCTCACCATGACAAGACGATTTGGGTTCCCAGAATGAAGAAGATGATTTGTTCTCATGTGACTTATGTGGTGGTGGTTTGTAATTATAAATTGATAATTCCACATATGAAAATATTTTCCACGTTGGATTCTGCTGACTAGGAAGGAAGGGAGACAAGTCAGCTAATTAAGCACACTAATTACCTAAGGGGACCATTTGCAAACAAATTTTTTTTGTAGGGACGAAAAAATTAAGAAAAATTTTAGAGGGACCAAAAGCAAAAATCACTAATTTTACAGGGACCAAAAACATATTTAACCCTTAATTTTATCTCTTACTTTTTTAAACGAAAAATCAGAGCTTATAGATTTCAATTCGCTTTTGGTTTCATTTTAAATTTCATTTCATGCTCGAATGAGATTTTAGTTCGCTTGGTTGATGGCTTGAAACAGACTTGCAATTATTGCAATTATTTTAGTTTTGGGACTTGTATTTGCTTTATTGTTTTTTAGGAAATTGGAGTATAGTAGTGGGATTTTGTTTTCTCATTGTATTAAATTATGCATAATCTGATTTTATTTTTCTGATTTTTCATTAAAAAAATTAAGAGATAAAAAATTAAATAATATTTGTTATGTGATAGTTTACACGCCACAAAATTAAATCCATGTCAGCAAACTTTGCTAAATATTTAATGGGAGGCTAAGGGTAGGATTAGATTTGTTCAAATTTTAAAGAAGAGGTACCAAAATTGAACAATTAAAACTAGGGGGACCAAAATCACCAATTTCCAAAAGTATAGGGACCAAATTGAGCAATTAAAACTAGAGGGACCAAAATCACTCATTTGCAAAAAGTATAGGGACCAAAATGTATTTAAGCCTAGAAAATAATAAGATTTATCAAAAGAGTTTAATTAATATACACAATTACAGTAAAAGAATTGTATTGTCATCAAATGATGTGTTGTCACATTATTTGTTGAGTTTAATAAAACATAACGTGTCATGCTCATTAATGATGTAGCAAAACATAATTAGATGTAGTGTAAAAAAGAATTACATCAACATATATAATCATTAAATCAGTGTCATATATGATTTCTTATAGGTATATAGCTTATTTCATAGATATAGACCGAATAATATGACATATAAGAATTAAGAAGAATTAGCATGTTATTTTTCCCCGTTACACACCATTAAAATTAATTTGACAAAAAATGAATAATTTATCAAAAAATAACAATTACCATGTGATACAATGGACTAATTATTTATGATCGTTGGTTAAACCCTAAGTAATATGTAAATTAAAAGTTGACAAAATCAATCATTTATCCCATCCTCTATTTGAAAGAAATTTGACCACCGTTCACAAAAACAAAAATACCATATATTAAGAGTGAATGTCAACCAAAAGAATGATAAGTTGTTTCGGTAATCCACATTAGCTAGCCATAATTTATATCTTAAATTCTTTTTTTAAATGTTTCTTTTTGTAAATAAATACTAAAAATTTACATAGTACATATTAGAATACCATTATTTTTTATATTTAAATCTATAAAAATCTTAAAATATTTTGCCTATTATTAATTTATATATTTGTAAAGAAATATTTTCTCATACAACTTAGATATTAAAATATGAATGAATATAAGTATAAAAAAATGAATGAATATATGTTTGTGAGTGAAATTTAATATTGTAAAAAATGACAATTACAATTAATATATTTAATTTTATAAAATATTTATTTTATTTTTTCAAATGCTACTGTGTAAATGTTTACTCTCATCTAACAAAAAATAAAACTTTTAAATATTATGAATTAGTTTATAATATATAGATAAATTAAAATAATGGTAAAAATCACTAATGAGTTTTTTAATGTAATTTTCTACAATAATAAACAAATAGTGTGAATTTGGTTATTCTTTTAAATGAATTAAAATTATATTTAAAAAATGAATATTCAACATTTACTAAATTTATCATTTTTTTATTTCTTTTGTTCTTTCCTTTCCTCATTGTATCCAAAAAATTTATCATTTTTTGTCAAAAAAATATCATATTTAATTAAATATTGTTTGAATATATTCTGTTTTTAAATTAAGTAGCATATATTCTGTCCCTTATTATAAGAACCCTTTAATCGTTTCACAGTTTAAGAAAAGTTGGTTAATGCATTGGCCTTTAAAAAAAAATTATAACATTCCAAATATACCCCTAATTAAAGGTCACTATATTTTAGGGACATTAATTGTCACATGGTGGAAGACTCCAAAGGTCAATTTTATTGGTGTAGTTGAACATGTGGGTAAAACTCTATTAACTATTGACACTAATCAATATATGGGGAATTAAAAGAGTTAAATATTAATGAAGGACAACTATGGAAAAATGATTAATTCATCTAAAAATTTGTAAAGGGTCTTATATTAAGGGACACTCAATTCTTTTCGAACGAGTCTTATAAATACTACTTTGAAATTGAATCGTTCATACTTTGATTTGAAATATATAAGACAATGTGTACTTAGTTAGGTGGTTTTTGGAATAACTTATTTGAGCTTATCTTATGACATAAGTACTTATACAACTGTTTGGATAAGCTTTACAAAGAGTTTGTGACATGCTCATAAGCTGTTTTCAGCTTATTTCAATAAGCTCCTGAGAAAAACTTATAAAATAGCTTATGGAGAATTTAAGTACACCCTCTTCAATTTCCATCCACTTTCTTAAAAGCTTATTCATTAAGTATTTATTAAATAAGAGTTTATGTTATAAGTACTTAATTAAGTTATTTTTTCAAGCGGGGCCTTAATAAATTGTTGAGCACGATTTTCTTTTCTATTTTTCATGTAAAGAGCAATATGGGGGAATTGCAAAAGAGTAGTGCTATATATTTGTACAACACTACATTCATTGGTGGATCTTACCGGCTCCATTTCTCTTCACTTCTCTCTTCCCTCCTCCATTTCATCCCCACCAAATGGGACTTATGATATGTTTGGTGGGAGTAGAATGAAGAGAATGAAATGAAAAGTAGAAGAGAAGTGGGAAGAAGAGAAATATAGGTGAAATAGAGGAGGAAATAAATGTTGTTTGATGTGAGTGAAACAAGTGAGAAATAGAATTGTTTTATTATTTTGGACATATTTTGGCGGCAGAGTACAGTAAAAATCGATTTTCACTGCATAATAATCGATTGTCTGCAGCTGGACTAATTGGTCTTTGTATGAGTTCAGTAAAGAAATCGATTTTTTTTGCCGGAAATCGATTTTCTGGTAGTCAATAATCGATTTATTTGGGCCAGTAATCGATTATTTTGGAACAACAACTATTTCTCTAATTTTCTCTAACAAAGAGTAGAGAAATGTTATTTATATGGGGCCCACCAGATTTTGCCATTTCTCTCCTTTTCCACAGGCTCACACAAAACAAGTGCAGGAGGTGCATTTCTATCCACTTCAACCCACCCAACTCCACTTTCCCCCTTTTCAATAGTCACCAAATAGGGGGTTAATGTTTACGGGGAGCCATGACTTCCCCAAACTTCTTCCATTTTTTTAATATATACATATTATATAATTATTGAAAATCACAATAAAATTTATTATATTTATAACATTTCACATTTCACATTTCACTAAAATGCTCTCTATTTTTCATTCTTTAAGCTATGTTCTAAGGAGAATGATTAACATTTCTCTTATTTTAAAACTTTTATATTTTTCATATAAATTTCTTTGTTTCTAATAATCAAAAGGGCTTACACTTAGAATAAGCTAAGCTCTAGTCACCAAGGTAGAAAACCCCTCGAGTCGAGCATCTTATGTCATAAGAGGCACATGGGAAATAGGATACTCCAAAAATTCTTAATTGGATATGAAACAGCTTCGGGCTCTTATTCATTGAAGGGTGGGTTTGTTTCCATGAATAAAATCATATTCTCAGGACGGATATATATTCTGGAAATCCTATTATCAGGAATGCTATTTCGATTCGGGTAAAACTTATATGTATGTTTAGTATGTATTTCATATTCCCGGAAATATTTTAAAAATAATTTACTTAAAAAAATTTAAAATAGAAAAAATATTGTAGGATGAAGTGGAAATGAGAAAAATAACTTCCATTCCCATAAGAATATAAGATTCTCACCCCTAACCATGGGAATAAAAAGTGGGCAAGTCATGGCTAAAATACATTCTCGGGAATCAATAATACTCGAGAATTTTTTTCTAAAACTTGGATCAAACGTGAGAATATCATTTTCCTAATCATACTTTCCCAGGAATATTTTACACACCTTAAAACAAATTCACCCTAAGTTTGCATAGTGATTTGCTTCTCAATAGATATTGACGATTTAGACATTCCAACCAAGGTCAAGAAGTGGTCCTGAACTAAAGAGGTTACTCCATAACTCAACAAGTAGTATGACATATTATGCATTATTAAATTCATTAAATGATATAATGATATATCGTTAGATGACAATATAATAATTTTTACACTAACCGTGTAAACTTATTAAGTTCATTTTTTAATCACTTAAATTAAAAAAATTGATATTATGAAGTCTAAACAATTATGATTTTAATATTTAACTATTTGTTATGTCCAATATTTTTAATTAAATTTTGAATTCTTTCCTTGTCAATGTCATCAACTCTTTTATACAATTCGGAAGAGTTTTTTATATTAAAATTTACTATTCATTCGATATTTGTGCATTATTAAGAATTTAATATTTATTTAATGGTTATTATTTTCAGTCTATCAAGAAAAGTACGTGTTGAATAATCTTATCTTCTCTTCTGCTAATTTTTAGGTTGTCACGTGAAACTTTTTGTAAAGCTTGTTCAATTATTTAATGCCTTATTTTATTTAAATTAATTGTTTCTCTTATTAATTTAATTTTTGAAATTCAAATTCGCGTGTTCCCGGGTCAAGTTTCAGGTTGCATTCCACGGTGTTTAAACATTGTTTATTATTTAACAAGTTTCTAATTCATTTTTATAAGCTGATAGGTGAGCCTACCATTACTTTACTTCTATCCTTATTCTGCAAGAAAAAGTCTCCTCTTTTTCCTGCACTTGCTTTTCCAAGTATTTCTATGAATTTTTTTTTAAATTATTTCATTCTCAAAACACTTTTCTTTGAGACAGTAAGAAAGAAAATCGCTTTGTTCTCTTCATTCATCTTTTCATCTTTCCTCTGCCTCTCCATTTTCCCATTCTCTACCTTCTCCATCTCCCTTCTTCCTCTGACTCTCTGCGGTGGCATCCATTTTGCTTTTGTTCCAAACTCATTCTGCGTTTTTTATTTCTTCTTATTATTCTAGAAATAAAATCATGTTGTCCTCTTTCTCTATTCAAAACCCTAACATGGTCCCTCCTCTCACTCTTTTTTTCTCATTCCAATAGGAGGAGGGCAAGTTGGTGTGTGGCGATGAGTGATGGCAGCAATGGCGCACAGGGAACATTTTTGGACCATACATGTGGTGTTGGAGCTGATTGTCTTCCTCGGCAGCTAGATGGACTCTTTTTTCTTCCAAAAATCATCCTAGCTCATGTTTCCTATACCGTCAACGTACAACTTTAATCAGCGCAAGTCTAGAGTTCCTAGTTCGTGTGGTTCTGTTGGCGAGCCCATCATGGTACACATCGATCCCTGTATGGCCTTATTCCTTCATTCTTCCATTCCTATATATTTGCATTTTTATGTATACATTTGATCAGTTTGATTTCATTTTTTTGGTTTGTTTTGGTGTGTGTAGGCTATGGATCTTGTGGCTACCCATCTACTACAAGGAATGTCCAATTCCTTACTCTGTTGCTAATAAAGTGTAAACTGCAAATGGCTTCATTTCCTTGATCTTGGAATGAATGGATTGTCATTCTCAACTGTGTTTTATTTTTTTATTTTCCCTCTTTCTATGTTTGTTTTTTATTGTTTGTTATTATTATTTATTTATTAATTATAGTTTTTAGCATCATAAGATATTAAGGTCTTGGGATTCAAATGACTCAGGTAAAGTTCCTTTTGATTTGAAGTATGGACATTTACCATAATGTTGAGATGTAAAGTGATCCATCAAGAATGGTGATGTGAGATTCTTTACATTTACATGAATGACATTTCCTTTAGATTTTTAATGTTGACATCTTATCTGCATTATATTCCTGTACATTTGAAATTTTGAAATTTTGTAACCCTTTTTCCCTAAAAGAAATTGCATTTAGGTGTGCATAGGGGAGGGACATAAGAAATCACAGCCACCGTTTCACTTTCTCAACAGTCATTGTAGTCTCCTAAGCTCATATGATTTGACAGAGTTTAGTTGTTTTATTTTTTAAAAAATATCCTGTTTGGTTATTTGTAGCCACATCTGGTACTTGATCTGATTTCACAAATAACACTCTTGATTGTGATGGCAGCATTAGATTAAATTGTTATATGGTTTCAATCTCGGATTTCTATTTATTTTGAAATTTTTGGAACTTTAGAACATCATGTCTCATGTTCATTGATTAGTTTAGATGATCAATTTTGTCAAAGCACTTTCCACTAGCTGGTAGTAGTGATATTGCTTGGAGATACCCTGACAAGGTTCTTCTACAACTGATTTTTTATTCGTTTTTGCTTTGAGACACTATTACCTTACATTTATAGTTGTTACTAGGTATTTTTTCCATATGAATTATTTGTCAAGCTTTATAAGTTGAAGAAGCTGGAGTTGAACCATTTGGTCTCAAATGTGGACAGATAATTCGAAATTATTTATGCTAAACAATTAAACATGTTAAAGGATAATATAATTAGTCCATTTTGCCTGTGGATTTATAAGGTTATGATCAATTTAAGTGCTGTGTATAATCTTTTTTCCTTGCCATATTATTAATTGATCTAATTCTAATGTGTAGGCTGCCTAATTACTTTGTTGTGGACTCCATTGTGATATATAGAGATTGCAGAATTAGCTGCAAATAAGTTTTTTCTTAACCTGGATGCTAATGGATGACCACGGGTTCATGCCAATTCTGAATGTCTTCCATTAAAGAAGCCTTTCCTTGCAGAGTTGAATTATTGTCATTTGGTGTGGTTTTCTTTACTTCAATCGTATATCTCTATAAAATTTCTTGCAATTGGTCAGATAAAGGTAAGCATGTCACATAGATATATTGTAATTGTACTTGTGTGCAACTGATAGGAAATAATGAAATAATGAATGAAAAAATGCATCACACTCTCCATATTTTGTGTGGTCAATTGGAAATTAGTCAATGTCGGTTCTGTTATATGACATTTGTATTATTAGAATTTAACTGTCAATGTCTTTTGCAAGATGTAATTTTATAGCATTCATGTGTGAACAAGGCTGGACTCCTAGCCAATGAAACTTAGAAGTTTTGTTCAGCTCCCCCTTCTCATGGATAGCTAACAATAGGCCAGTTATATTTCACTGCAGATGCAGTCCAGTAATAATGTTAGCGATTGACAATTTAAGATGTCTCCAATGCTTGATATGTGATTTTTTTTATCTTTAATCAGTTATCATAATTATCTAATTTGAGAATTATTGGGAAATATATCTATAATTCTCCCTTTTAATATACTTATTTAAAGAGTATCCACTGCTATTACAGCGAACAGTAATGCGTGCACATTTGAGAATTATTAAGGCTTTACTTGACAACAAAGGGAATCGTGTTTGTCAGGAACATGCTTGGTGCAAGGACACTATTATGGTCAAAATCATCCAGGTACAGAGTGCATGTTTTAGGCACTTTATATTTCCTTTTAGTTTAAGAGTTTAAAAGGTTAGATATAGAGCTTATGTTGGGATGTTATACTAAATAGGAGAACCGAAAATATTATTCCTGAGTTGTGTTGCCTTTAAACTTATAGTTGCATTGCTCTTTTTATTGGTTGTAACTCCAATTCTCCCTTTGGACAGCCTCTGTTCATACTTTGTTACTTTTAAAGGGTTTTTAAGATTTGGGATCTTGGAAATTTGTATTTACAATTTTATTGTTTGCATGTTCTTCAACCTCATATTTATGAAATTTGTTTTCATTGCTTTCATGTTAGAGGTTATTTTTTGTCATGAATTGCATGTGTTCTTATTTTCCCATGGTTGGCATAATAGGCCTATTGATCTTTTGAATCTGAATTCAGAGCATGTTATGTTATGTTAGTTTTGATATTTTGAACGATTATAGCTCTCTTCATATTTTACCTGATGTGACAATGGTTAGAATTGACCACCGTCAACTTCACAAAGAAAGTAGCAGGGCTGTAAACATGAGACACAGATAAGTTGCTTTTGATGTGGACATTGAAACTGATCCTCATGATTTTAGCTTTTTGGTTGAATGCTAATCAATTTCAGTTGGGAGTCTATGGTGAGGATGACTCCAAATTCATGTTTGGACCTACACTGGGTATTGAGCCTCTCTGTTTTGGTTGGTTATTTATTTGTTATTCCATTTTATTCACCTTCTCCTATCAAATTTTTTCTTTGAGCCTCTATATTTTGTTTCTGTTTCTCTCATTCTCATCAAAGCTCCTTCATGTCAATGTTTTGCTAACCACATGATATAGCAAAATTACTTAATTAATCTTAAAATAATACTTCATAAATTTTATACTATTTTCATGTTACATGTTCAACAGTCACACATTCACATCGGGTCTCCCTTGGTCAATATTTTGATTTAAAGCTATTAAATGCTTCATGCAATTATGGGTTTAACTTGGGTAGTTCTAAGTTGGTACATTTCTATTTTGTCATGTTAGTTTAGAGAATTATATTAAATTCTAACAAGTAATAAGCATTTGTTTAGTTTTGCAATGGGTTATATGTTTAGCTCCTAATTTGATATAAGTGTCCATGTCTGATGTTGTAGGTGGAATTTAAATTTCCTTTGATATCTTCGAATAGATAGTTCTTCATTTGTTTTTATTCCCATATGACACCAGTTAGCAGATACCTTTTTGATAGAACAAAAACAGACAAATAAATGAAGCAGGAGATAAATATTTTCACCCTTTTCATTTTTGGTATACAGGTTGTGCTTATAGCACACCCAAAGGAATCGCACCAGGAGCAGGGGTTAATGTTGATACAAAGTTATGAAGAAGAATATAAGGAGAAAAAAATAGCATGAAGGGTCGATAGACTATAAGGTTACTATGGACAAGAAAATGTTGGGCCCGGTAACAAATTTGTGACAGTGGTCTCCATTGATGGAGCAATTCCGTCTAGTTTAGGAAATTTCAAACATCTCAAACTTAATTTTTTTCAGTTAACAAATTTAAGTGGGAAACAATTTAGTATAGGTTTCCTAAATTTGTTATCAGGATTTAAAAAGCTTCTTGGATCAGTTAGAGCATTTCATAATTTATAGTTGTGGAATCTAAGCTTCTTGAATGAAGAGTAATTTTATAAAATCAACACGATATGAAATCAAAACCCTATTTATGTCTTAGTTTTTTAAATATTCTACCAAACCTTTTAAAAATTAAATGCACTCTAAAGGAAAAATCACCTAATTGAAATAAACTAGGCTTATACAAGTGAAACTAAAAAATAGTACAAATTAAATTAATTTGACTTTTAAAAATCTAAAATTATAATTACCAAAAAATATTTTAATATTAAATAAAAGTAGAATTTATATAAAAAATGTAATATAAATATATTTTTTGTTAGTTAATATTTATTAGCTACTTCAATAAATAATTTTACCAAACATTTATAATTTAATAAAAAACTAACAAAGCTCAACACAAAAGACTTTGTTGGAAAAGATAAAACTCATTTCGGTGACCTTTACGCCTTACAAGGAATTAGTCTTTAGCTATCGGTTAGGAATGATATCCTTAATTCACACAAAATTAATAATTTAATAAATTAATTTATCACCTTTTAACTAATATTTTTCAGTTTTCAATTAATCATAATTTTTATATAATAATATAAGTACAAATGTGTAGCGGTGTAGGTTATCCGGTGCATTTGCACGGGCTACACACTAGTTTAATAAACATGAGACATAATTAATTGATATTATGTGTCAAATCTTTAGAGTTACACTACTTAATATCTCCTTATAATGTAAATTTAATCAATCAAACTGTAAAATTGAAAGTTATTATAAAGTAGATGAAATTTTCAAAATTCCAAAATAATAAAAAAATGATTGATATTTCATGAAACTAATTTATTTTAACGTATAATATGTTTTTAAAATATAAGTAAAAGTCCAATATTAGTTCACATACTCTTGAATATCCAAATTATCTGAAATTTGATATACATGATTATAAAGATAATGTAATATAACCCATCAGTTGGATCAGTCAAATTCACATTTTATAACAAGCTATTGAGCGGTGTAACTCACACATTGTCCGTGCACTGTTTCTCGAACGACAGATTAATTCCAATTGAAGACAACATAGTTGATTGAACTTCCACGACGGAGGGGTACCTGCAATGACTTCAATACCAAAGTCCGAGAGAGTTTTACCAGAGTGTTTGCACAACAATGAGTAATATACCTAAGAATTCACACCATGTGATTTATATAAGTTAGTCAGTTTTAACTGACATCCACAATAGCTTTACGCGCCCAAGTGTGATTGACCTCACACACATCTTATAGTCGGATAAGACTATTTCATGTGTCCGTCCATAACTCTCGCACACACACTTCTCAATAATGTTTATATTAAAAGACAATTATTTTGAATTAGAATCACTAATTCATAAAAATAGATTATTTCAATCATATTATTTAGCAAATTTCACAAAAAAATAGCCAATAGTATTTTATATAATTTTTAATTTATCATATTCTTTTAAATGATTATTTTAAATCCAATGTATACCTCATATTTTCTTGTATTTATATTTTTTAAAACAATTTTTCTAACTTATGCAATATTACACGAGATATAAATCAAAAGTGGAAAGATTTTATTGAAAAGTGTAATATTTTATATTATCAATGTATTGAATGTTGTCATATTTGTAATTTCCAATAAAATTTATCCACTTTTAATTTATTTACCTATGTACTACTCCCTCCGGTCTCAAATATAAGCAACAAAAAATCCTCTTTTGTTGGTCTAAAATATAAGCAAATTTCAACTAACTTTGCCTTATTTAATGACCTCGGACTAAAATATCCTTTACTTAAATTCAAATTGTTCTATTCAATGACCCTATTTAATGAATCATGTAGAGATAGTGTTTCCACTTGGAACAAGTATCAAAAAATTGGAGTCTCCTATGAAGGGCAATTTAGAGAATACAATTCATTTTTAGATGACATCAAGAAAATTTAATGAAGTTAACTAACATTTCTTAATTAGCGTAAGTTAGTTTTTTTTTCTTATATATGAGACCAGAGTAGTATATGTTAGAAAAATCTTTTTTTTTTAAAAAGATATATATTTAATTATATTAACGATATAAAATTATAGTTTCTTAATATTTTAAGAATGATTCTTTAATTTTATAAATTATGTGATTTTATATTTTTTTAATAAAATCTCAAAACTTTAAAAACCTAAATAAAACGGAAGATCAGGTTTTACTCTTTTTAATTTCCATGAGTTAGGAAACTTTCCCGTTGATTGAAATTGAAAATAGCGGCATCCCCTTGCCCTTGCTGACACACGCTCCCACAATTCGGCGGGAAAAATCAGTATCTGCCACACTCAATTGAATCGGTGGACGATAGCTGAAAAGCATGTTGTTGGCAAACCCTATCGCCGTCCTCTTGCACTAACCAATGGGTGGACGCAGCATCAGCGTTCTGAACGTGGCGGAGAAGCCCTCGGTGGCCAAGTCGGTGTCCCAAATACTCTCAAGGAACCAGGGCCTGCGAGTCAGGGATGGACGTTCACGCTACAACAAGATCTTCGAGTTCAACTACTCCATTCGCGGCCAACCATGCCGCATGCTCTTCACCTCCGTCATCGGTCACCTCATGGAACTCGAGTTTGAAGAACGTTACCGCAAATGGCACTCTTGTGACCCCGCCGATCTCTACCACGCCCCTGTCCATAAGTTTGTTCCCGAGGTCTGCTATCTCTTCCTCCTTATTCTTCTTCATTGTTACAATGACACGTTTTTTCTCCATCCAATTTTCCTTTGCGTTGTTAACCCTAGGACAAAAAGGATATCAAGAGGACACTGGAGGAAGAAGCTAGGAAGTGCCAGTGGCTTGTTTTGTGGCTTGATTGTGATAGAGAGGGTGAGAACATTGCATTCGAAGTGGTGGATGTGTGTACTGCAGCAAATCGTTCCCTTACTATCAAGAGAGCTCGATTTTCTGCATTGATTGACAGGTTCAACATCCTGTCGTGACGGTTGTAATTCATGTTTGTCATTCTAGTGCTTGATTGTCATTACCTTTTACTTGATATGTGATGTGAAATGTTAGGGAAATCCATCAAGCTGTGCAGAATCTTGTTGAGCCTAATAAGTGGTTTGCTGATGCTGTGGATGCTAGACAAGTGAGTTGCAGACAGAGCCAAGCTTTTCTGTTTCAGTGCTATTGTTTACTTGTTGCAATTGAAACAAGATTTTGATGTTTTTGGTTTCATTATTTTTACTAACTAATATATACTATTTGATATTGTCATTTTTTTTACTAATTGATTATTTATTTATTCTGCAGGAAATAGATCTTCGTATCGGTGCTTCTTTCACCAGATTCCAGACCATGTTAATGAGAGACGCTTTTGTCATTGACATTGCTACAGATGACAGAAATCTTGTCTTAAGTTATGGCCCGTGCCAGGTGTACTTCTGCTGAAAATGTGATAATATTGTATAGTTTTCGTGCTTAAGCAGCTATTTAGTTATTATGAGTCCATTTTACCTTCTTTTTGACTACAGTTCCCTACACTTGGATTTGTTGTGGAAAGATATTGGGAGATACAAGCACATGAGCCAGAAGAGTTTTGGTCAATCAATTGTTCTCATAGATCAGATGAAGGCGTTGCTAATTTCAGCTGGATGTAAGATTCAAAGCTTTTGGTGCATTCACTATTCTTGTTGAGTTTTACTTACTGCAGTTTCAAGATATAATCTGAATTCATTTGGCAGGCGGGGCCATTTGTTTGATTATACTTGTGCAGTTATGATTTATGAGATGTGCATCGAGGAACCAACTGCAACTGTGAGTCTTCCTTAAAGCCTGTGTTCAGACATATTCTGAATTAAGAGTATTTTTTTATTATACATATTAATTACCATTCAGGTCTCAAACGTTAGACATCAGGAGAAGCTGAAGTATCCTCCACATCCTCTGAATACCATTGAGCTTGAGAAACGGGCGTCACGATATTTCCGGATGAGCTCTGAGCACACAATGAAGGTGAGTAAATGTTGGGAATCCATTTGTTTGTGTGCTTTGTACTAATGAGTGCTGGGAAAAACAATTCAAATTTCCAAAGCTCTAAATTTGTGGTTCCAATGCATAATAAATTGCCATGATTTTGGAATTCATGATTTGGCTATTGGTAAACTCACATTCAACTTTGATGAAAGAAATGACAATTTTCAATGATCTTGGAAATATGAGAAGCAATTACTTGGCACTTATTCCTGGAAGAAGCCCTTCACTACCACTATATACAGAGGGTCTTATGAAGAGTTAAAGTATCCCAAGTCCAAAAGAAGTTAGCAAGTGAGAGTGTCTCTTGTGAGTGCTTATCACATTCCCTGTAACTCTTAAATGGAGTAGAATAAGTGGGGTACTCAGGTTTGTAGGGTAATACACAACATGGGGTGGGCTTTTAAGTTTCCATGAAACAATTGTTTGCGATAATGAATATTTGTTGAAGTGTTTCCGTGGATGTAGGCAAGAGGCGTTAAACCATGTAATTTCTTGGTGTTGTATTTTGTGTTTTTTCCACTGTCGAACCTTGGTGTGTGCAGTTTTTTCCAATAGTTGTATCAGACCTATGATTATGGCAGAGAGCACACTTAAGTATGGGATCTCATTATGTGATATTGTAATGGGAAGATAAATTTTACAATTTGGCTGAACACCATTCAAGACCTCTTGGTGTGGCAAAATCTTCATCAAACATTAGAGATGGAGAAACTTGCTACTACTGTGAGTGCAAATGACCAGAGCAAAATTCAGAGGAAGATTATGAGCACAATTTTTTGTTCCAACTTTTTATTGTTTTGCATAGTTTTATGGGTTTCATGTTTTTATATGCATCTCTTGCTTACACCTCACTTAATTTTTTATAGGTGGCAGAAGAACTTTACCAAGCTGGTTTCATTAGTTATCCTCGTACTGAAACTGACATCTTTTCTTCAAGGACTGATTTGCATGTGGGTAACTTTTGTCTTCTGTCCAAGCATGAATAATGATTACAGTTATAGCCATCCTAGATGGATTCAGACTTAAAAGATACAGGAAAGGGCTAGAATTATTGCTAAGTTGTATCATGTGGTGGTGAAGCATCAACTATGGTTTGGGAAGGGTGACACCCCGCCATTTTTCTGATTATGGAGAACATGCTGTTTGACATGGATTTTGTGGAACTATGTGCACTTTTTTGGTGTGTTATTTACTACAAAAAAAGAAAAAGGGGTAAAGGAATTATGTATTTGAAGAGGTGGGTTAATGTTATGATGTTGGTGGAAGAAATTAAATATGTAGTATTTTTTGCTTTGAATGTTGCTTGAAACTCTTTTTAATATAACATGGGTATATGACTACTTGTAGATCCATTAAGAAGGGTTTTGATTTAAGTGATTTGTCATTAGACATGATTCATCATTGGACATTATGGCATAAAATATTCTATGTAGCTAACCCCACCTAATGCTAGAAGGCTTTGGTGATTGTCATTGTTGTATATGGTTACATGTAGATGCACATTGTAATTTGTAAAGCCTATACAATTATTTTATAATTTGTATTACATGATCATAAAATATCCCCACCTAGTGGGAAAAGACTTGGTTGTTGTTATATGATCATAAATTATTTGGTTTTAAGTGAAGGAGATCTCACTTTTGAAGTCACTATACTTAATTATTGTACTTCAAAAATTTCACATACATTGTTCAGCTTGTACTGTGTTCACAATGCTGTTCTTCCGCCATTATCATCTTTTTCCTCTTAGTGACTGGCCTTCTATATTTGTTTTTTCTCTCTTTCAATTGTAGGCAATTGTTCAAGAACAACAGGGGCATCCTGAATGGGGAATATATGCACAACGATTGTTGGATCCTGGGGTGGGACTTTGGAGAAACCCTAGAGGTGGTGGACATGATGACAAGGCCCATCCACCCATTCACCCAACAAAATTTTCTGCGGGAGAAGCAGGATGGAGCCAAGACCACCGTGTCAGACATGATTGCTTGCCTCTATTTTTACTCTAAAATCTAGAATTTTGCTTTGAAATTCATATTCATATATTTTTCAAATTACTGCAGAAACTGTATGAGCTGGTTGTTCGCCACTTCCTGGCATGTGTTTCAAAGCCTGCTGTAGGAGCTGAAACCACAGTAGAAATTGATATTGCTGGTGAACTATTTTCTGCATGTGGGAGGGTGATTCTAGAGGTGCTATTTCTCAGTCATGCTATATATATATACACTTCTCACCTGTAGAATTTATGTGATGTGATTTGACTTGGTCAATTACATGATTCGATATGTTTGCTTTAGATAGGAATTATTGTGATAAAAGAAATTTTTTGATCTATTTGGAAACCAAACCTGTTTTCAGTAAATTGTGTGGACTAAAAAAATTGGAGATTATAAGATTAAGGCAACATGACTCAAAATATGATTTGTAGTGTGTTTGGTTTACCCTAAAACCACGTTTCAAACGTGGATCCAGGCCAACGCTACTCTCTGTAGCGTTTGCCCGGATCTACGTTTGAAACGTGATTTCGGAATAAACCAAACACACACTTGATCTGTTAGATGTTAATACTTGAGGGATCTCTCATATTTATTTCTTAAAATATAGTTATTATTTATCAATTAAAAGTTATGGTTAATAAATTAGTCCTCAAAATAATTGTTTGCATAAAACAGCTTGACAAATTTTTCTTATTGCAAAAGAGTTTACTTCACCAAGATCCAACTTGGGGCTTTAAATAACTTCATCTCACTAAAGGAAGGAGCTATATGCACACACAAATTTTATTCAAAGTAATTCTTATCTCTTAGATTTTAGACTGTAGAGTTCCAGATGGGTTTCAGGGTCCTTGCATACTCTGTTTACTCTCCTTGTCTTGCCAAGTTCTGTATGTCTCCCTATAATTTCTGGAAACAACGTGCCATTATCTTGTCCGAATAAAACTAGCTCTCACACATAGAAGAAACTAACTCTGCACATTCCACAAAAAAAGAGTACACACACAAATCTGGTAGAAGAACTTCCCTACCAGCCTTAGAGCCAATGCTCTCCTCTGAAAAAACAATTCTCGGCCCTACACAATAGAAAAATTGAATGTATACCAAAAACTGTCCCGAATTCCCCTTTAACTACACTGTATAGAATTAGTTAACTGTTGAATAACTGTCCTACTATATAAACTGCCCTATTACATAATTAAATAACTATTATATTATTGCCCTACTATTATATAATTGCCCTATTACTAATTAATTATCATATGCTATTTCCTTATTTTCTTCAAGTACATAAGCCACATTTCAGGCTTGTTTCATACAATATATTGAACTAGGCCCACATCTTGACTTTGGGTTCTAACATTACCACCCACTGTGGCTATAGCCTTGTCCTCAAGGCTAAGATTCTTCCTCTAAAACATGTTATGCTTCTATGTTTATTATTTCTCCATCAGCATTCAAAGTTTCATTCTCTTCTAACCCTAGCAACCTACGTTGCACGAATACGGGTACCGTACTGTTACAGTACTGGGTATGAGTACTTTAATGTGATTTTTAAAATGTGTGGGTGGGGGGTGGGGATCAAGTTACTCCAGGTTCTTGGTAAAGTTACTCGCTTAATAGCTTTTTATGAATGTTAGTTTCTTCAATCCAATTGTGAAATGGAAAGTTCTCATTAAGTAGATCAATTCTACAAAGTTTCGTAAAATAAAAAAACAATTTGATAATTCATCAAATAACTTCAATTAATATACTCTTCAACATATAAGTAAATACAAATAAAATTACATAGCTTTAAATTTCCAATTTATCTTAAATTTGGTATGCATGATCAACTTACCAAGAGTTACTCTTGTGGTAACTTGATCCCCACCCTATATATATGAAAATAAAATTATACCATTCTATGTAAACAAGACTAAATTGCATAAAACAAAAAAACACATAATCACATAAATAATTAAATTTAAGCATAACTATAAATGTCAATCTCCAACAATGTCAATCTCATCATTTACATTTCCGCCATCAATAAATAAAACAATCTCCAAATCTGGGTCATCAAGAGAAAGAAGCAACTTCAATAACACCAACCCCTTCAAATGGATCCCATGCATCTCCGCCAAATCATGTAGTTTGCTCTCACCTTCCTTCTTGAGAGGAGACGAAGATTTCTATGTATGAAAACTAATTCTTTAGCTCTCTTAGTATTTAGCCTATTCCTTTTCATTGAATGAATAAAAGAATATGTGCTCCAATTTCTTTCACAACAACAGAAGAGGATGGTTGTGAAAAGAGTTTCATGGCAATAGATTGAAGTTTAGGGATAACAACACAATACATGATCCACCATCCTTAGGTTTCAAGTTCCATCTATCTTGTAAGGAATCGAATTGGCCAAGCTATTCTCCAGCACTTGAGAGTTTAACAAACTCCTGTGTTACCTTTTATCCTTTCCTTTGAATACGAAAAGCAGATTCTCAAGCATTTGTTTCTCCTTAAACAAATCTCATTATCCCAATGTGGGGAACCCAATTTGGAGCTTTCTCAAGCCATTGCCCACAATAATACCACCTATTGGATTTGGATTCTCTCAAGTGAAAGTTTTACATGACCATCTCATGTGGAAAATTTTGTGTATATCTCCTCATAAATGCTTAGGAGAGAAGCATTTATGAGGAAAGAGATAGACACAATTTCCACATGAGATGGTCATGTGGAATTTTTCATTTGAGAGGATCCAAATCCCCACCTATTATACATAGTATAATCAATTAGTACAAGTTAATTTCATCTTAAAAGAGAAAGACAAATGAATTTAATTTACCTTGGATTAAGTGAATGAGCCAAGCAATGAAGTGGTGGGTAACTTTTAGTCCATCTATCAAAGAATGATATATGCCACCTCATAAAAGGATGGATGTTCATTCATCTCCTCACCCCCATGTTGATAGATTGCCAACTTAATATGTTCAATCATTGAATCCCATTTCTCATAGACCAAATGAAGGGTTGACACATCGTCCATCGGTATCACAAAAATGAAGCATGTCATAGATTGACTTTGTAAAGTTTAGCAAATATTCAACTTGATTCCTCCAACTATCATTTAGAATTGTCTTTTTCCAAAGCAACTTTTTGGTCATCATCTTTATAATGAGACCATTGTTCACTAAAACCATAGGTTGGAGACCATGTTTAATGATTCTCATCCTTTTAAGCATAACAATGGTTGAGGCAAATCTAGTCTCAGCAATAGCAAACAACTTCAAATGCACAAATTGATTAAACATGGCTAGTCTCACATAATGGTTCATAATAAATTCCTTATGAAAAAGCATCATTGACAATGCTGAAAATCCAGTGACATCCTTATAGACTACCTCATTAGTTGGTGTATTTTTCGAACACAAACTTTATTAAGGCAAGATTCAATGTGTGCACTACACATGGTGTCCAAAAAATGTGAGGATCGATAGATTCAACAACAGATCTAGCCCCCTTACAAACCAGTGCATTATCAGTAATGATGTGGACTGCATTATGTGGTCAATCTTATCAATGGCAGACAAAATCATATTTGCTATATAGTGTTTGTCCATTTACTCATGATTCATCAATAGCTTTCAAGAACACATGTCCAGAATCTGAAGCTGCCATTATGTAATCAATGGTCTCCTTGTGCATCAATCCAAGCATACATTACTATGCCCATACTCTTCTCTGGCTAAGTATCTTTTATAGGTTAGAGCAATTTCAAAATGTGGGTCTTTTCTTTTGCAAGAGTGTAGTTCTTATAGCATTGAAGCTAGGTGGAAGGAAACCCACCATTGGGTTGTTTTCAACATATGAGAATGCTCTAATAAAATAGGGATTTCTAGCAACATTGAATGGTAAACCAATAGAATAAAATAACCTAACTATTTCACATGAAGGATGATCCCTACCCTTATTACTAAATGTCCTCCCTAATGATGTTTCCATAGCTCTTCTCTTACCCTATCAAGAGAGGGATTCAAACTTGTTGTACTAGTAGGTAAATGAACATGCACTAGCTTAGTTTTCTTTGTAGATTGTCTCATTATTTTTTTTCATTTCTTCAAGGCACTCTTTTGATTCTTGTGAGCAAATAGCAATCCCCTTTCCTTTTTCCTTCAACAAATGACTCTTTACTCTAAAATAAGAATATGCATATGTCCCCTTTCCTTATAAGTTGCATTACAGTAGTTACAACCATAGTGCATTTTTTAGGAAAGGGGACATATGCATATTCTTAGTTTAGAGCGAAGAGTCATTTGTTGAAGGAAAAAGAAAAGGGATTGCTATATGTTCGTAAGAATCAAACGAGTGACTTGAAGAATGAAAAAGACAGTCAGTCTATTAAGAAAGTTAAGCTAGAGCATGTTCCTTTATCTATTGGTACTACAAGTTTGAATCCCTCTCTTGATGGGGCTAAAGAGAAGAAGAGCTATGGAAACACCATTAGAGAGGGCATTTAATAATGAGGCTGAGGATCATCTTTCATGTGAAATAGCTAGGTTATTTTATTATGTTGGTTTACCTTTCAATGTTTCTAGAAATCCCTATTTTATTAGTGCATTCTCATATGTTGCAAACTATCCTATTGCAAGATTTCTTCTACCTAGTTACAATGCTATAAAGACTGCACTCTTGCAAAGAGAAAAGACTCACATTTTGAAGTTTCTCCAACCTATCAAAGATACCTGGCCAGAGAAGAGTGTGAGCATAGTTACGGGTGGTTCTTCTTATGCACAAAGGAGACCATTGATTAACTTCATGGAAGCTTCTAATTCGGGACCTATCTTCTTGAAAGCTATTGATGGATAATGTGAGTACAAGGACACACACTATATAGAAAATATGATTTTGTTTGCCGTTTATGATATTGGCCACAAAATGTAGTCCAAATCATTACTAATAATGCACCGGTTTGTAAGGTGGATGGATCTATTGTTGAACCTATCCATCCTCACATTTTTTGGACATCATGTGTAGTGCACACATTGAATCTTGCCCTAAAAATGTTTGTGCTCCAAAAAACTACACCAACTAACGAGGTAGTCTTTAAGGAGTGTCACTGGATTTCTAGTATTGCTAATGATGCCGTTTTATAAGGAATTTTATTATGAACCATTCTGTGAGACTAGACACGTTTAATCAATTTGTGCATTTGACGTTGCTAGCTATTGCTGAGACTAGAATTGCCTCAATCATTGTTATGCTTAAAGGGATGAGAATCATTAAACATGGTCTTCAATCTATGGTTATTAGTGAACACTGGTCTCATTATAAAGAAGATGATGCCCAAAAAGTCGCTTTGGAAAAAGAAACAATTCTAAATGACAGTTGGAGGAGTCAAATTGAATATTTGCTTAACTTTACAAAGCCAATCTATGACATGCTTCATTCTTGTGATACTGATGAGCGATGATCCAACCCTTCACATGGTCTAGGAGAAATGAGATTCAATGATTGAACAAATGAAGTTGACAATCTATCAATATGAGGGCGAGGAGATGAATGAACATTCATCCTTTTATGAGGTGGTATATAACATTATTATTGATAGATGGACTAAAAGTTACACACCACTTCATTGCTTGGATGATTCACTTAATCCAAGGTTTAATTGATTTGCAAGTTTCAATTCATCTTTCTTTCTCTTTTAAGATGTAATTAACTTGTACTCATTGATTATACTTTGTATAATAGGTGGTACTATTGTAGGCAATGACTTGAGAAAGCTCCAAGTTGGGTTCTCCTGTATAGGGATAATGAGATTTGTATAGGGAGAAACAAATGCTTGAGAAACTACTTTTCGTATTCAAAGGAAAAGATATTGGTAACACACGAGTTTGTTAAATTCTCAAGTTCTGGAGAAGAGCTTGGCCAATTTGTTTCCTTACAAAGATAGAAGGAACTTGAAACCTAAGGACTGGTCGATCATGCATGGTGATGCTATCCCTAAACTTCAAGCTATTGCCTTGAAACTCCTTTCACAACCATCCTCTTCTTGTTGTGAAAGAAATTGGAGTATATATTATTTTATCCATTCAATGAAAAGGAATGGGCTTAATCCTAAGAGCTGGAGATTTAGTTTTCATTCATACAAATATTTGTCTCTTCTCAAGGAAGGTGAGAGCAAACTATGGGATCTTGGCAGAGATGAATGTGATTCATTGGAAGGGGTTAGTGTTATTGAAGTTGCTTCTATGCAGTTTTGGGGCTGTTTTATTCATTGATGATGGAAATGATGAGATTGATACTGTTAGAGTTTGACATTGATAGTTATACTTAAATTTAATTATGTTGGCATGTTGATTCTTATCAATCCATTTTTATGTTATGTTATGATTTGTGTTTTTATGTTTTTATGCAATTTGGTCTTGTTCACCTATAATTTAATTGGTTTGTTTACACAGAATTTTATTTTCACACATATATATAATTTTAAAATTATATTAATGTACTCGTACCCATATCCACGCAACGTAGATTTTCACTCTATTTCTCTGTTTTGAGGGGAATTTTTTTTTGGGTGGAGCCCACTATATTCTTCTGCTCTTTAATTCCTCTCTAACCAAACCGACAAAGTTCTTTTCTCCATAGTCCACCCTATTTGCTCTGCCTCCTGCCCTCCTCCCCATTTCTACCTTATTTCTCGTCTACCAAACAGAGGGTAACCGTTTCTCTACCCATCGATGTGGTGGATGGAACTTTTCACCACACTTAAAGCACAACCTTTAGCTCTACTTCTAGCAGCTGTAGGTATGTAATTGAGCGAATTCTATTGGATTTTTGAAAGAATCTGCGTCTGTCCCCTTCTTTCCCTATTGTTGATGCCACTGAAGATGAATTTACCTTGTTTGAAATCGCACCGAATGATTCTGTATTTGTTGGATTATGAGTATTGCTAGAGCTTCCTTCGGTGTTACCCATGTTTCTACCCCATTGAATTGACTGACTATAGTCTTTTTGGGCTGAATTGATCCTTGTTAGGCTGAAAATTTACTGTGCTTCTGCCACCAGCTCTGCTTGTTCCTGTATTCTTCTCTTCATGGCAGTTCTCCTTTGAATTTCTCCATTCCCAATGATTGCTCCACATCTTCAGTCGTTCTCATCAATTGCATTTTATTTTTGGGCTGCAAAGTGCGAACCTTTTTAATAGATGGTAAAAGTCAACCCATAAAATAACCCACATACTGTTGTTTGGTAATTGTGGAACTTGTGAAGAAATCTATTCAAAAGCCTCCATATATTCCTCAACAGTACCAATTTGCCTCAATTTTGCTGGTTCTTCAAGGGATTCTTATGAAGACGTCCTCCATAACGTTCTATTAGATGGTCCTTCAACTTGTTCCAAGGCAAGTGGATTGTTCCTCAACCAGAAGATTAAACCAGTTGATTGTTCCTCCCTGCATACACGCATGAGTAAGTTGCACCTTGACTTCTCCAGTTGTATATTGAATTGAAAATAAATTTTAGACCTTGTAATCTATGCTACCGGGTCTGTCCATCAAACCAAAGTAACTCCACCTTCTTGATCGACATTCTATACTCCAAGTCCTGGTTGAGAAGTTTTATTGGCTGTAAAAGAATCTCCCATTGACTCATTTCCCTCTCTTTCCCAACTATTTATTTATCTCTTGCAAAACATATCCATATTGCTGCAATGCACCATCATCCTTTGCATTGTCCCACACATGTCCTCCATGCTACCCTCCTAAATTGCCATCTTTTCTTCCAACATATCAATCCTATTTGTCATCTCTCCAATTCACTCAACCCCTTTGGGTCTGGTAGGTCGGACCAAATAATAGGGTTTAAAACCTAAATTTATTGAATTACACAAAAAAGAGTACACAAACACACAAATCTGGCAGAAGAACTTTCCTACCAACCTTAGAGCCAATGCTCTCCTCTGAGAAAACAATTCTCAGACTTGCAAAATAGAAAAACTGAATGTATACCTTAATCTGTCCTAAATCCCATAATTAACTGTTGAATGACTGTCCTACTATATAAATTGCCCTATTACATAATTAAAATAGTATTTGATTACTGTCCTACCGTATAATTGCTGTATTACTAATTATCATCTTTTATTTCCTTATTTTTCCTAGAGTACATAAGCCAAATTATAGGCTTGTTTCTTGCGATATACAGAACTAGGTCCACATTTTGACTTTGGGTTCTAACAGCATGTTTGGAGCAAGTTGCAAATGTTCTGATTGTGTGTTATTATTTGGTTTTAATTTGATCAGAAAAACTACTTGGATGTTTATCACTTTGAATCTTGGGGTGGATCAATGATTCCAACATATACTGTTGGTCAACAGGTTTGCTTTGAATTACAACAGATTATATGTGACATTCCTTTGTTTTTGGTTGATATTTCTGTTATAGTTTTTCTTGATAATATATTATATCTGGCACTTGCCATTTTCCTCACAAGCTGTTCATTGTCCTAAATGTCGTGTTCCTGATGGAATCGCACACAAAACAAATCCTGGTATCCTTGCTTTAGATAAAATATTTTACACTAATATTTTCGTGTTTCCTCATGATGAAAATGGAAACAAAATAATCCAAATATTAGAGGCTAAAGATTTAGATGTTCGACAAATTTTTCCTAGTGCCTTATTTGAGGCTGAAGATTTAGATGTTTGACAAATTTTGTCTTCCCTCATGATGGAAATGGAAACAAAATAATCCAAATATAATTGTTGCAAGTAGTTACCCCAAGTATCAATTTTAATGTGCTAATAAATTTGGAAAAGCCAATGTTCAGTTCCCTTTCTTAGCTTTTTTTACCTTTTTTTTCTATCAGTTTTACTCAAGGATGGCTTTTGGTTCTTAAAATTATTCCACCTTTTCATTTTGCCTCTTATTTTGGTGGGTTTGGGTAGTTTAGCATGAGGTCTTAGGTTCAAACCTCATTGCATTCCATGTAAACCAAAAAAAGGCTACCACAGAAAGCACGATCATCATGAAGCATAATGACATTATAACTTGGCAAAATCTGTTTGTAATGACATCCATTAATCCACTACATGGACAAGTTGCAATTATTGTAGCATATTCTCTCTGAATTGGAGTTTGAAGGAGTCTCGTTGGGAACACATGCATCTAGGGGTGTTTGTTTGATTGGGATCGGTTTTGAAGGGAAAAATATTGATCCAATCACATTAGTTTTCTTATTTGATTATCCGATTGGTTTGATGTTTTAAATTTAAATCCGATCCGATCCAGTCCTATTTGAAATGGTTTTGGATTGGATTGATTTTTCAATGTTTGTATTATTATTTTATGAAACATTTAATAAATCATGAAATATACAATAAATATTATAAATGTAATTTAAAATCTCAAATATCTATACAAAAAATCATTATTATAAATCTATAATTAACTACAGTTATTTTAATTAAAAAAACGTACATAATGCCACAATTAATATTTCCTAACTTCTAAGTGCATAAATTACCTGGTTTTTTGTGTTATGGTTTATTTTTGTGATTTTATTAATGATTTTTATTTAATTTTATTTCTCCTTTAACATTTTTATTGGAACATATATTCTTAATTGAAATATAAAACTATATAGTAAGGAGAACACAAAACTTAGGAACAAATTTAAAATTAATATAGCTATAGAAATATTAAAATGATATTATGCAAGTTAGATAAACAAGTAAATTAGTATGGGCAATTTCATTTTAAAAATATACTTTTACAAATATACATGTTTTGATTATTTTATAAATAAAATATATATATACACACTCACACACACATATAGACACATATACGTTCGGTTGAATTGGTTTTTTAAGCTAGGATCCGAAAACCAATTCAATTAAAAAAAAAACGGCTGCAGTTTTCACTTTTCCGGTTTAGTTTTTGTGGCTTGCATTGAATTGCATCTGTTTATGAACACCCCTACATGCATCACTGGATCCACTTTCTCAATTTAAGTTTTTAGATATTTCTATATATTGTTTGTATAATCCATGAGTTTTAAGTTTGCAGTGCATGCAAATATTTGCATCTGAGTCAGAAGAATAATGTTCATGACTGTACTATTGATATGACAGTTCATTCCAACAACATTGACCCTTGATTCAGGAGTAACCAGACCACCACCACTTCTGAGTGAAGCTGATCTGTTGAGTTGTATGGACAAGGTAAGAATGTTTATAAAATCTGACAGACTCAATCATATAATTGACAATGTGATAATTTCTTGCCTGTAAGTATATTACCCGTCATTAAATATTGACAATTATATATTTTCCTTTGTTTTTTATTTCTTCTCAAAAGGAGGGTATTGGTACAGATGCTACAATGCATGATCACATTAAGAAGCTTCTTGATCGATTTTACGCAACTAAGGATGCTAGCACTCGTTTTCACACCAACTAATCTTGTAAGCTCATACTGGTAATTTGTTTTTAAAAAATAGTTTTTTTTTTTTGTGACCGATCTCCATGTATTATGATAATTTTCATGGATTGTCTTGGCTCATTACTTCTGTTAAGAGAAGTTACCATCTAAAGTTAGAAGAGGATGTAGTGAGTAATATTATGAGCCGTTATACAAATAATTCTGTTTAATAAAAATGATATTGCATTTGCTGCAAGAGCATTGGTTTGCAAATTGATTGTGGTAACCACTGCATGTGCACATTAAGTTGTCAACCGTATAGTTTAGTTGACAGCTATGTGAGCTATATTTCTTTGAACATTGTTAGAAATATATCCATTCATGTGTCCTCCACTCAATAGATTAAGCTTTTGGGATAGTTGGTTCATGATATGGTATCAGAGCCTATCCTAGATGATTTGTTGTTATTGGGCCGCCACCCATAGATGTTAATGCTCCAGATGTCCAACCTTGGGCGTGAGGGGTGTTGTTAGAGTCCCACATTGCCTAGAGATAAGGTCAAATTATAGTATATAAGTCTTGGGCAATCCTCACCCTACCAGCTAGCTTTTGAGTTAGGCCCAAATCCAAAATCTAAACTGATATAAGAGGCTCTATGACCAAGTGGTCAAGAGTTCGACCCTTGTTGCCCCTATTATTCCAATAAAAAGTTTAATTTCAGCACAAGGTAGGTGGGTCGGTGCATTGTCCACTCTTCGAGCTCAATGGGCTCTTGTGTGAGGGGGCGTGTTAGAAATATATCCATTCATGTGTCCTCCACCCAATTGTTTAAGCTTTTGAAATAGTTGATCCATGATATGGTATCAGAGCCTATCCTAGATGATCCGTTGTTATTGGGCCGCTACCCATAGATGTTCGCGCTCCAGATGTCTAGCCCCGTGCGTGAGGGGTGTGTGTTTCAGTCCCACATTGCCTAGAGATAAGGCCAAATTATAGTATATAAGCCCGGGGCAATCCTCACCCTACAAGCTGGCTTTTGAGGTTTATTAGATTTTGAATCTGGGCCTAACTCAACCCCAAAAGCTAGCTTGTAGGGTGAGGACTGCCCAGGCTTATATACTTTTAAATGGCCTTATCACTAGTCAATGTGGGACTTTCCAACACACCCCCTCACGCCCAGGGCTGGACATCTGGAGCGTGGACACATCAAGGGGTGGAGGCCCAATAACAACGGATCTAGGATAGGCTCTGATACTATATTAGATTTTGAATCTGGGCCTAACTCAACCCCAAAGCTAGCTTGTAGGGTGAGGACTGCCCAAGGCTTATATACTTTTAAATGGCCTTATCACTAGTCAATGTGGGACTTTCCAACAAGGTTGAGTTAGGCCCAGATCCAAAATCTAAAAAACATGAAGATGACCATGACACCTATAGGAGAAATAATTATTACATTTATACATTAGAAATGATATCTGACCTGCATTGATGTTGAGTTTTGACATAAACTAAATATACAATTACATGTGCAAAGAGTAAATCCATCACGAGATATCAGCTTAAAAGGAATTTTCACTATAACATGGCGTCAGGTCATCCTATTGTCTATCCTTGTCATTTTATTTTTCATACATGACATGAATATTGATTTTGTAGATATCGTGTAGCTGTATCTTGAGGGTCTTTTACTTGCATAAAAATTGAAGCAGATCAATATTACAAAAATTGAAAAGTTTTACACCTGGAGATTTTCATCATGTTAATGCTTGAAGAATCATTTTTTTTCTTATTAGCATAGTTAATGTATTTACTTCTCAAAGATGTAGTTGCAATGGCGTTGGCAGTTAGCAGTCAACATAATAATGTATTGTGATAGTTCAATAAAAATGAAGTATGCTATATTTTTTGACACATTTTTATTGATTATGAATTTGATATTATTGTAGGGTGAGGCACTTGTTATGGGATATGATGACATGGGGTAAGTATATTCGTTATCTCACTAAGTTGATGTCTATATGCTATAAACGTTTCACGATAACAATTTGTCTGTTAGATGCAATAAATTTTTGGAAAATTTAGAAATGAGGAATTCTTGGTAAAGATATTTCCAGTGTTGGCTTTGAATATTGGAAAGGATGGGGTAGAAATATTTGGACAAAAGGACTAAAGGATCCATTTGGATAAACTGTTGTGATCATGATTAATCAATCCTCTTTATAAATATGAGTGAATTAATTAGACTTGATAATGATAACTGATCAAGGAAACCGTATTTTTAAATGAACATACAAGCTTCAATACAGACAATGGGTCAATTTCATTAGTTTCCTATGAAATTATTAGCTACCCTCCTTTTGGTTAAAAGATTATATACAATACTAGTATAGCACCTATGCGTTGCATGATAAAGTTAAATTAAAAAATAATTTAAAATATAAATTATGTTAAATTATAGTATTTTAAAATTAATAAAAAATATTATTATAAAATGAATTTAACGAAATACATAATATAGTGGTATAATTCAAACGAGAGAATTATTAATTTATAAATGGATATAAATGACTTTCAAGATAAGTGTTATAATATTAATGATTATAAAACTTAATTAATAAAAACATTTAAAATTATTGGTTTTACTTAAAATAATTATCTTTCAAAATTTAAAGTTTATGTTCAAATATTTAAATATTAAAATTACATCTATACTCTATTAATAATGTCATGTGCAAATAAATAAGAGAATTAATCATTAAAAATTTAATATTTCAAATAGAAGAAACTAATAAATATAATTTTTGGAAAATAAGCTAATGTTGAGTACATATTTCATGGATTAGATCATAATTTTAATATAGTGTTAATCTTTTAAAGGAGGAGGGTAGTCCAATAGTTAGAGATAGATGGAGACTAAGAAAACTATAGATTGGACCATTAAGAAGGATTTGGATTTTAATGGTTTGTCATTAGACATGATTAATAGTATAAGACATTATGGTTTCATTTGATCCATCTAGCCGATCCCACCTAGTGGGAAAAGGATTTTATTCTTATTGTTATATGATGCGTAGTCACCCGGATAAGAAAAGGCTATCTAGTTTATGTTTGAATTTGACATGTGATTTTCTCATTTTAAGCTTCCTCCTATGATTCCAATTCCGCATGCACTGTTCCCCATCAGCAGTCTGTATACCCAAGTGATTTGGTTAAGGGATGCCATTAGCAACAGATACTGTCAACCTAACAGATTTTGTTGTACATTTCTCTCATTCTATCTTCGAGGTTTCAGGTATAAACTATGGAAACCATATCTTCGAGCTGGTATGGAACGCGACATGAAATCAGTCAGTGAAGGGACTAAAAGAAAAGCTGAAGTTTTGGCAACAAGCTTGCAACAGATGAAAGCATGTTTCCTAGATGTATGCTGTTATTTGGTTCTTGCTTGGTATTTATAAGTTATTGCCAAGGCTTTGTTATTTAGATGATTTGCAGTTTCAGGCAGTTATTATTGCATCTTTTCAACTCTTAAAAATATGCTATCTATTTTTTCATTGGGATGGCAACCTTTATGTGCACAGTATTTTGCAGAAACTGTAGTTTATTGAGGTAGGTTTCTTGGCTTGTAATAGTGACATGTGGGAGGTAGTAAGAAATGCTTATATATCTTGTAAGTTTATCCCTGGTTCAATACATTTTCCCCCTCCTCCTGTGAATATCAATCACCTTTAATATACTTCTACTTATTGTAATTAGGTGGTCTCTTTTCTTCTTACAATTTTGTTATATAAATCTTATTCTGCTATACAAGCAACAATATGGGGAATGGAGAGTAAAAAAACAAGTGAGGAACCTTTGTTAAGTGAACCCAAGTTTTGATCCCAACCACTTTGGCCATGTATTGGTCATGCTAAAAAATTTTCTGATGAGAACCCAGTGAAACAAACCTCAAGCAGGCCTGTTGGGTAGCCTGTTATCCTCATCTAGTGACAATAAGAACAGTTTAGGTGCCTTGAGTTTGAAGCTAAAACTGTAGGAAACACCATGCTGAGTATAATAAATTAATAATTCTGTAAGCAGTAATTAAACCCCATATATAGATGGGAACATTGTCTTTAATGAACTATTTCTGTTCAGTTCAAGTATGGCAGCAGTATTTTATTAATTGTGTATCTGATCCTGTTTGAACCATTATAACTCCTTTACATTATTATATGTCATTTGGTAGGGCAGGATGTGGTGTGTTCATCTAACCTTCTTGGTAAGGGTAGACCAACTGTCTTGATGCTTCCTACAACAAACTGGGCTTGTGGCTTTTCTCCACAAGTTTTGGCATTACTGCAGGGGGGATTTTGAGCAAAATTTAAGTTTCAAATATATTGTCATTTTTGTCAATGTTGTTAAGATCGCGAGTATACTCGTAAGATCGTCCGATCTTACGATTTTTTGGGGCTTGTCCGAGTACGTGCACAACAAGATCGGAGGCTTGGTGGGATCGTGTAAGATCACCGAGCAAGATCGTGAAATCGCTGCGAGATTTCCGATCTCACTTCACCCATTTTTTCCGGGTCGGGTCGCGTGACCCAACATAAATAAACTCTATTTTCGTTGCCCTAGTCTTCATTCTGAAACTGTCTCCCTGTTCTGCGTCTTTCTTTTGCGTTTTTCATCGTCTATTCTCGCGTCTCTCTGCGTGTGCGACTCCGTCTTTGGTTGTGCGTCGTTCTCTGCGTGTGCGACTCCGTCCCTGTTGTGTGTTCTCTGGTTGTGCGTCTCCGTTTGTGCGTCTTCGTCCCTGTTTCGCGTCTCTGCGTGTCGTCCTCCTGGGTCTCTGGTCTGGTGTGTGCGCTTTTATCTGCAACTGTGTGTTGACTATTGACTGTCGAAGATGGCAAGTGCTAGTGGGTGTGGTGGTGGTGGTGCTGTTGGGACGGGGAGTGCAGCTGCTGCAGGAACTAACAGCCAAGGCTCTGTTTCTGTGAGTGGAGTTCGAGGTTCTAATTCGCCTAGAAATGCGACTGGAACTAACAGCCAAGGCTTTGTCTATGAGTAATGACTTATGGATGACTGAATTTTCAATTTGAAGTTCAGTGTATTGTTGTGATTTACAAGTAATTTCTTTATCTAGGTCATTATTATCATTTTGTGAATTCTGGTAGGATCTTACGATCCGTGTTACGATCCCACGATTTACGATCTTGCACTCCCCTCCCGATCTTGGGTAGGATCTCGATCTTGACAACATTGATTTTTGTATTTGTTAGATTGTTATTGTTAGTGTATCATATGATAGATATGGGCTTGGGCCTATCACTATGTATATTTGTAAATACACTTATGTGTATATATATTATTTTCCGCTGTGTATTCTAGACACACGGATTCTATCATATGTCTCTCGTTTTCTCTTCATCTCAACATGGTATCTAGAGCCTAACGACAGATAACCCTAGTCCGTGCCTTCCCAGTGGACCCACTGTCCATTGGTGTCAAATTTTTTTCCGGAAACCGTGTCTCATTCCGGTTTCCGGTCTGCCCGTGTTGCCGTGTTATTTTTCCGGCACTTTTTCTCTCTTTTCCGCCGCTGCCGCCGTCGTCGTCGCCTGCCGTCAATCCAACCGAGGCCACCAACGTCGGACTCGCGCCGTCAATCCAAGTCCAACGTCGCCGGAATCGTGTCCATCGGAAGCAGCGACGCGCTCTCACTCGCCGTTTCTTCGCCGGAGCGTTTCTCCACCGTCAGCCGCGGTGGAGGCGCGTCCGGCCGCCGTTCCGGCCGCCCTCGTCGCCGCCAGACTCGCCTCGGTGTCCTCTACCCCGATCTGGTCTTTGTTTGTGAGTTTCAGGTCTGGTCCTCGCGGGGTTCTTCCTTTTTTGGACGTTTTTTCTATCTCCTGTGGCTGTTTCTCTCTCCTACAGTTGACCCATGGCTACTCCTGCTGCTACTAAGTCTGATACTCCTATCTTTACTAACTATGTCAATGTCCCACTCTCTATTGACAAGTTAGATGGCAGTAACTATGATACCTGGGCCTCTGATATAAGACTCTGGCTAAAGGGACAGGATTATCTTGATCATCTTACTCAGAAGGCTGATTCCATCGACAAAAAAGATCGCCCCCGCTGGTCCAAAGTTGATGCTCAGATTTGCACTGTTCTTAAGTCGACTATTCATCCTACCCTGAAGCAGATATTTCGAGCCCATGAGACATGTGCTGGGGTTTGGGAGCAGGCAAGGGTGCTTTACACCAATGATACTCAATGCCTCTATGGTGTTTGCCACAATCTCTTGAGTACCATTGTCCCTAGACGACTTGATGGATCCATGGCTAAGTACTTGGGCAAAGTTCATGGTCTTTTACATGACTTCAATGAACTCTTGCCCCCCGCTTCCACTCCTGCCCAAGAACTGGAGCAACGCCAACCTTTCTTTATGTTGATGGCATTGTATGGGCTCCCAGACGAGTATTCTTTGGTCCGTGATCAGATTTTGGGATCTCCGACTGTGCCCACTTTGACCTCCACTTGGTCAACGTTGTTGCGTGTGCCGCCCAAGTAATCTATTGACATACCTTCTCCTATCACCCCTGTTGACTCTTCTGCCTTAGTATCCCAGCGTGATGATCGTAGCCGCTCTCGCAAACCAGGCAAGACTCGTCACAGGTGTGATCATTGCCACAAATTGGGCCACACTATTGATCGGTGTTTTGCATTGCATGGTCGCCCTCCTCGGTCTGCTAATGTTGCCCAGGTTGCTCCCTCTGTGCCTTCTGATGTTGATGCCACTTCCTCTGCTCATCCAGGACAACCGACTATCTTCAACGACTTCCTTAAATGGTATGAGGATCGTCAGGCCTCCGGTTCCACTGCTTCTGTTGCGCACACGGGTAATTCCTTTGCTGGTCTCACTCACTCCACCTCCCTTGGCCCTTGGGTTCTTGATTCTGGTGCCACCGATCATATTACTGGTAATAAATCCCTTTTCTCTACCCTTTCCACTTCTGGTTACTTACCGTCTGTGACTTTGGCTAATGGCTCCCAGGCCCCATCCCATGGTGTTGGTAGTGTCCTCCCTCTTCCTTCTCTCTCCATTGATAATGTCCTTTATGTCCCTGGGTCACCATTTAACTTATTATCCATTAGCCGTCTCACTCGTACTCTTGATTGTGTCATTTCTTTTACTAAAGACTCTGTTTTCTTACAGGACCGGAGTTCGGGACGGATGATTGGCGCCGGATGTGAGTCTCATGGCCTTTATCAGCTTCGTACTTCTGCTCATGCTGGCTCGGTGGTGGATTCTCCCCTTCTCATCCATGCTCAGTTGGGTCACCCTAGCCTTGCCAAGCTACAACAACTAGTACCGAGTCTGTCTAAGTTGTCCACTTTGTCGTGTGAGTCATGTCAATTAGGAAAACATAGTCGTAGTCCATTTCCTAGGAGTGTCAATAACAGAGCTTCGTTTCCTTTTGCTTTAGTTCACTCTGATATTTGGGGTCCGAGTCGTATTAGGTCTACTTTAGGGTTTCAGTATTTTGTTACTTTCATTGATGATTATTCTCAATGTACGTGGTTGTTTTTAATGAAAAATCGTTCTGAGTTGTTTTCTATTTTTCAATCATTTTATAATGAAGTGAAAAATCAATTTGGTGTTTCTATCCGTGCTCTCCGCTGTGATAATGCTCGTGAATATCTCTCCCATTCTTTTCAAACATTTATGGCTTCTCATGGTATTCTTCATCAGACCTCTTGTGCATATATCCCACAACAAAATGGGGTTGCAGAGCGCAAGAATAGACATCTCATTGAAACAACTCGAACCCTTTTACTTCATGGTCATGTCCCTCAACAATTTTGGGGTGATGCTGTTCTCACCGCGTGCTATCTCATCAATCGCATGCTCTCTTCTGTCCTAAACAACCAGGTCCCTAACTCTATATTGTTCCCTCATGATCCTCTCCACCCCTTACATCCTAGAGTCTTCGGGTCTACGTGCTTTGTTCACAACCATAGTCCTGGTCTTGATAAATTGTCTGCGAAGTCTCATAAGTGTGTCTTTCTAGGTTTCCCTCGGTCTCAGAGGGGGTATAAGTGTTTCTCACCCTCTCTTCATAGATATCTCATTTCAGCTGATGTCACGTTCTTTGAGTCTTCTCTCTACTTTGAGTCTAGTTCCTTAACCTCTGGGTCTGACTTAGTATCCACCACCACCCCTTTTGTCTTTGATCCCTCAGACATGCCCGTTGTGCAGGGAGATCCACCACCTCAGCCACCTCTACAGGTTTATCATCGTCGGCAACCTCCACGCCTTCCAGACGGGCCGCCTATTGACTCTCCTCCGGAGCCAGCTCCTCCGTCTCCTCCGGTCCCACCTCCTCCGGCCCCTTCGGCCCCACCTCCTGAGTCTGATCTCCCTATTGCACTTCGTAAAGGTATACGCTCCACTCGTAATCCTTCACCTCATTATGTCACTCTGAGTTATCACAGGTTATCCCCATCCCATTATACTTGTCTCTCTTCCATTTCCTCTGTGTCTATTCCTAAAACTGCAGGTGATGCCTTAGCCCACCCTGGTTGGAGACAAGCTATGATTGATGAGATGTGTGCTCTTCAGAACAGTGGTACTTGGGATCTCGTTCCTTTGCCTACTGGGAAATCTGTTGTTGGTTGTCGGTGGATCTTCACAGTGAAAGTTGGCCCTGATGGCACAATTGATCGGCTCAAAGCTCGATTAGTCGCCAAAGGTTATACTCAGATATTCGGGTTAGACTACGGTGACACTTTTTCTCCTGTCGCCAAGATGGCTTCTGTCAGATTATTTTTAGCCATGGCTGCTATTCGTCATTGGCCCCTCTATCAGTTAGATGTCAAAAATGCCTTCCTTCATGGTGACCTGTTGGAGGAAGTTTATATGGAGCAACCTCCTGGTTTTGTTGCTCAGGGGGAGTCTTCAGGCTTAGTGTGTCGTCTCCGCAAGTCTTTATACGGTCTTAAGCAGTCTCCCAAGGCTTGGTTTGGTAGATTCAGTACAGTAGTCCAGCAGTTTGGTATGACTCGGAGTGAGGCTGACCATTCTGTGTTTTATCGCCATTCAGCTGCTGGGTGTATCTACTTGGTAGTGTATGTTGACGACATTGTCATTACAGGTAGTGATCACCATGGCATTTCACAGATAAAACAACACCTTTGTCATCATTTTCAGACTAAAGACCTTGGTAGACTGAGATACTTCTTGGGGATTGAGGTAGCACAATCCAAGAATGGAATTGTAATTTCCCAGAGAAAGTATGCATTGGATATTTTAGAGGAGACCGGGCTAATGAATTCCAAGTCCGTTGACACACCTATGGATCCAAATGCTAAACTTCTACCAGGTCAGGGGGAGCCACTTTTAGATCCTGAGAGATACAGGAGACTGGTTGGAAAACTGAACTACCTCATCGTCACTCGTCCAGACATCTCTTTTGCAGTTAGTGTGGTAAGTCAGTTTCTTAATTCTCCTTGTGCTGGTCATTGGGATGCAGTCATTCGCATTCTAAAATATATTAAAGGAGCCCCAGGAAAAGGTTTGTTATATGAAGACAATAAACATACTCGAGTTGTGGGATACTCAAATGCAGATTGGGCAGGTTCTCCTACTGATAGGAGATCCACTTCTGGATATTGTGTCTTTATTGGTGACAACTTGATTTCCTGGAAAAGCAAGAAGCAAAATGTGGTGGCGAGATCCAGTGCAGAAGCAGAGTATAGAGCTATGGCTTCAGCTACTTGTGAGCTTATTTGGCTCAAACAGTTACTTGAAGAACTGAGATTTGGGGAGGTTACACAAATGTCCCTCATTTGTGATAACCAAGCTGCCCTTCACATTGCCTCTAATCCAGTATTCTATGAGAGGACCAAACATATTGAGATAGATTGCCATTTCATCAGAGAAAAGATTTTATCTGGAGACATTACTACTCAGTTTGTTAATTCCAATGATCAGTTGGCAGATGTCTTCACCAAATCATTGAGGGGTCCTAGGATTGAATATATATGTAACAAGCTTGGTGCATATGATTTATATGCTCCAGCTTGAGGGGGAGTGTTAGATTGTTATTGTTAGTGTATCATATGATAGATATGGGCTTGGGCCTATCACTATGTATATTTGTAAATACACTTATGTGTATATTTATTATTTTCCGTTGTGTATTCTAGACACACGGATTCTATCATATGTCTCTCGTTTTCTCTTCATCTCAACAGTATTCACAACAATTTTTTGTTTAGTAAATGCATGCTAGAAGGAAGTGAATGGTATTCAATTTAATATTCACATAAGTAGGTTCTCCATTCTATCTGCCTTTTTAGTTGCATCTTGCATGTAATTTATCTGGTTATGGAGATTGTGAACTTGAATGATTTATGGCTTGTAAATATGTGCAGGCAAGATTGAATAAAATGAAACTTTTAGAAGCCATGGCAATATTTTTCGAAAGGTGATTGTCTTCTGTACCTCCAGCCTCATGGATTCCTTATGTAAAATATTAATGGATGTTTGGTCACTCTTGCAGATCTAATAGGTCTGGTGGCGACGAGGTGCATGCAACTGGAGAAGTTGTTCGTCGATGTGGACTTTGCCAAGAATCAGACATGGTGCTAAGGAAAAATCGAGTACGTGTTTTACATAGTTGTGGTTCCCTACCAAGGAAATAATATTTCATAGACAAACATTTGGACATTTTTGTTGTGTTTTTTCTATTTTTTTCTTGCGAATCATAGTTTTGGGGAGTCAAATAAATGCCTCAATTATGTGCCATTAATGCTGGATCATGTGGCAGTTAACCAATTACAATGTGAACATGGGACAAGAAGGAATGTAGTGTTGGAAGTTAGGTTGTTGGCAGTACTGTGAATAAATAAGTCTTGGGGCATGAAACAAGAAGGAAAGACATAGTTGTTCTATCTAGTTAATAACTTAATATAAGTTTTAAGTATGTAACCATATCTCCTTGAATTATAAGTATATATCATCTCATGTTTATGCTTGCTAATTTTCTGGATATTGTGTATGAGGATTGAGGACATGCTTAATCATAATCTTGATATTGCCCTTTTCTTTCATGTAATTTAGATTTTTGCAAGAAATATAGGAAGAATCCTTTATCTGATTAAATGTTTATATTATCATTTACCAGGATGGAAATTATATGGTTGGATGCTTGGGTTTCCCTCAGGTTGGTGCTCTTGTTTTTTCAGTTACCTATTAATTGCTTTATTATAAATAGGTTAAATATCTAACCTTGGAAGTCATGGCCTTCCCCCCTGTCCGGCAGATGGCATAAGAAGTATTATTAGAGAGAACAGAATAGGTACAAACCAAAAAATGAGGATAAGAATTCCTTCTTAGCAATAATGTCTGAAATTGTTTGTTCTTGGCTTCTGGCATACATGGGTTGGATGATCATGGTATTTCTCATCACACCTAAAACACAATCCTTTCTTGATCTTCTCCCTATAGGCTATAGCCACTATCATTGCCCGTAGCCTTTCTTCCTCGAATACCTCTAATTTGTAAATTCCTCTCCAATTGGCTGACCCACCCATAAGTGTCATCCTCGAAAATAGAGGGATTTCTAATCTTTTCCATTGAAGTTCCCTCTATCAAACCTACTTCCTATCCCAATCCCATGACAGTGGTAGAGATAACGAAGCACCCGTGAATATACTAGCACTTCAACCATATTCACCTAAGAACTGTAGAAACAGCACAAAGTTTTGCCCTACTTTCTGCTTCCAGCTCTTCAAAAATTTCGTAGTGCTTGTATTCCTCTTGCTGTAATTTATAAATTTTATAATTTGTAAACAGTTTTCCATGAAGAGAAAACAATCACTTGTTGAAATGCATAAAAATTTGGAGTCAAAATGGTAGATTTCAGCTAGATTGCCTATCTGTTTAATCTCATTAACTTTCTTTAGTTTTTACCTAAGATAACCCGTCCTATGAATCCAGTACCTCTTCATATTGATGATAGCATTTTGAATATCACTTCTTTTGCCAATATCGTAAGAAACTTAAATTAATATCTACTATCCCAATTGTTATATCCTCATCTCAACTCTTGAACATTTTCATGATCTAACTTACGCTACGCTGAATTGTTCTCTTGTACCTAGCTCTTTACCAGAAAGGCTCCATTTGAACTCCTTAAACTATGGGTTCCTTTTGTTGGAAACCTTTAAAGAAAATTATGTTCTCTTTGATTTCTTAGCCCTTGTTGATAAATTCGCAAATTCTTTTTGAAGTTGTTATAGAATTTGAATTTGTGTCTTAATTAGACAACACACCACTGTATTTATAATATATTCACATTAAATACAAATGAATGTAATTTCTAAATCTAAGGCTATTTAAAACCTAATATGGGATTTGTACAACAAATGAGATGTGACTAAAACTAATAACATGTGATTAATTCTAACACTCCATTTCAAGCTAGAGCATATATATCATATACACCGAGGTTGTTACAAATATTTTCAACCTGAGGTCCCCTAAGAGACTTAGTAAATATATCAGTCGGTTGATCATTAGAAACAACAAAATCAATAGTGATTTCTCCTGAAAGAACCTTCTCTCTTACAGAATGGCAATCAATTCTTTTGCTTAGTCCTTTCATAGAAAACCGAGTTGGAAGCAATATGTAGTGCAGTCTAATTGTCACAAATTAGTTTCATGTCCTTGACATATCCCAATTTGAGTTTGAGTAATTGTCTCAATCAAGTAAGTTCACATGCTTTTTGCTGCCATAGCACGATATTCTGCTTCTGCACTTAACCGGGCAACTATGTTTTGCTTCTTACTCCTCCATGAGATTTGATTACCTCCAACAAGAACATAATATCATGAAGTGGATCTTCTATTTGATGGTGAACCTGCCCAATCAACATCTGAATAGCCGACTACTTTGGTGTTACCTTTGTTCTCATAAAGTAATCCTTTACCTTATGCACTCTTGAATCTTGATATACCTCAGGATGCGAACCACGACGTTCCAATGACTATCACAAGGAGCATTCAGGAATTGACTTACTACATTTACAACAAAAGTAACGTCAAGTCTGGTTACATAAGGCAGTTAAGTTTTCCGACCAAACATCGATTTCTACCAGTGTCTTTCAGTGGCTTCCCCCTGACCCATAGTAGTGTGACGTTGGGATCCATAGTTGTATCACTTGGTCGACAATCTATCATGTCGGTTTCCTCAAGTATATTTAGAGTGTATTTTCGTTGGGTGAGAGCAACACCTATCTTGGACTGTGCAACTTCAATCCCTAGAAAATATTTTAGAGGACCCCAATCTTCAGTCTGAAAGTGGGTGAACAGATGTTGTTTGAGTTGATGGGTGCCATCCTGATCATTACCTGTGATGATGATATCATCAACATAAACAAACAAGTTGAGACAGGTGGTTTGTGTGGAATGCAAAAAAAAATAGTCAACTTCACATCCAATCATGCCAAATTGCTGGTGAACAATGCTAAACCTCCCAAAACAAACATGAGGAGATTGTTTCAAACCGTAGAGAGAACGACGTAATCAGCAAACCAAGTGAGAAGCACCACTAGCAATGAAACCATGTGGTCATTCCATATACACCTCCTATAACTCACCATGTAAGAAGGTGTTGAATTTGAAATTATGTGTGTTTCTGTGTGTCTTACTCAGACCACACATGCTGTATTTATAATATGTATGCAATAAATACATAAGAACATGATTGCTAAATCTAATCCTAATTAGCAACTAATTAGGGATTGACAGCTAATTATTATTTAGCTATTACTAATTAAAAATAACATGTGACTAATTCTAATAGAAGGAATTTTTTATGTCTGGTTGATGGAGAGGCCATTGATTAATTGCGGCCATAACAAGGAATAGTCGAACAAAGGCAACCTTGGCTACTAGAGAAAGGGCATTGCCATAGTCAAGGCCAAAAGTTTGTGTATAGCCTTTGGCCACTAGGCCCAATCTTGACTGTATACACCCATCAACAACCAATTGTTGTTTTGCCATTAGGTAAGGGAACCAGGTCCCAAGTGCCATTAGAGTGTAAAGCAACCATTTCATCTGCCATTGCATGTCGCCAGCCCGGATCAAACATAGCTTCACCTATAGTTTTTAGAATGGACACGAAATCCAAAGAGAACATAAAGGCAAACCCATGATGTAGTTATTCTATGATAATTCAAATGAAAAGCATAATTCCGAGAGGACCAAATACCTTTGCGCAATGTAATGGGATGTTTTAGTACAAGATGCGGAGTGGGAGAGTCTGGTGTAGCAAGAAATGAGTCTTTAGGAGGATGGGAGTTTGGAGCATTTGATTGTGGGAGGGTCCTACTTTGATAAATGCAAAGAGGAGGGACAGAGGCAGGGGGGTGCAATATGAAAAAAATGTGTGTTAGAGTCCCACATTGCCTAGAGATCAGGCCAAATTGTGGTATATAAGCCTTGGGCAGTCCTCACCTTACAAGCTAGCTTTTGGGGTTGAGTTAGGCCCAGGTCCAAAATCTAAGATGGTATCAGAGCCTATCCTAGATGATCCGTTGTCATTGGGCCGCCACCCGTATAGTTGTCCACGCTCCAGATGTCTAGTTCTGGGCGTGAGGGGGTGTGTTAGAGTCCCACATTGCCTAGAGATCAGGCCAAATTGTGGTATATAAGCCTTGGGCAATCCTCACCTTACAAGCTAGCTTTTGGGGTTGAGTTAGGCCCAGGTCCAAAATCTAAGAATGTGCATCCGTGAGTAGCCAAGGAACAAACACTTGAGTGATTTAGCAGCAAACTTTCTTTCCCTAGAGTAGAGTCATGGACAAAACATGTGCATCGGAAGACGAGGAGAGGAAGAGAATAAAGATATTGTTTAGGAAACGAAATTGATTGTGGTACCTGGTTGTCTAGAATGGAAGTGGACATGTGATTGATTAAGTAACAAGCAGTGAGAATTGCGTCCCCCCAAAAACGAAGTGGTACATTGTTGTGAAGAAGTAAGGAGTTGTTTCAACAAAGTGCCGATTTTTTCTTTCAACGACACCATTGTGTTGGGAGGTATGCGCACATGATGTTTGGTGTATGCTACCTTGTGAGGTCAAAAAAGATTGAGATGTTGTAGACAAATATTCACGAGCATTGTAACTTTGCAATATTTTAATATGGGTTCCAAATTGTGTATGTATTTCTGAAAAATATTGATAACTCAAACATGAAATAACATGACTTGGATCCCAAATATCTAAATGAACCAAATGAAACGGAGACCCAACTCGTTTATTGACTTTGTCGGGAAAGGAACTTCTGACATGTTTCCCAACTGACATGACTCACATTCTAGGATGGACACTTTAGATAGGCTAGGAACCATAAGACCCAACTTGTGAAGGCTAAGATATCCCAAACGTTGATGAGTGAGATGTGCAAACTCAGCTGCTGAACATGCAATGAGAGGTACTAAAATGTGCTACAATCCTTGAGACTCATTTCCTACTCCAATTGTCTGTCCAATACTTCGATCATGGACAAGAACAAAATTATAGCAAAGGTAACAAAGTGAGGTAAGTTACGAGTGAGTTTATTGATGGATATCAAATTAGAAGGACAATCATGAATATAAAGGACATAATCCAAGGAAAGTGTGGGAAGAGGGTTAGTCTGGTCAATGCCCTGTACTTTGGTTTGGGAACCATTAACTAAAATAACTTTTGGAAGTGTGTCCATATAAATAAGGTGAGAAAACAAGGATTTGTTACCTGACATATGATCAACAACATTTGGGTCAAGAATCCAAGGTCCAAGGGATGAAGACTAGGAGACCAGCAAGGGCAAGAACCATGAAGAACTTCCCCCGTTGCTCAACATGTTTCTCTGCATTGTCAGTAAATGGCATAAGTGAATCAAAATCATCATTCAAACTTTGAAGCTTACTAAAGTAGTTTTGCATGTCCATGCCCTGTTTCTTGACAGAAATGCGATTAGAGACAACATTGTATAGACGATTTATATCGTTGGAGTACACCTTCTTTGCTTTTGTCCAAACGTCAAAGCATGTCTTAAAGGACCAGTATTGTGTCTGAAGTTTGGCATCAATAGATTCCAGAGAGAGGCGTCAATCTGCTTCCAATGAGCTTGGTCCTTGGTGAGGATATCCTTGGTGAAGTTTGGCCAAATGATCTTGACGACCTTGACCTTCAAATCACAGTTCAACAACATTAGCCCAAGAGGAATAATTGGCAGCACCAACAAGCTTGTCACAAGGGATCAAATGGACATTTGTAAAGCTGACAGCAGTGGTGTCGGAGGAAGAACCAGTCACAGACATGATCAGAGGGTAGAACTAGATGAAATTTACACTGCAGAGAGTGGGTCAGGGTCAGACAGAGGTAGAACAACCTCTGATGAAGTTTCTGGCGTGAAATGGTGGTTGGAAAAGGCGGGATGCGCTCAAATGTGCCGACATGTGCAGAAAACACTCGAAGATGGTTGGCGGCGGGTCTCCGGTTGTTGGATCATTGGTGTGAGTCCAGTGGTGGTGGTTTCTGGGAGTGGGTATTGTGGGAAAGCAAGCAACTGGTTATGGCACAGCAGTTTGGGAAGAAAAAAGAACTGAAAAAAAAAGGATGGCCACGGGAAGGGAAGGCACAATGGAGAAGGATTCCTAGGATCTTACAGCAACTGATACCATATAGAATTTGAATGTGTGTCAATCAGACCATACTCCAAATGAATGTAATTTCTAAATCTAAGGCTAGTTAGATCCTATTAGTGTATAGGCTTATCATTAGATTTATAGTTATTTTGTTTCAGTTGTTTGTATTGTTTTAGTTAGATTGATTTCAGCTTTAGTATAGTTTAGGCGTTGTATAGCATAGCTGAGCCTTTTAGGTTTTGGGCCTTGGGCCTTGGGCCTTGTTCCAGCTGTAACAGAATCAGAATTCTATAAATAGAATTCTGCTCTTTGTAATCTAATAGTTTTTTGAGAAATAACAGAATTCAGTTTTTCAGATTCTCTCATTTTCCTCTACTTTTCTCTCGCGCCTTTTTCTCTTCCTTTCTCCTTCCTTCATTCTCTTTGATGGTATCAGAGCTCTTAGAGCTCTGGTACACTCTCTATCTTCCTCACAATGTCTACATCAAGCGACGATGAATCTCAGGCAACCGGAAAACAAGTTCCGGCGGTGGTAACCTTCTCTCAACCGATTTCTGTGAAGTTAGATGACAAAAACTACCTCCTCTGGAAACAACAAGTTGAATCGGCCATAAGAGGACATAAGCTTCACAAATTCGTTGTCAATCCAGAAATTCCACTCAAATTTACAACGGAGGAGCATCGAGAAAGAGGAATTGTAAGTAACACTTACCAGAAATGGGAACAGCAAGATCAGTTGCTGTTCTCATGGCTTTTATCCTCTCTTACAGATTCAATCTCATCTAGAATGGTAGGATGTGTTCATGCTTATCAACTTTGGGACAAAATACATGCATATTTTGATAAGATAACAAGAGCAAAAGTTCGACAGTTAAGGCAAGAGCTTAGGAGCACTAAGAAAGGTTCAGACACTGTTTTAGAATTTTTGTTAAAGTTAAAAACAATTGTTGATGCTTTAGCCTCTATTGGATCTCCTGTAACATCACAAGAATATATAGATCTGATGTTAGAAGGACTGCCAGAGGAGTATGAATCGTTTGTCTCAGGTTTAATTAGCAAGTTGGAGCCCTATACTGAAGATGACATAGAATCAATGCTTCTGACTTATGAAGCAAGGCTAGAACAGATCAAAAAGAGTGTACCAGACTCATTTTCAGCAAATGTAGTGCATAGATCTGAAGATAAACAAGGTGAAAATCAAAGTATGCAAACAGTTTCTGATAATAGTGGAATACAGACACCTCTACAAGGTTTTCAGCAACCTCAACCTCAACAGTTTCAGCAGAGTTTTAATAATTTTAGGCCACCTTTCAGAGGTGGTAGAGGTGGCAGAGGAGGACGTTTCAGAGGCAGAGGAGGACGTGGAAATTATCGCTCTCATCTCTTTTGTAATATTTGTTACAAGACTGGTCATACAGCTGCTGTATGTTACTACAGAGATTCAGCTGGTTATCCTCCTCATCCAGCTTCGTACACACCTCAATTTGCTGCACCTTTTGTTCCTCCTGCTCCTACAAATCAGCAATGGAATCCACAACAATATAATCCAAGCTATCCTGCCTATTACAACTCTACAACAAATCAACAGATTACACAGCCACATGCTTACTATTCTACTGCTCCATTACAGTCTTATCGTCCACAATTCAATGTTACTAATCAGTGTGTTGCAGGAAACTTTGATACTGTTCCACAGAATCATTATATTCCTCCTGGTGCAGCACCTTTCCCTAATGCAACACCAAGTGCCTTCTCAACAGCATCAACTTCCTCACTTCCTGACTACAATTGGTACCCTGACTCTGGTGCTTCACACCATGTAACTGCACAGCCTCATCTCATTGGCCAGAGAGTTGATCTTGATGGAGGAAACTCCATTTATATGGGTAATGGACAATCTATTCCTATTAAATCTGTTGGCACTTCGCTCTTCACCTCACCTACACAACCACATAGAACACTAACACTCAAGAATTTATTATTGGTTCCTAACATCACAAGAAATCTTTTGAGTGTAAGTCAGTTTGCTAGAGATAATTCAGTCTACTTCGAATTTCATCCCAGCCACTGTTTTGTCAAATCTCAGGGGACTAATCAAGTTCTACTTGAAGGAAAGCTTGGACATGATGGGCTGTACAAGTTTGCTAATCTGAATCTTGATGTACCAGCAACATGTAATCAAGTTTCAGCTGCTGAAATTGTTAATTCCACTTCTGTAAATAATCAGTTTCTGTTTCCAGACAATGATTGTTCACCCTATGCTCTTTGGCATAGACGCTTAGGCCATCCACACTCTTACTTAGTTAAGAAAGTGTTGAATAAGTGTGGCATTACTTTTACAAATAAGAGTGTATTGGACTTTTGTTCAGCTTGTGCAGTAGGCAAAATACATAGGTTGTCTTCTACACCTTCTGAAACACAGTATACAATGCCTTTGGAGTTAATTTTCACTGATGTTTGGGGTCCTGCACCCATGCTATCCAGCACTGGTTTTAAGTACTACATTACGTTTGTGGATGCTTTTACTCGATACACATGGATTTATTTGTTGCACTCTAAAGCAGAAGCACTGTCTTGTTTTCTTCAATTCAAGAAAATGATAGAACTTCAACTCAACACCAAAATAAAATCATTGCAATCTGATTGGGGTGGAGAGTTTCGTAGTTTCTCTAAACTGTTGACAGATTTTGGTATTACACACAGAATAGCTTGTCCACATACTCACCATCAAAATGGAACAGTTGAAAGAAAACATAGACATATTGTAGAGTTGGGACTCACTCTTCTTGGTCAAGCCAATATGCCACTTACTTACTGGGATCATGCCTTTCTCAGTGCTGTATACTTAATAAATCGGTTACCTTCAATTTCCATCAATTATCAAATTCCTTTCTTCAAACTTCATGGAAAGGATCCAGATTTCAGATTTCTTAAAACCTTTGGCTGCGCATGTTTTCCTTATCTCAGGCCTTACAACAAACATAAGCTTGATTTCAGGTCCTTAAAGTGTACCTTTATTGGCTATTCACCATCTCATAAAGGATATAAATGCTTGTCACCTGATGGAAGAATCTTTATTTCTAAAGATGTTCTGTTCAATGAATATTCTTTTCCCTTTGCCTCATCCTTCCTTTCCACAAATACCCAACCATCACCTGTTAGCTCATCAATCTCACCTTCTCTTAACATTCCCACTACACCACCAGCAGTCCAATCTGCTGCATCTTCCTCATCTACCCCATCCTCCTCTCACCCTTCCCATCTTCCACCTATTTTAGCACCTCCTCTCACTGTTGTACCACCCACTTCATCCAATATGCATCCCATGCAAACTCGGTCAAAATCTGGTATTGTTAAACCCAAGCTGCAACCCACTCTGTTGCTCACTCACACAGAACCCAAGTCAGTTAAAGAAAATCCAGATGGCTCCATTGGCTGCAAGTGGGTCTTTCGTGTTAAAGAAAATCCAGATGGCTCCATCAATCGCTACAAAGCTCGGCTTGTTGCGAAAGGTTTTCATCAACAACCAGGTTTTGACTATACTGAGACCTTTTCTCCAGTTGTGAAACCTGTTACCATTCGTCTTCTTCTTACCTTGGCTCTTACTTATGGCTGGGACCTTCAACAACTGGACGTTAATAATGCCTTTCTTAATGGGGATTTGACTGAGGAAGTTTACATGACTCAACCTCCTGGTTTTGAGTGTACCCCATCTTCTTTGGTTTGCAAGCTTAACAAAGCTTTATATGGGCTCAAACAGGCCCCACGTGCCTGGTTTGAGAAGCTTTCAGCCACCCTTGTTTCTCTTGGGTTTATAGCCAGCAAATGTGATCCATCTCTCTTTATTCAATCCTCTTCCACTCACAAACTCTATGTTTTGGTTTATGTTGATGACATTATTGTCACTGGATCCTCTTCTTCTTTAATTCAGAATCTTATTTCCAGACTTAATTCAGCCTTTGCCCTCAAATTACTTGGTAACCTTGAATATTTTCTTGGCATTGAAGTCACCAAACTCTCCAATGGTTCTCTTTTCTTGTCTCAGACCAAATATATCCGGGATCTTCTTAATAGAGTTGATATGCACCAAGCTAAATCATTTCCTACCCCTATGCCCAGTTCTCAAAAACTATCTAAGTATGGCTCCTCTCCTTTCCATGACCCTTCTCTTTACAGAACAGTGGTTGGTGCTCTTCAATATGCAACCATCACTCGGCCTGATTTAAGCTATAGTGTTAATAAAGTCTGTCAGTTCATGTCTCAGCCTCAAGATACTCATTGGAAGGCTGTGAAACGCATTCTTCGCTATCTTTGTGGCACTTCTCGTTGTGGCCTGGTTCTGCAGCCTTCCTCCTCTGTTACTTCCTTCTCCTTTTCTGCCTTTTGTGATGCAGATTGGGGATCTGATGTTGATGATCGCAGGTCCACCTCTGGTTCAGCCATATTTCTTGGTCCTAATCTGGTTTCTTGGTGGAGCAAAAAGCAACCTCTTGTTGCACGGTCTAGCACTGAAGCTGAGTATCGCAGTCTTGCCAATACTACAGCTGAGGTTCTATGGATTCAAACTCTTTTATCTGAACTGCAGGTGCCACATAAGTGCCCCATTATCTACTGTGACAACTTGAGCACTGTTAATCTGTCTCACAATCCTGTGCTACACACTCGTACTAAGCACATGGAACTGGATCTTTATTTTGTTCGTGAAAAGGTCCTTGCTAAACATCTGATTGTTTCTCATGTCCCTGCTGAAGACCAACTCGCTGATTGCCTCACCAAGCCCTTGTCACAGCAACAGTTTCTGGCATTTAGGTCCAAACTCAGAGTCTATGACAAATCTCAGCTTTGTCTAGCCCCTTGAGTTTGAGGGGGGAATATTAGTGTATAGGCTTATCATTAGATTTATAGTTATTTTGTTTCAGTTGTTTGTATTGTTTTAGTTAGATTGATTTCAGCTTTAGTATAGTTTAGGCGTTGTATAGCATAGCTGAGCCTTTTAGGTTTTGGGCCTTGTTCCAGCTGTAACAGAATCAGAATTCTATAAATAGAATTCTGCTCTTTGTAATCTAATAGTTTTTTGAGAAATAACAGAATTCAGTTTTTCAGATTCTCTCATTTTCCTCTACTTTTCTCTCGCGCCTTTTTCTCTTCCTTTCTCCTTCCTTCATTCTCTTTGAGATCCTAATCTGGGATTTGTACAACAAATGACATGTGACTAAAACTAATAACATGTGATTAATTCTAACAGTAGTCATCACTCAAGAGCAAGTAATTAAGTACTCATCCAGATAGATAACTAATATCTGTCTCCTCTCCCTTAATTTACTGAAACTGAAGTTTGAAAGTTGTGTGTGTGTTTTTTTTCTTTGCTGTTCCCTCTATATTTTTCTAGGTCATGACCGACTGACACTAAAATAAATTTGACCTCTGTGGACAAACAGTGTAGGAATGCTGTCTGGCTCCCTGGATCAGTATCAGAAGCGGTTGTGACCACCAATACTTGCAACTTTTGTACTCCTGGTTTGTGGTTCAACAATTAGTATTAAGAATAAGATATATGATTAGCTGCTTTCTAAAAAAAATACATCAGTGGCGTGCATGCTAATGTGTGATTTTGGCTTCTCTCTCTAATTTTGATAAAAAGAGCCTTGAATTTAAAGGTTGTTTGTTCTCAAGGAGACACGGCTTTATTGTCTGAACTAGAATATGCTTATCTGGACCCCCCTCCCCAAATTTTATAGGTATTTATCGTTTGGTGTCACTTTGGTATTTCTGACACAATTAATATTCCTTTTTAATCTTCTATGCATCATGAGAGCTATTGAAATTTATTTTTCAAAGCTTGAATATTGGGAATGTTCTTTTTCTCTTGAGTTGTTTACATTTTTTAATTCATGATTGTGTTCGATTGTGGTACAAAACTTGTCTATTTGCCATTGGAACTTGGAATTTGGTGAGGTATTTGTTAAAAATATATAATGCTATGTACATATTTAGGTTCACTGTATAATGTAAATCTGGTAATTAGGAACACTGTTTTCTTGTATTTATATTACATTCATTATATAAATATACAATCTGTGATGAAGTTGAAACACAGTTTTGGGCATATACTTTTTATTGCTTTTTCTCTCACAATATGGTATAGACTTCAGTGTATTTTGTAAATATAGTAATTAAGAAAATTGGATGTTCATTGCATTCATTGTATAGACATCAAGCCCATGATGTAGTTGATTATGGCTTGTTTTAGATGTCATTTTCATCTCTGATTGTATGAAATATTATATTATAGGTCCTGTTTACCTGATTCAATTCAAGTTTCGGCAGCTGGAAATACCACCAAACTACAATGTCAACCATTTGGGTTGGTACACCTCCCTTTTATGATGAATTTTATTGATATATTTTTTTTTGTTTTGTTAGATTACTTTCTCTTTAAATTCTGCATAGAAAGCTTTGCATTTTTTAAAATCTAATCTCATCACAATATTCATTGTAACTTGTAAGTCTGCTTGATTTGCAAGATCAATTTATTTCACCTAAAAATAAAAAATATATGAAAAAGGATTCTTTTAATATTGGTTCTTTCAGTATCAGTTCATTCACAAACATATGATGACTAATCAAACCCTTTTTAATTGAAACACTTATGTTTTATAAATATATGTGTGATGATAGGTTGCATTGGTGGCTGTGATGAGATTCTCACACAATTGACAGAAATATGTGGCACTGGGCCTCGCATGCCAGGTCTGTATGAATAGCTCAGTAGCTACTGGAAACACTTATAAAACTATTGCTGGATTGTACCTATTGTTTCATATAAAAAACTCATGAAATAACCTGTGTGTGTATATGACAGCTTCAATCCAGATTCCAACTAATTTGATTTATGACATTCAAGCATTTTTAGGAGATATTAACATTTATGTATGGATATTTTTACTGCCTTTAAGCAAGCCTTTATGCTTGGGTAATTTTATTTTTCTTTCTTTTTCTCTACAGCATAAAATTAGAAAAATTTGTTGTCACAAGTCAGTAACAGCATAGAATACATGTTTTAACCCGTTTGCTTGATTCCAATTGTTTTCATGACTAAATATTGGATTTGGAATCCTTGGATTAACCTTACCTTGTTTTCCAGCAAGACCTCGCGGACCAACTGCATCAACCAGCAACGCCCACCATACTAACCCAAGGCAAGGAGTTTGTATGAACTGTCAAGAAACAGGGCATTCTTCTAATGATTGTCCTTCACAGACTTTACGCTCCAGGAATGCCCGACATCATGGAACGAGCCAACAAAGTGGTAAGGTCTTCAGAATTTTTAAAATGCTGTTACATTATAGACAGTCTAGAGAAATAAGAAATGTATTTTTTGGATATTTTAGTGTGGCCATAGGGATATGAGCTAGCAATCATTGTCGATCATGGAGATCCTGGTTCTGTAGTTTGATAGGAAAATATTGATTTTGGATTCTGTGGATGGATTAGTGAGGAGTTTGTTGTAAAGTGGTTTTTATTAATTCTCTGGGCTTAGCCTGATATGTGAAACAACTCAAAAATCTCTCCAAGTGATAATTGACGTGCTCTAGAAACAATTCTGTTCGATCCAAGCCAACCTGTTAGTGTTGATAATTGATGTGATGGTGAATACAAATATTGTTTCACAAAGTTAAAATTTAATGATTTACTTATTTCTGAATGTCATTAGGATTGGAAATGAAAGTATTTGAAATAAAGATGGGGTAGCACGTATTATGGAAAAGATGATAATGTCTCGCCTTAGGTGGTTTGAGCATGTCTGAAGAAGACCCATAGAAGCCCCACTAAGGAGGGTAGATCAGATGGATAGTCCAATAGTTAGAGGTAGTGGTACCATGGAAAATTATATGTCAAACCATTCAAATTGATTTAGGTTTAAATGGTCTATCATTATGATTTATTATAGGATATTATGATGTCATTTGATTCATTTAATAGACCACTTCTAGTGGGAAAAGGGCTATTATTGTTGTTATTTGCTTATTTGTATATGTTATCGAGATCTCACAATGTTGTCAAGATCGAGATCCTACCCGAGATCGGGAGAGGGATGGAAGATCGTAAATCGTGGGATCGTAACACGGATCGTAAGATCCTACCAGAATTCACAAAACGATACATAAAGAGATACTTATGATAATAATGACCTAGATAAAGAAATTTCTTGTAAATCACAACAATACACTAAACTTAAAACTGAAAATTCATAGTCACCCATAAGTCATTACTCATAATCATAATTGATAGGGTCCTAAAAAAGTAAAAACAACTCATTTCTAGGCAAATTTGAAGCTCGAACTCCACTCACAGCAACAGACCCTTGGCTGTTTTAGTTCCAGCAGCAGCGGCATTCCCCCCAGTCCCAGCAGCGTCACCACCAGCACTTGCCATCAGAAACACGGTAGCAAACCAGAGACGAACACAGCTGAACAGAGGCGAAGAACGAGCAGTACCCAGGGACGAAGAACGAAGCAGAAACCACACACCAAAGAGGCACACACGCACAGCAGAAACGCACAACAGAGATGCAGCAATGGAGAAACGAAACAGAGTAGAGAACGATGGAAAAACGCAGCAATAGAGGATGGAAAAACGCAGCAGAGACGCACAACAGAGATGCAGAAACGAAACAGCAGCAGAGAACGATGATGGAAAAACGCAACAGAGAGACTCAGTAAAGAGACGAAGAGACACGGTTCGAGAGTTGAATGGATTTAGCTCAACGAAAAGAAAGTTTTGAAACGTTGGACCGCGCGACCCGACCCGGAAAACTGGGTAAAGTCAGATCGCGAAACTCGAGCGATCACACGATGCTACGATCTTCCTCTGCGATCTCATACGATCCAGCACAGCTAGCGATTTTACTGTGCACGTACGCGGACAGGGGATCAAAGATCTTAAGATCGGACGATCTTACGATCATCCGCGCGATCTTAACAAATGTGAGTCACATCGACTAAAGATATTACCAAAGTCGTCCTTGTAAAGCTTGGACAATTCCCACCCCTTGAGTTGGCTTTTCGGGTTGAGTTAGGTTCAAAATCTAATATGGTATTAAAACTTATCCTGAATTTGTTATTGCCCACCTATAGATGTCCAATTTTGCAAATTTCATGCTCTAGGTGTCCAGTCTTGAGCGTGAAAGGTGTGTTGAGATCCTACACTAACTAGACATATGGCCAGAGTAATACTTATAATGCTTGGCCAATTCTGTGGGACTGTCTGTAGGGCCAGGCTGCTTCTAGGACTGCTGCAGGTCAGGCTGCTTGGACAAAAGTTGATGCCATAAAGGCTATGGAGACTGTTGTTGTGAAGGACAGGACAGTGGAACAAACTGATCTAAGGATTTGAGATAGGTTATGCAGGCAGCAGGTAGGATAGAAATAACCTGTAGTGGAATCCGTAGACGACCGATGAGAAGAAAGAATTATGAAGATATTAACATTATTACAATACAGTTACAGATTTGAGGGAACTCAGCACTAGAGTAGTTCCAAGTCATGGAGGATGATAACGCTCCGATACTGTTGAAATTATAGGGTTTATAGTCTTTAACGTATAGAACGAGGAACAATAATACTGAAAATAATAAATTTGCATCGATATGGTGTGAATGATATGTTGGGCGTAATTACAAAAGGCAAATGTTATTGGGCCACTTGCAAATGTCCAATCTTGCAAACTTTTATGCTCCAAATGTCTAGTCCTAGGTGTGAGGGGGTGTGTTGAGATCCCACATCAACTCGAGATATAGCCAAAGTGGTCTTAATAAAAATTGGACAATTCTCACCCCTTGATCTAACTTTTGGGGTTGAGTTAGGCTTAAAATCTAATGTATGCCATTGCTACTCTAGCACAGGTTATGATTTGTGTTCGTATGTATATTTTTTATTGGGATGTTAAAAATGAGAAATGGGCATTTTGTGGTCGTCATTTAGAAGCTGTCAAAATTAAAATTTAAAGCAATGCATCTTATAAATCTTTATACAATGCAGGGGAAGCTTCTGTTTCATGCAGTTCGTGTGGAATGCCATGTGTTTTGCGAACTGCAAATACAGCAAATAACAGGGGAAGGAAGTTCTACTCATGTCAATCACAGCAATGCAACTTCTTTGTGTATGTGAACTCATGATCTATGCCAATATTGTTTTAACTATCACATCTTTGACGCTCAATAATGTCTAGACAACAGAATGATTAACCTACCAATGTCTTTCCCTTGGATGCTTTTCATCCACAAATAGCACAAGCTGACATTTGTAAATGGAATTTAATTATGACCACCATTATGTAATCTGAGAATCTAATTTTTGAAGAGACATCAACTCTGTTTTCAATTGTGTGATGGATGATGTCTCCAGCCGTTTAAAGAAACAAAACATATTGCATAGTTTTGAGATAGCTCTGTTTATGTAAATCTTATCACCTCTGTTACAGATGGGAGGATAGCCTCAACAATGGCACTGGAGGAAGAGGCGCTACACGTTCAAATAGTATTCCAGCATCTAACCCTAACAGAAATGGTGGTCGTGGACCTCGTGGTAGAGGTAGGCGGAATGGATCTAACTCTTCTAATGGTACTTTTGTTTCAGCCACTGGTGATCCTATTTCTGGTAGAAGGTGCTTTGTGTGTGGTGATCCATCTCACTTTGCTAATGTCTGCCCCAATCGTGGAGCCTGACTTCTCCTCTGATTCTTATCATCCATGCAGAAGGAAAACTAGGTTGGGCATCCAGAACCTTTCTTTCTATTTTGCATGTGTTTTTAAAGCACTGATAGTTGTGTCAAATATTTTAGCATCCATTACAATAACTTGTAGTGGTTCTAATATGTCAAAGGTAACTGTCGATATCTTTCTTTATTCATTCATCATTTATCTTTGGCATGAAGGGAGTAATCGCATTTGCTTGTTGAAAACAAAATCATTGAAGAATGTTCACCTGGATCTTCTGTGTTGGGAGAAGATATGGTTCCTGAATTCCATGACTTGAAGCCATTTGATAGGGTTTGTAATCTAATAGAGGGTATTGGGACTTTTCTATTCTTGTCAATAATCTTTCATCGGTAGGTCAGATGTAAAATATCATTGTGAGCCATGTTGAAGACGGTTGAAATAGGATAATAATCTTTTCCCTAAAAACTTCTTCCTCACAAAAGAATTTGTAATGTATGCTCCTTGTATATTATTTAGGTCGGGGTGAGAAGATGCATTACAAGACATGCAAAGACATGCTGTTCCATTTGCATCAACCAGTGTGTTTTTGTAATATTTATGTCTAGTCATTTTCAAATTCTGAAAATTTAGTCACGCCGACTATTTGTGATGCACATGGTGGGTGTGCTGTGACGAAACAGTCCATTTGCTAGATCTGCAGGAGCATGTGCAAGGGCGAGCTCATAACAATTGTTTGACTACAGGTAAGGAGAGAAGAATCAATCCGTACTCATAACGAAGCCCTTAATCTTATCTCAAATTTCTTGTCATTGTTTAAGTTATGGAGAAATTCTCGTGCGTACATTAACCTAATCGAAGCATATAAGTGGGATGTAAATTGAATCTATATTCGTAGAATAATTTTAAATACTTTATGATATCAGAGCCATTGAATTATTATCTGTGAGAATTTTTTTCAAGTTATTTGTGTTGACGGATCTTATCATTTATTCTTGAAGATTATGTGCATAATGTGCATCAGTGCATATGGGGCTTTAACTTTTTGTGCAAATCGTATTGGTCCACATAATTATATTGCCAAATAAAAAGCAAGTAGACTCAAATGTTCACGATATCTTTTTAATTTTTATATCCTCTTTGCCTTCTGTTTGTCCCTCCCTTTATTTTATGACCGTCCCAAGTGATACTGTTTTCGACCTTTTGCTGTGGGGGATTTAAGACTTCTATATTCCTTGCCTTGAGCTATGTTGGATGGAGGGTTTGAAGGGAAATGTCAAATTTCCCCCTAAATTGAGTAATAAATTGTTTATACAGATGAATAAGTAATTGAATGGTGGTATAACTTTCTCCCCTGCAGGCCTGCATGCAAGGAGTTTGGAGGGAAAACGAAAAACTGTTAGTTTTTTATCTTTAATCTTAAAGAATTGTAAAATGTTTATAAAAATGCATAAACATGACTAGAAGGTAGCCTTTTCTCATTTAATAATAAATCTTAAATGAGGGAATGTTTTTTTTGGTGACAAAAGAAGGGAATGTTTACTTAAAAAAAATCCTATCCTTAATCTAAACATGAGGTGAAAAATAACAACTTTATAAAGTTATTTATATCAATAACACCCCCACATCAGCTATCAGTTTGCGACTTCTGTAAAATTGCAATTTGATAATTAAATATAAAGATGCTGCGTGTTTCTTGCGTGATGACAATTATAATTGACAATTCAACTTTTCTGGCATCACAGTACAATTTGTTTTCTGCAAGTGCTCTTCTTTTTTTTTTGAGAAAAAAAACAAGAATGTTTTTTTTTTTAAAATAATACAAGTGGACAACTACTTGGATTTTGCTTAGGAACTGGATGATTAACAACGTATTAATCAAGTCCAAAGCTTTTATACAGGCAATTATCTTTCAGCAACCCAAAGGGTTAAATTAGCTTATTCTCTAGCCTGAAAAGTAATGTCTTTTGGCTTCAGGAGTGCAATTTCGACCATACTTCCAATTCCAAATGGTAGTGGCAGCATCATTTTTCAGCAGGGAGGAAGAAAATTTCTTTTTGGAGTATTTTAAAATTTTCTTTTACCTTTTTGTATTCTCAACACCACTACCCAGGTTAGGTACATCCATCCATAGATGGTTTAGCCAGGTTCACAAAAGACAAGGAGTCTACATGTGCACACTTTAACATGTGAAATAAATAAATTAAAACAAAGTTCACTTTATTTTACTTTTCTATACTAGAAAAAAAACATAAAATTGATGAGCTCTGTAGGAATCAGGAAACTGGTTTCAAAGTCTCCGTTGGCAGAAAGGAGGGGGGTAGTTATGGTAACCTCACCCCAAAAGAACACAATGTGCATGATGCAAAACTATCATAATGTATTATTGATGATCAAATTTGATAGAAGTTCATTTTATAAAGAAAATATTTTTATGTTATAATTAATTTTGATTTTGATATTTATGTAAAACTAACTCGGGGATGTGTAAGTATGCCAGGATAAAAAAGAATAATCAAACTGCACAAAAAGACTTTTTTATATATAATAAATTTGAGTCTTTATTTTTTTTAAAAAAAAATATCTCATGTATTTTCTTTTTCACAGAGTCATGTTATAATATGTTCTTATGAAGTCATGTGTCTTTTTATATTGACACATATTATGAATTTTTATATTAAATTAAATAAAATAATATTAAAGAAAATAATAGTATTACTTACTTAAAAAAGAAGTGTTTTATTTTTCTTAATTTCTTTAATCAATTCTTAAATTCTTTGATGAACATTACACATATAATAAAATGATTAGAAATTATCACTAAAATATTATTTTAGCAACCAGACATATTTTAATGAGGAGGGTTATAATTACACCGGTGTAAGTTACACCAAGTATTACACCGCTGATAACTACAAATCGAATATGTTTTTTAGTAATCCAACCGTTGAATTATGTTTGTTCATCATCATGATTATATGTGCCAAATTTCGTAAAATTTTGACACTAATAACTTGATAATCAATTGGTTGGATTTTTTATATATTTCAGATGTATATATAACGTTAATCTTAAGACATCTTAATGACATATCAAATAATTTCGGATTAATGTAAAATTTTATATGTATGATCTATATGATAGTAACTTTCAATCCAACGGTGGATTATTTAATACAATGATCCGTTAAAAAATTATTCAGCGGTGTAACACTTGGTGTAACTTACACCGGTGTAATTATAACCCTCCTCTATTTTAATAACCGAACACATGAATTTTGATGGAGCCCATGTATTAACTGGTATGAATTGTTCTAACTTAACAAGTGGTTTCGAGTTCGAATCATATATATGCAGCTGCATTAATTACTTGGAGAGAGAGCTTTAGAACTTTGCCACCTATAAGCATAATTCCTCCCGTAATGGATACATGTGACTTCACACAAAAAAAAGTCAAATTATTAAGATTTTCTAAGTAAATTTTTTTAAATATCTATATTTTATATTTAAATTTATTTTGTATAACTATTAAAACTTTTTTTATTAAATAAATACATTTTAAATATTTTTAATTTAATTTATTTTTCATAAAAATAGTCTTTATATGTGGAATATTTACTAATTACAATAAAGCATGTCAATCGAATGTTATATGAATAGTTATTAAAATTATACTGAAGTCGTGTAAAGTTTTATAAGTGCAATAATTTTCTGGCTAGTAGTGTAACGATTTTTATGTATTACATTAAATAAATATAAAAGTTCAATGCAATACTTAAATTATAGGCCTTTTTTTTATTTTTATCATATACTTTAGCCCTAACAATTGAAATTTTTATTGAGGAATAAATTATGTGTATGGACCCTCCCTTGTCTCTATAGCTGGTTTAGCCACGGAATAGTAAGAAAACAACAACCGGTACTAACTATGGAATGTTTCATAGCTATTCTGTAGCTATTTGGGAGCTATTATAGCTTATGAGAGATACACGGCTGCAGAGAATCCGGTTCCAATAAAAAGACCGAAAAGGCATCAACATTCTCTTTCTAAGCTTTGAGTTGGGAATAAAAAGACCGAAAAGGAGCATCAACATTTCTCCGCAAAACCGCAATATTCCTACGATGCATAAAAGGACAATTTAAATTTTTTATTCAATGAATTAGCTTTATGCACATGCGTACCGTTAGTTTGCCTAGTTTTATCAGAGAAAATATTTTTAATTAATCTTTCAAAAATTAGTATGTCATCTTTTCTTTTTTGTAAAATGTGTTGTTATTAAATAATTTCTATAAAAATAATTAATAAAATTTATTCTTTTACATTATTATTTTAAGAATTTAATAACTAGAGTAAATTACTCCAACCTCCCCTCTATTTTATACTTCAAACACAAAACCTCCTCTATTTTAATAACTAAAGTAAATTGCTCCAAACACCCCTCTATTTTATACTTCAAATACAAAATCTCAGTTAACCAAACTCTATTAGGAATATTCTGTTAGGTGTTTTTTTATTGTTTGTCAAAATCTATTTTCTTTGTAAATTTAAGGTTATCCTTTCTAATTGAATACAAACACCTTCTTTTTCTCATTCAAATTTCACCCTTTGAATTGTAAACTGACTTTGTAAACTCATTGTTATTATTTTTTTTTAGCTTACTTTGACAAACATTTTTATTTGGTTATATCATTCTTTTATTTTGTTTTATTGGTGATTCATTCAATTAAAATAACCTTATTTGATATCATGACTAAGAACACACAAATGATGCTATATACCTCAAGACCCGACAATTAAGCGTTCTCTTTAAATAATAAAGTGAATAGAATATGTAATTTTATTTGGTTGAAATCTCTTAATTATATTTCAAATTACATTTTTTTAATTTTAAATATTGTATTTTATAAAATATTAAAATAAATAAACTCTTATTGTTTTTATATTAATCTTTTATTTTGTACAGAACTAAACATTTACTTATTTTTATTATCATTTAATATTTCAGAAATTATCTAACTAAAGTTTAACTAAACTTAGTTGTTATTTTTATTTCATTTTTGTCATGGATTTCATTCATTATATAAGTAATTTATGTTACTAAATTTCAATTATGATAAATTTCAAAATCTTTTTTATTTTATAAACATGAAACAACAACTTTTATTATTTTTAAATATGTTATTTAGAAATTGTATTAGTATTTAATATTTTCAAAATTTTAATGAAATATAGATTTAATTATAATATATTTATAAAATATAATTAGCTTTATGTAAAGTTTAAAAATGGAGAGATTATTATGTAATAAAGAAAAATTATAGTTAGTATGGGCATTTTAGTCAATCTAATACAAGATAATTGTTTATTATTGACTAACGATTTCATTAAGTGTATTATAAAAAATGGGTTTAAGTGTCATTTATTTATACAATAGAAGGGGTTTTGTGTAGGTTTTAAAAATAGAAGGAGTTTTATGTTGAAAGAATGAAAGTGCAAAATATAGGAGATCCATGTTTAAGTAATTTACTCTAATAACTATTCAGATGTTCAATTATATTTTACTATTTTACCACATTATAGTATAATTTTTAAAAATAATATTATTACCCCAGTCCTATTTATAAGAAACATTTTCTTAAATTATTAAGACCAAGAAAATTTCTTGGTAAAATTTACTCTAATAACTATTCAGTTAATTGTAGTTAATAATGTCATAATTTTAAATTTTATATCAAAATAGTGGTAAAATTACTCCTAATTAAAGTCATCATTAAAGTAGTAACTCATACTACAATTGTTTGTCATTGAAAATAACGTAGTACATCTCCTATCATGGGGTATAGGTGAGGAGTGGACAATAAATTAAGGGTAAAAAAGGAAATTCATATCTAATACAATTCAATATAGTATTATGTTTCTTATATTTAAAACCAAGTAAAAATACCTTTTTGTCTCATATAAATAGGATCAGAGGTAGTACTTCGTTCCTATTTAACTGTCCATTTGAACAAAAAACACACATATTAAGGAATGTAATTATTACTCTTATTTTCATGAAAATAAATTTTAAATTTTCTATTTTACTCTTTATCTCTCTTAGCACTATAAGATCTCATTAATTTTCAATAATGAGTCATTTACTAACATAAGGATGAAAAAGAGAAAGATGTAATTATTATTACATTGGTTTGTAATAGGAACAATTTTTTTCTCTCAAAGTGGACTGTTATATAAGAACGAAAGTAGTAATAAAGTGGTAAAATATAATTGGATGTCTAAATAAAATTTATTTATAATTTTCAGTATATAATTATTAAAGTGCTACCAACGCATTCTTTTTAACACAATCATTGATTAAGATTCATATGGGTCTCATTAAATATGATCATATTTTAAATATTTAAGAAATTAATTAATATTTATTAACAGCATAACTGCACGTTGATATTTTTAAAGATTTGGTCATTTTCATTATTACGCATAATTATGCTATCATTGTAAGTGACATTGTATTTATGTAAAATATATTAATGATGGGTTCACGAAAATATTGTCAATAGTTATATTCTTTTGTTTATCAATTTCATTATACTTAATAGTGATTGATTACATGAGAAATAGACTAGGACATCCGGAAAACTTTATTTTTAATTTACGTTTGAATAATTTAATTCCATTATTTGATTATTATTATTATTATTATTACATATTTTTAAAATTATATGATAAAAATAATGTTGAGAACTGATTAGAACTCTTTAATAGAAGTGGAAACATGCTAGGTTGGTCTGACCTGACTCCTAATTCTTAAGCATAAGTCTGGGTCTGTTACTTGTTACAAGCTTTTTTTTAAGGCTTGGTCTTGGCCAGTATAAAATTCTAGTTTGACATGTAAGTTTATTTTCATAATAAGGCCTACAAATAACCCAACAAGTCAATAAGCCTATGCAGATCAATAGGCCTATAAGCAGAATTTTTATAATAATTAATTTAATACATTCTAGTTTTTATTATATTCTAATATTTTAAATTATATTTATAGTTATGGCTTAAATATGTTTTCACTCCCTCCAAAATACACACGTTTTCATTTTAGTCACCTTAATTTTTTTTTAGCTTTTCGTCCTCATAAAATCATTCCTTTTCAAAATAATTCTCGCATTTAAAACAACTAACAATTTGTTGATGCGATCGTGTTACCATGTTAGCCGACGTGACAATTTTCTTTTTCAACCCCATTTTCGTGACCCTTATACAATCTATCATTTTTTAGGTCCCTGCCATTCTCCCAACTCTTAACAACCTTAAAACTCCATTGTTACACATCTGACTGAGCCAAGTAGACCTCACCTCAATCAAAGACCGCACTTTCTATCAGAAAAGTGAATCATTTCACATTATTATCACTGTCAACACCCTTATCCTGATCATCATCAACAAGCTGGCTATTGTTACAATCATTTACTGCCCCATCCTTATTACCTTAGTCAACATCACCCATACCACGCTCCATAAGTATCTCCCACACACCGTCACAACGAGTACGAAAAGTAGAACAAACGGAGAATTACGACAATAGAATGATGGTTCCAAAGAAACAATGAACAATATTAAGAGGGAGGTTTTATCCGAAAAGTGTAATTCATTTTTCATTTTTTAGGTTTGGAAAATTATTTTTCCATTTATTATGTAATTTAATAAATCATAAAATTTGATGCTACATAAGAGTGAGAATGTCATATCAACTCCTGTAATGATAGACACATTATAAAAACTAACAACAACTCAAATGGTGAGAACTATTTTGAAAATGAATAATTTTGCGAGGATGAAAAACTAAAAAAAAATTAGGGAGACTAAAATGAAAATGAGTGTATTTTAAAAGGATTAAAAATATATTTAAGCCTATAATTATTTGTATAATTAATTTAATATATTATATATTATTACGTTAAACAAATCAGCCTATTAGACCTAATAGACTTTTTCATAGGCATGGAGCTTTACGTCTTTAACTAAATCGAATTTTAAAAAAGTCTTAATCTGACCTTTTTAATAAACGAATCAGGTCAAACCAGACTATTAATAGGTCAGGTCACAGGCCCCTGACGGGTCGACTGACCTATTCTCACCCCTACTCATTAATGGGCTTTGAAGAACATATGGTAACGGAGAGGTTTTACTTTCTCATCTTCCTCCCCACAAAAGTTGAACGAGTTCGAATTTAAAGAGAGCGCATATATAAAATCATGAAACACAATCTTATTCCCATGGATCAAAGGTCCTGAAAACCTGTGAGAATCTCACCCTACTTTATTTTTTTATTTTGAATATTTTAAATACATATTTTTAAATAAATCATATATATCTAATACATTATAATTCAAATAATATATAAAAATAGACATTAAGAATTTTGAAAAATAAGAAACTTAAAAATTATGTAATATTTTAAGTAAAATATGTAAGCTTATTTTATTATTTAATTATGGGAAAAATGTTTTTCGTCCCTATAGTTTCAGTCAATTTTAGTCTTCGTCCATGTACTTTAAATTCTGTGTTTTTTGTCCCTAAACTTTCTAAACCCCCAAACTGTGGTCCCTGCCCGCCAGTGAGATCTGTTAACCTGATGAGCTGACTAACAAAAGTTACATGTCAGCTTCAATAATGAGTCCCAAATAACTCAATGATCATCTAATTAACTTTTTTTTATCAGTTTTTAATTATTAAAATAACTCTAATTACTAAATTAAGATTTTCACCTGAGTAATTTTACCCGATATAAAACCTAATTTCATAATTAAGGTTATTTTAATAATTAAAAAATTAATAAAAAAATATTAATCAAATGAGTCAACTATTTGGGGCCTACTAGTAAGGCTAACATGTAACTTTTGTTACCCAAAGGTTAACAGAACTCACTAATTACCAGGGACCATGGACTGGGTGTTTAGAAAATTCAGGACAAAAAACAAATTATTTAAAGTATAGGAACACAGACCAAAATTGACCGAAACTATAGGGACGAAAAATATTTTTCCCTTTAATTATTATATAGAGTGAAGTCGAGATTGAGGTGGATCAAAATTAAACCTGCCATTGTCAAAGGCGGATCAGGTTTTTTCCAGTTAAATTCAGGGCAAGACGAATTTGAACTCACATGTTCGGATTTGATTATCAGGCTAAATTAACATTAACATAATTATATAACCGTATACTCAAACTCAAAGATTATTGTTAGGCGAGGGTAGGGGAAAAGAATCAAACTTTTGATTTTGAGGGTATCTCTGACTTCATAAGCAATCCCTGGTTTCCCAAGCATTTCTTTGTCTTTGATTTGCTTTTCGAACGGCTAGTGTTACATTGGGTTCTTTCTTTTATTAACCAAAAGCTCGTGGCAGGTAAAGTAGTGTTCAGCACTTTCTCTGGTGATCAACCCTGCAATTGGAATGGTATATTCCTTTTCATTGGCATCACCACATCATATTTTCCCACGCCTCATATTTCTTGGTATGCACGTAATACTCTGACTATTATTATTGTTATAATTATTATTATATTATGTATCTATTTTAGCCCAGGAAATGGGGGAGAAGAGAAGTGAGATGTGTGGAAGTGAAGGAAAATAGACTTATTTCCTTTGTTTGGTGACAATGTGGAAATGCGGAGAAATGCACTTTTTCGGTGGGTCCCACCAGAGTTTTATTTCTCTTCAAAACTGCAGAGAAATGCAATGCAGAGAAACAAGGAGAATGCACTTTATGGTGGGTCAAACACCAACCCCTTTCACATTTCTCTTCTATTTTTCATCTATTTTACTCACACCAAACAACCCTTATTTCTCCTCTATTTCACCTCCATTTCTCTTTTTCCCACTTCTCTTCTATTCATTTCTTTTCTCTTCATTTCTCTACTCCCACCAAACAAAGCATTAGTGAGAAAAAAATAGTAGTTTCACTAACGTTCTGCACAACTCATTTCAAACACACAAATTTATAAGACAATGATATGATCAAATTTATACCTTTTTTTCTCTCCATTCTTCTCTCAATCTTCCAAACAATATTTAAAATCTTCTCTTTTTCAACGTTTTCTTCTCTCATTTTTTTATCCATTTTATGTTGCCTCTTTTTTGGGCATCCAAAATGTTAGTAAGAAATTCACTTTACGGAATTGAAAATAAAAATTTTATAGTTTGATAAAAAAAATAAAAAAAAAAAGATTTCACTTTACAATAGATTCTCATGGATGTAAATTTGTGAATGAAATTTAAAAATTTTATTCACACATTCATAGGTGTGAATAAAATGTTCCAATATGAATAAGAAAAGTATAGGGTATAGAGTTATAAATTACTCTTGTTTATTGGAAAACTTAGATAGTGTTTAAAATGTGAATAAAATAAAATGAAACAAATTGATCTATCGTTTCTCTTCCATTCTACCTTTTTTAATATTGAAAGCGTGAAATCAAAACATGTCACCTTTTTAACCATATGTCATGTTTTATATTGTTTTTAAAATGTATCAAATATAGAATATAACTCTTGTATTATGCTTCGTCCGATATTCTAGTTTATTTACCAAATTTTATCTTATAAACAACTCGTTCATCACTTTTTTAATTTCAATCAAGAGTAATTTTTAAAAAAATGGTTTTATTTCTGAGAATATTTTACTTAAACTAAATATAAAATAAAATTGTGTTTGGAAGACAACATAATGAGCATATTATTTATGGAAAAATTGACAAATTTTTTTTCAAAAATATCATTCCTATAAAAATATAACCATTGAAATTGAAAAAAAAAATATTGAGATTTAATCATATACTTACATACATATATAACATATTATAAAATTATCCAAATGTCAACTATTATTATTTTAATCTATACCTTCAAGCATTTTCCTCCAAAACAAAACTTATCACTTTAAAGATCCAATTTTTTCTTAAAAAAAAAACAAAAAGACACACACGCACACGCACACCCTAAAATTCAATTATGAGAAGAAAAGTGATACTATGAAAATGAGAAGATAATAACAACCATCTTTTGCATTATTTATTCTGGAGCTGTTCCCAATTCATTAAACGCAGTTTTTGACACGAGACTGGCTTTCATTCACACACAGTTTTTGACATTGATTAATAATGTATATAAGTTTCCAGTTAACAACCTATAAGTTTACACTGGCTTTCCGGTGGTCGCTCCGGGACGGGGTGCGCGGTGGTGTACCTGTGAAGGCACTCCATTAGTGGAGGAAGGAGTTTAGGGTGAAGATAGTGGTGGGAAGATTACCTTATGCTTGTGGGGTGATCCCCTTATATAGCCGTGAGATGTTGTGACAGGAGGGGGCATGGCAGGTGGAGCAGGCATGCCTCCGCCGCCCTATCCTGCTAAGGCCATAATTCGCCGTGGGGTGTGTCAGGTCTTCTCAGCTTTATCGGGGGTGTGGTATGGGACGCATTAAATGCGATGAGACTTGGTAGGTAGCCTACCCCTGAGTCCCTAGGCGTAGGGGTCCGAGGCTTGGTTTGGCCTCGGACCCGTGTCAGAGGCGATCATCTCGCCTTGGTCTTGTTCGTCGGCCTTAGGTACAGATCGCTGAGGTACCATGGTGGCTTCTTACGGTCGGCCCGGTCGGGAAATTCCAGCGCTTTGTGGGGGCGATGGGTGAGGTCTGGATCAATTAGTATTAGTAATAAATTAACAATCAATTAGTATAATATAATACTTTTTTTTACGGAATTAATATAATATAATACATTATTATTAATCTATTAATTAAATAACACACTATTAACCAGAAACTTATATATTTCTTTTCATACAAAAATAATTCACAATTTTTTATTAGCATTTAATTATAAAAGAATTTTTACTTTTTCTTCGCTTTTTTTATATTTTTTATTTTTTATTTTTTAAGAATAAAACAACTTTGAGTAAAAGTAATCTATAAACTAGTGTTTCATCGTCATTTTTTTGGGGTCAATTTTCATGTCATTTTTCACTTGGCTAATTAACCTTCAACGGTGTCCATAAATGGACAGGGAAGCATAATATAATCATTATAAATAAAATGGACCCCGCATTAAAGTTTCCTTTGAATGACTTGACCTCTAACATTATTATTTGTCACACAATTTTATATTGCGCATACAATATCTTAGCCTGTCTTCATAATGAAACATCAAAGTATGTAACATGCCAACCGAAGGGCAAAATCTATTACGTGTACGTTTATTAATACTACCAAGGATCAAGGTTCCCTATTTTGAAATGTACGGATATTAAGACAGCCATGCGGTCTCAAACTTTAATTTCACCACCATTTATTTTCCTGGCTTCACATAATTTCAGCACCATTTATTTAAGATATCAAATTATCAATAATAATTAACGCACGTTGATTTGAACAATATTTCCTCGTTTTATTTCAAAATAATCACTCTTATATTATATACTAATAACCGCAATATCTTTTTAATAACAACGATGGCTATGCGTATCATGTTATAACTTACTCCATTGTTTTTTTTTTATTTGACATTTAAGATTTTTACACAAAAATTAACAAATATAATAATTATATATTTTTAGTCATTTTTTTAAATATATCCTTTATATCTTTTTCATTAATGTATTTAATATATCTCTTTTTAATTTTTTTTGGTAACATATTAAGGAAAAGAGACACTAAACAAAAACTAAAAAGAGAGAAACCAACAAAAGATTCAACCCTAGGAAACAAACCCCCTAATATATTTATATTTTGATTTGTGAATTTTGAATAAAATTATATTTAAAATAATTTAAGAGTTTCAAATAAAAATTAATGATAAAAATTTCAATTATGGAATAAAAAGTCTTAAGAGATTACATTTATTTATAAAATAATTGAAAGGCAAAAATTATACATAATCAAAATGAGTACGATACTAAGTAGATATTGGTATCTAATATAACTAAACAATGTTTTTCTATTTATGTACTTAATCATCGTAATATTCTCACACAAATAACTTAAAAACCTGTTTCGATAAGAATAACTATTTTTTATGTTCAATTCTCATGTGAATGTGTTTTAATTAAGAGACTACAGTGCAAATTGTAAAATAAAAATAAATTCAACTTTTAATGACCTCTATTAATTAAAAATCAAAATCCAGTGTGCATATTTTCTGTGAAGGCATCGACCTCTTCAAAGCAGTCTTTTTCAAGAGGGTAGACTCTACAGTCCACAGTATCTCTATGCGTTGTGCCACACGCTATCACTATTAGTGAATTAACATTTGACACGTCAGCGACGGTCCACTGAGATTTAAGAGCTCGATTGATAATTATATTGTCGTGATTGAACTTTTATGAGACTAACCACCTTCGGCTCAACCAACGGTCCAGATCTCATCTCAAACCTACCACACCCAGCCGAGAAGCACCATAACATTTCCCTCAAGACAGTTCGCCATTACGGTCCTCGAGCACGATTCGTTCTCCTCTCTCTCGCAATTCCCAAGATAAAGCATCAACACAAGTAGTGAGAGAGAGAGAGAGAGAGAGAGAAAAAAGTGAGAATCACGAAGTGCTTTTCCGATGAAGTTAATCGGCGACAGCGGCGGTGGCCGGAAGGTGTTAGTCGGAGTAAAGTTAGATCCTCGGAGCCGGGAATTGCTGACGTGGGCTCTCGTCAAGGTAGCGGAGCCCGGCGACCTCGTCATTGCGCTTCACGTCCTCGACACTATCACTGGTCCCTCTCTCTCTCTCTCTCCCCCCCTCGTTCTCTCTGTCCTTGTGTGTGTGGTGTGAGAACTTTCATTTTGGTTTTCTTTGGAACATTATGTTGAATCTAGAGTGTGGATTTTGGTGCAGAGGGCACAGCATCGCTGCTATCTCTGGTGAAGACCTTCGATTCTGTTCTCGCCGTATACGAAGGCTTCTGCCATTTAAAGCAGGTTCGTTTTGTTGCCTTTTCTGTTTCTGTCACCTTTTCTGTCTTTTTGTTTGGTTGCTGAGAAAAACGAGGGAAAAATAAAATGAGCCGTTGCTGCGAGTGTTCGCAACTTTTCTTCTTATGGAGTTTGTGTTTCTTTAGGTTGATCTAAGGCTAAAGTGTGTCGAGGTGGTTCGCCTCGGAAGCTTCTGGTACAAGAGGCGAAATCGTTTGGTGTTGCGACGGTGATTCTGGGAACTTCTAAGTCCCATCATCCAATTCGTTCGTCGGTATCAGTTGCTAAATATTGCGCGAAGAAATTGCCAAAGTGTGTCTCTGTCTTCGCTGTTGATAATGGCAAAATTGCATTCCACAGAGAAGCTGCCACAATTTGCAGTGATCAAGGTTTTGCTTTGTCCTCTTCCCTTTCTGCATAATTCAGTAATTATTTTCGTATAAGAGCATTGCTGTTTTCAGTTTTGGTCGGGACATGATCTTTCTTCTTCTTTTTTTTATGTTTGGTAAGAAAAATAGTTGAGAATTGTACAGACTGTTAGTGTTTTTTGTATTGTCGTGGCAGAAAAATTACATGAAGGCCCAAATTTATCATCGAAATCATTGGTGGCTTTTGCAACAAATAAAAGGATGAAGAATTGTGAAAGTTGTGCATGGCAAGAGACTTGTGAAACTGAATCTAAGGAAGGGTTTCCTGATGATCTTGAAAAGGAAAATCCACTTGCTTTGGTACCATTTCAGAAACTTGATGATGCTCCTTGTTATTCAATTGTGGTGGGTAATTCGAAACAGTCAAAACCTGGTTGGTCACTCCTTCGCCAGGTATTCCAGCCCAGGAAGCATACCCCCAAGTCTTCACTGAAAAATACATTTGTTTTTCAACGGGCATTGCGACAGCCCAACTGCCATTCTTCAGCTGTAGTCCATCCAGATCAGAAACAAATTAATATTGACCAAAATGATGATTCCACCCTAGATGGGGTGAGTGGTGCCATTGTGCCATTTGGATCTACTACTGTCTTTCCTCCTCCCTCTTTTTGCAGTGACTCAAATAGTCTTCCGGAAGAATTGATGGTCTTACAAGAGAAGTACTCATCTTCATGCCGGATATATGGTTTGCAGGAACTTGTATCTGCAACTGCCAACTTCTCCCCCGGTTAGCTTTCATTGCTCCAACTTTTGTTTCCCCGTTTTTATACTGGCCACTTGCTCAGGACATCCTCTGATAGGTTATTTTAATTGTGTTTTCAGAAAATTTGGTTGGAAAAGGTGGTAGCAGTGATGTTTACAGAGGATGTCTTCCAGATGGCAAGGAATTGGCTGTGAAAATTTTGAAGCCATCAGAAAATGTGCTAAAGAGTTTGTTCAGGAAATTGAGGTCATTACAACTTGCATCACAAGAACATTATATCTCTATCTGGCTTTTGTTTAGAGGACAACCGTTTACTTCTGGTTTATGATTTTTTATCAAGGGGAAGCCTAGAAGAAAACCTTCATGGTAGATATCTTTTTGGCCTTGTCTGCTAGTGATTACATAAATCTTTACATTCTCTAATTTGTTTTTCTTGTGCTTTCTGGCATAGGTAATAAAAAGGACTGTAATGCATTTGGTTGGCGAGAAAGATACCAGGTGGCTGTGGCTGTGGCTGAGGCATTGGACCATCTGCACAATGGCTGTGCACAGGCTGTGATCCATAAGGATGTGAAATCTTCGAATATCCTTCTTTCTGATGAATTTGAGGCTCAGGTGCTGTAATATATTTTTTCTGCTTGCTTGGTTAGATGTTGTTATCCTCTGAAATTTCTCCACTTGATTTCAATTATACCTATCCTTTAAGCCATGTGTTTATTTCTTCAGCTCTCCGATTTCGGACTGGCTAGTTGGGGTTCTTCTTCTTCCCATATTACTTGCACTGATGTGGCCGGAACTTTTGGGTGAGTAGAATGTCCTATTGTTCCTCCTTTTGCTTGTTAACCTTTACTTTGATTTGCTCTGAACTGGTTTTATCTGGCAGATACCTAGCTCCTGAATACTTTATGCATGGTAGAGTGACTGACAAAATTGATGTATATGCTTTTGGGGTTGTACTCCTTGAGCTTCTATCAAATAGGAAGCCCATTAACAATGAATGTCCAAAGGGCGCAGAGAGCCTTGTTATGTGGGTAAGTTTTTTTTTTAGTGTTATAAATTCAGCATCTAAGATGTTACAACACTATATAAATAAATGAGCCATGTATTAATACAAGAATGTGACTAATGACCATATCCAGGCAACACCTATTTTGAAAGATGGGAAGCTCTCCCAGTTGCTTGATCCAAGCCTAGGCAGTGAATATGACCATTCGCAGATCAAGAGAATGGTGTTGGCTGCTACTCTCTGCATAAGACGAGCTCCTAGATTACGACCTCAAATCAGCCTTGTAAGTCTTTTGCCTCTGCAAATTCCATTTGTCCTGCCTTTTGTGTCCTTTTGAATATCAATCATGTTTTTCAATAATGCAGATATTGAAACTTCTGCGTGGTGTCGAAGAAGTGACAAGATGGGCAGAACTAGAGGCTAGTGCACCAGAGGAACTTGATGGATTTGATGAGGAACCAGTTCCAACCAATATTCAGTCCCACCTTAACCTTGCATTGCTGGACTTGGAAGATGATGCAGTTTCTATCAGTAGTACTGAGCAGAGTGTTTCATTGGAGGACTATTTACAGGGAAGATGGAGTCGCTCTTCTAGTTTTGACTAACCACTTCATCACGGTACCGTCTTGGAATTTAATGTTTGTTTTATATTATTATTTTGTTTTCTTAGGTTAGATTTACAAAGTTCTGCGGTACCGCAGATTATTGGGTCTTGGAAGAGAGGGTCCAAAAAGTTTGTCCCCCTCCTTGACTTTGTAGCTATGTCTCAGTTGTGTTCCACGTTAAGGTTTTAACGGAAGCCTTCATGTTGTTGAGCATTTGGCCTTTCTGGAGCAAATTCTAACGGTCTAATTGTGTAGATTTGGAAAAAAAACAAACAAAAAGACTATGAAGAGTATATATATTCTATCGTGAAGAACAACCTCTTGCTTCTTAGTTCAATGGTGTCACATCCAATCCAATGTCCACCTAGAGCGTTGTCTCGTCATTGTCAAAGCATGACCCGCACTTTTTGTCCGTTTTATCTATAACTATGGCCTTTTTTGCCTTCTTGTGATGTGAATGAAACTAAGACCGTAAAGAGTAACAAGGTTAACTTTCATTGGATTTACATGCTATTGTTATATATGCGAATTTATAAATAGTACATGTGTAAGAGATGCTTGTATAAGATACGTTTTGCGGTTTTGGCTTAATCCTATGCTCAAGGTATATATGCCTTTATTTATTTATTTTAGTTTTTCCAGACAAAATAGGACTAAGATAAAAGTCCTATGATGTGCAAATGTTATTTTGAAGATTTATACACTCTTAGATTCACCAATCCAAGAAGTTTGGATCTAGATAGCTTAAAACAGATTTTCCCATTGAATGTCATAGAGAACATATAAGTTTGGACTTTAGAGATATTTAGTGTTATTGACTTAGACTAAAATGAAAGTGCAGTTTCAAGCAGGTAATTATGATCCTGAGGCAAATGAAATTAGAGAATTTTCAAATTGGATATTTAGTATAGGAAATGATAACGGGCGCTAATGAAGTGAAGCAATGATCGATATTCCAAATGACCTGAATAGACCCTCTAATGAATACACTTGGCAGCTATTGTCTAAAAACTGGTGGAAATGGTTTCCCCACTATTGAACTGGTAATGTCAACAATATATGATAGATGAGATGACATTTGGACTCTTGAATATTTATACACTGGAAATGTAGAATACAATTGAAATTTGCGTCCCTAATCGGTGTATCGAGTTGAAACATGATGTTTTGGCAATATTAATGAGAACCACATAATTTGGACTGTTTAATGACACTAGATTAGTGATCACTCAAATGTAAATTCATATGATTAAAGAAAAACACAACTTATGTGAGAAATACAGTAAAAGATAAGGTTTTGATTTTTCTCATGACCTCAACAGTTGAAAGTTTAAACTAAATCAGATGTCCAGATATCCTTTTACTCATTCTCAAAGGAAACAATTTCCTACTCAAGTCACGTTGAATGTGGACCCACTTAAAGAGGCAAATAAATTCTACTAATTTTTTTTCTAGGTTTTAGTCCCTGAAATTTAAAATCAGTGGTTTGGTCAAAATTTGTGTATTTTCAATTTTTGAGGGATCAAAACCACCGATTTTTAGATTACAGGGACTAAAACCAAATCCCGACTATATTTTAGGGACTAAAAGCATATTTAACCCTTTTTTTTTCTTTTCATTTTTTGTATTCTACTCTTCATTTCTCTCTTTTTTCTTTTATATCACTTTTTTTTATTATTTAAGACCTAAAATTCATATAACAAACTCATAAGAATTCATACAACACTTTTTTCTCTATCTCTATTATATCACCTTCACATCTCATATTTTTCTCTTTTATTTCTATCTTTTTCCTTAGTGTATAGCTAGTTGTTTTACTTTTAAATTAAATATACCCTACCAACGGGGGTTGGTTCAAGTGGTACATGTTTGATTCCCCTTAAGCAAGGCCTCGGGTTCGAGTCTTGTGGATGGAAAAAATCCCCGTTGGAAGAGTTAGCCCCACAATGATGTGGATGTTCCCGGCTCGAACAGGATTGCCTCTCATAGAGGATACCTGTGATTAAACCAACAAAAATTAAATATACCTTAATGAACAACAAAATCCCTAACGCGCAAGCGTACCAAATCAATACCCCATTGTGAACAACCATAAAAAGGAACCCGCTTCCCTCTCCCTTTGTTTTTTACTTTTTATTTACATTAACCACGTTTTAGTTTACATGAACAGCTCTTGAATGTCTACCATTTGAGAATTCCCATTTGTCACGCCTTTTCTTTGCACATACAACAGAAAGACGAAAACTGGTAAACATCCACCTCCAAATGGAACCGTCTAACCCTTTTCCATGCCAATCCTCCTCCATCAAAGAAGAAATCTTGATCCGTGCTTCACATATTTGATCATTGAGGGACACAAATGCCTGAAGCTGATCCTAGTTCAGGGCGCACCTTCATATGGCTCATAACGTGTATTTTATTGATCTGTATCATCGCTGGAGGAGCGTGCCTAGGAGCATACTTGGTTCTTCCTGAATCAGAAATTGCTCCTTGGGTACCCATTGCAGGTGTGACATTGGTTTGTTTACCGTGGGTCTTTTGGCTAATCACCTTCTTGTACCGAACATTCTCACGGTGTTGTGGATTTAGATTTAGAGTTGGCACTACCATTGGAGGAGATGATGCAAATGCACCAAATGGGAATGCAGATGTGAAGGATGTAGCTCAAGCAAATGGTGGTATAGGTAGGACCTTATCTGCTGCTTCACATGAGAGTGAAATGCCATTGGCAAAATCCATGGTCTCCTGATTACGTTGGTTTTACTCATTTTGATGGTGGCCTTTGCCTCAAATAGTAGAAACAATCTTAGTCCTCTTCTACCTTCATGGACATGGATACACGCAGGGTTTACACAGGGTTTTCATTTCCTAAGGTAGAAACATAACAAATGCTCTGTTCCAGATGATAATAGCCCTTCTCTATTTTAAGCCAATTCCTTAACACTATAACCACCCAAACATAACCGTCCTAATTAACTACTCTAAACCCCAATTCCAGTGGATCACTCAGAGACTTTAAGTTACTTGAAAAAACAAATTTGTATGTCTATATAATTCAATCTCCATTACTCAGATGAATACAATAGCAGTGCAAGCTATCCTACTGAAAAATGACAAGACCACCAATACACACCAAAAAAGAAGACAAACCTCAAAACTTATAAGGAAAATAACCAGCAAAGCTTTGAGTATCAGTCCACAACCATGTAAAAAAAAAATGTAACCATTGCTTCTTTGCAGCTGATCTGTAAGAATATATGAAATCAGTGGCATGAAAAAAGAACAACACTTTTGAGATTTTGCAGCCAATAAGGTTTGGGGATTCAGGATACAGGCATCAAGGTCTACCAATCAATAAATGAAGAATGGTTTGGGGTGTGGCAGATTTAGATGCTTTCAAGTGGAAATTTCAAATGACCATCTCATTTGAAAATTTTGTGGTATCTCTCTTCTCATAAATGAGCATTTATGAGGAAAGAGATAAACACAAAATTTACACATGAGATGATCACGTGAAATTTTCACTTGAGAGGATCCAAATCCGGGGTGTGGCAGTAAGATTTTGAACAGTCCACTGCTCCTGGGTTGCTTGCAACTCCTGTAGTAATGCAGCAGCATACATTCGCAACAAGTAATAACAAGTAAACCAATTACGAGAAGAATAATTGCATGTACATAGAAACCCCCAATATTGTGTGCATTCTTGACACAAGCACGAAGAGATGAAAACCTATCACTACACAGTTATCCAATTTTAATGCACAAATAGTAACTAATTAACTATGAATTCTTGCCCAAAATTTTTGCCCGTGCAAGTGGAAGTTGAAGAAAGGGACATACATCTTATGGTATGGTAAAGCCTGTTCCCAATTCAATAAAGCAAAGCTCCATCGGTAAATGCTTGGAGGAAGTGGCATCTGTTGCATGTCAATTGGCAAACCAAAATAACTGACCATAAGAAGTGCAAGACACATACATCATACATGGTCGCGCACACACACAACTCATCCTGTCCTCTCCATCCCTTTTTGGACTGTCCATCACCACTAAAATGCTCTTGCAAGTTTCCTGTTGGATGCTGCTGAGCATATTATCTGACTGGAGAGCAATAGGTGACATATCTGTTGCCGTTAAGAATGGGATAGGCAGTAGGCACTATATTGCCAGCTGCATAAACTGTTGAAAACTGCATTTTCTTTTATAGTAATAATAACAAAAACATTTCTTCAGTAGCAAGTTTTGCAATGGAAGAAGTTTAAAAAAAACACTATTGTGAATTACATGACCTCTTTAAAAAGAATATTTCAGAATCAGTTGTTCGTCCAGCTTACATAACGCCCTGGCATGTTCATTGTCATTTCTATTTATTTCACATTTGCTTTTCTGTTTCTCCTCCCTCGTTCTCCTACGCAAATTATTCCAACTGACTAACATGTTACAAGGGATGGAATTATCTGAACATGATTAGAACACCAGCATAAATCACCAGTTAAATATTAAACGTGAGCAGTGAAGAAAAGAGGAAGAGGGAGAAAAGGGGATTACCTGTAATATATAAAACAAGAGTCCTGTGTTTGTCATCTAAGGATTAATTAACCCTCAATGGAAGCACTGATGATCTTGGAGGAAAGCCACACAAATTATTGCAACAGATTTTATGCATATAAGAATGAGAAATTGAGTGAGTGGATCACTTATCAAAAAGTTGCACTCCATACATATTCAACCAAACATATAAAAAAATATCTTCCATAACCAAGATAACTTAACTTCCCTCTAGAAAATTACTGCAAAAAGAGAGCTGAAGTTACAAGACCATACCTTAATGATTTTGCATGTTCACTAGGGAACTTAAGCTGAAGCTAAAATGATATGATCCCTTACCTAGCCCAACATAGATCCATCCTAAATATGAAACAGGAAAGTATAAACCAATTTGCAAACATCTACAAAAAGATAGGGATGGAGATAAGAAGTCTCGGAGGATAAAAAACCGGTAAAAGGAAGAAAAAAAGGTAAAGCTGAGAAAACAATCCTCTGCCATTTCAACTGAAGACAAAGCAAGATATTATACCTCTACAGGTAAAAGTAATATCATAAGTATATAAACAGAAAACATAATAATTGTATTTCCAATAATCTAATCATGCTGTATTTCAAATACAGTATCATTTCCATGTCTTCATCTGTGAATAGTTTATATTGTATAAAACTCTCTTACAAAAGGCAATTAATCTAGGACAACTAGTTTCTGATACTCTGGGCCAGAAATTGCAGCTTCCATGGCCTCTTCAGGGCTTATATCCCCATCATTATCCAAGAACAATGTCAGCAGATTCTTGGAAAATCCGCTTACCAGCGCCACTCCTTTCTGAGTGGCCGGCACTGGGGTGGCCCTTGAGTCTCTCAGATTCCAAAAAACTATCTGAGGCACAGCAGAACCATACCCTTTCTCACTATACTTCCTAGTGATTGCTTGGTAATCAGTCTCCCAAGGGTTCAGAGAGGCTTGATCAAACTCCATGTCACTGAACACAAATACCCTCTTAATCATCTGATCCGCTTTCAGATTCCCATTGACAGCCACCTCCAACATGAGATCAAACACCATCTGAAAATCAGTGTTCATCCCCCAATCCATGTTCCTCACAAACTCTGTCTTGGACTGAAGATCATCCCCTTCAATCAAATGAAGCTCAGGCCTCTCACTGAAAGTAATAACCTTCCCCTTCCACGGCTCCTCACTCAATTCAGACACCAACAACCCTAATGCCACAGACACCTCCATGGGGATCCCACTCATGCTCCCAGACACATCACACACAGCAAGACAATTCTTCATCTTCCCCTTCTTGAGCAAGTCATCCACCATTCTTTTCCACTGCAACTCAGCCACCTCCCCACCATCTCCATCCCCCAAAGATCCTATAATCTGATGAGGAAGCAAAGCACCAGCAGCAATAGTGGCCTTCCCTGACCTCACATCATCCAAGTACTTCTCAAACCGATCCTTATCATGCTTCAAAAACTTCTCCTTGTAAAACTCCATCGCCACAGAGGCAACCCTGTTGTAAGGAATCAAATCCCATCTATTAGCCCCAATGAACACCTCAGGCAACTCCAACACCTTCCTCAAAGGCACCAACACATCCTTCCTCAAACGATCACGAACCCTATAAGCATAATGCGCCTCCTCCACCCCCTCATACTCCTCCCGAGGGAAGAGTCTCTTCGCAATAGTCTCACACAGAAGCGTTGACCGGTCAAAAGAAGAATCAACGGAAGGGCACCACTTGGCAGCAAGACTGATTCTTGACAACGACCCAGATTTCAAAAACTCCATATCTTTCTTCAGGCACTCAGCAAAATGATCAGAGACACGATCGTGAAGGAACTGGAAATTGGGGTCACGATTATAACGTTCAACGAGCTTCTTAGCCATGGCAACCCTCTTCTCTTCCCTTGCAGCATGGGCATTCTCCTTCTCAGCCTTGGCCCTCTCATCCATCACCCTCGTCTCTCTAGGCACCAAAGCCTTATCTTTGTTATCATTCTTGCCCTTCTTTTTGTTCTGTTTCCCCTTTCTTTTAAATGGACCTTTGTTATTTTTCTTGGAGCCTCTCTTTCTTTGTTGCCATTCTTCCTTCTGAATTTTGCGGGCTTGGGGACCTTCTAGAAGTCTATAGAGGATTTCTGGGAGGTCCTTGAAGTAGCCGAAATCGGCGAGGGAAGGGACGTTAGAGGCAAGGGTTTTAGGGTGATGATCGTGAAGCCAGAGTGCGGCGGCGTAGAAGCCTTCACGGTCGGATTTTCCGGTGCCGCGGACGCCACGGAGGTTGCAGACGAGTTTGAGGGTGGTGAGGGGGTGGTGGGACCAAGCCAGTTGGAGCCTCTGAAGTAGGATCTCAGGGGGAGTGTCAGGGACCACATGGAAGAAGTAATCAAGGCAGGGGTTACCTGAAGAGAGAAAAGTGGGAGACATGTTCTCTGTTAACCCCATTGGGCCTTGTGGCTTGGTTGTCATGGAGTTGAAATTTGATACCATTAGGTCCATGAACGGGTTAGATGGGGTGGAGGCGGCGGTGGCGGTTGTGGTAGGCGTGGTGGTTGATTTTGGGGTGTAGATTTCAGGTGGGCCTAGAAGAGTGGCCATTGTTGTGTTGTGTTGTGTGAATTGAGTAGCAGGTGTTGTAGGACAAAACGGGAGCAAAGGTGGAAGGAAGTAAAGTGGTTTGGGTTTAGGAGAAGAGGTAAATGAATAATGCTTATTTGGAGGCTAATTTATAGTCACTCTATGCTTGGCTAACAAGATAAATTTACAAAGAAGTGTTTAGGCTACGATTGGTTGAGTCAACGATATATAACATAAAAAGATAAAATAGAAAATTAAAAAAAAAATATGGAATGTGATAGGGGATATGATTGAGAGATATGAAAAAAAAAAATATATTGTATGAAATGTTATATATTTTTTATTGTATGATTTTATTTTCTTCGATTGGTTTAGGGTAGAATTGATTTTGATAGACGTATAAAATAATTATAGTAGATAAATGATGTATAATTTATGAACGATTTTTCTATAATGTGCCCGTGACACATTTTAACAATCATTGAAATTTAATTTCCAATGTCACTTTTAATTAATTTATTATGTGAGAGAGTAACTAATATTTAAAGAGCACTAACTCTTATTTTTAAGATTAATTTGCTTCCATTTTTAATCCTGTCTTTTCACTTCTATCAATTGAGTTACAATACCTGCAATGACAAATTTCTATATCCAATTTAAAAAAAACAAAGAAAAATGCCCTGTGAAGTTACAATTATTTTTATACATAAGACTTAAAAGTCATGGTTTTTTTAATTATCGGTATTACATATAGTTGTTTAACCAAAAAGAATTAATACCAAATCCTACCAGATTTACTCCAGAAGCTTGCGACTTCAGCTAGGTGGAGTCAGTCCCCCAATGGTAGTCTTCCCCATTGATAATAATTATTAATTAGGTCAAAGAAATACTAAACCTTTAAAGCATTTGTGGCTGAGAGAATTTCATCAAAGCAACGTAACATTTTGGTTTTGCAATACCAAAGAAACTCAGGACAATGGAAACTCAGGAATATGGTTAGAGACAGGTCGAGCGGGAAGGAAAAAAATGATAGAAGTGAAAATGGAATCAGGAAGTGTAAACCTGGAATCAAGAAGCTCGGTGTTTTAGATTAAAATATAATAAAAGATAGAAGTGAAAAGGTAGGGTTAAAAATGGAAGCAAATTAGTTTAAAAATAAGAGTTATTGCTCTTTAAATATTAGTTACTCTCTCACATAATAAATGCGTTAAAAGTAACATTGGAAACTAAATTTCAATTATTATTAAAATGTGCCATGGGGTATATTATAGAAAAATCGATTTACGAAATATATTGTACGAAAGTGATTTAAAATTAATTCTATGATATTATTTCGTTCCCAACTGTGAGCTAAACAAACACTTATTCATTAAAAAATCCTTCTATAGAATTGTGGATTTGGATTATATCAAGCCAAAAATTCACATTACTATGTCAAGTAGAAATTTTGTGTTTATTTCTCTTTCATAAATACTGATCATTTATAAAGTGAGAAGTATTTGTGAGGACAGAAATAGACACGAAATTTCTATATGGGATGGTAATGATCATGTGAAATTTTCAGTTGAAAGGATCCAAATTATGTATTCATTGCAAATCATGATATTAATTATACTTATAACATGGATACACGGATACACGATAATAAATCAAAAATAAAAGAGAAATGTTATATCCTCCTAATTTTTCCTCTTACAAATCCCCCAATATATAAAGTAAATATTAAATAAAAAGTAAATATATTTAATATATTGAAAATGGAAAAAGCATTTAATATTTGTTTAAAATAGTATTAGGAGGATTTGTGGGAGGATGTAGAATTATTCAGAATAAAAAGTTTTTATTGAAAATTTCAACTAACACAACATTCAATCCATTTGTAATATTAAATGTTATATTTAATTTTTTAATAAAAATTTCTCATTTTTTATTTATTATCATGTGCAATGTTACACATGTTAAAAAAATTGACATGACATTAATACTACATAATCCACCAAAGACCTTTTATATTAGGGAAATGTTGCCCTAAGGACAATAGTTAGGAAATCTATATATAGAATATATTTATTGGATTGTGCAATATTTAATTTTATAAAAATAATTGATTTTGTGATTTTCAATAAAATTTTTTTATAGTATTTCCCTAATTTATTTATGGATCAGTTCACAAGTGCTTTAAAAGGTACTAATTAATAAATTCATATATAAAATATTTTTATTAGAAATCACAAAATTTATTATATGGGAAATGCTAACGAATGTCTGTTAAGGAATAAAAAATAGAAAGATTTTATTTAAGTATGTAGCATTTAATTATACAGATGCAATCAATACGTGATTTCCAATAAAAATTTTTTGTTTATGGATTATTAACCGGTGTCCTTAGGACACTCGTGAGCAGAATCCTTATTATATTTATAATATTAAATATTACACATTTTAGATTAGATTGGATTGGATATAAACATTAAGAATATGTTTGATAAAATTAGCTGAAAAATAAAAAGACAGTTGAGAGCTAAAAAAAACTAGTTGATTTGATTGAAAGTGTTTGATAAAACTAGCTGAAACGGCTAAAATAACATATAAAAGCATCATTAATTACTAAATAATAGTAATAATGAGTAAAATTGTTGAGGGATTCCATTATAATGAATTTTGAGCTAATAGTTAAAAATATGATTTTTTTTAAATACCTCAAATAGTTTCCAAAAAAAACCATTAAAAAACTAATAATAACTAAAAAAATACCTTATTAAATACATTTAAAATCTCAGCTGACTAAAATATCGCAGCAAAAACTGTCTCGATCAGATATGCTTGGCCTCCAAGTATTAATACTACTTGGTTTTGGATCAAACAAGCTATGATCTGTAACGTGGAACCAACTTTTCTCGGATAAATTTTTGGGTGGAGTTGACTATGAGACAATTATTAAGCTCACAGAGAATCATTTTATGGTACAGAAATATATCGATCTAATCTAATATATAATAACATAACTACGATTCAGCTGTTTAGTATATTATCTATACAATGTGCGTACATATCTTTTTTTACTTTTTCTGATAGAGTGATTCTAGTAGATTAATTAATCCAAATTGTTTAGTAGAAGTATTCTTATTTTGTTTATCGGAATCATTCATGTTGAGGAAACTGAGAGGAACATATCTAACTAGAGGCGTATTAGGAGATAAAGCTGACAAAATGGTGAAAGACTCATAAAATGCTCATAAACATCTAGGTTTAGAAACCCCAAGGATTAGTCGAACAGACCAAGACCGAATTTCGTATATGATAGTTCGTAGGTTCGAACCCTCACTCGTCCCTTTGGGGTGAGATAAAATGTAAGTACCTCTGTAAGTGCTCAAATAGCTGGAGGCATTCCCTCCTTGGACTGGCACCATTCTCTCACCCTAAATTTTTTCTGTACCAAAAACATCTAGGTTTAGACATTTATTTTAAAAACTTAACTAAATATTATATTTTTAATTTGATTTGATAAAGCTTATAATTCACAAAATCTTATAAAACCCGTAATAAAACTTGGACTATCAGTGGTGATGTGTTGCACTGATGAAAACATGACATAATGCTAAATTACATAAAAAAAATACTCAATATAGATGTTTTGGTTGGCAGGCAAGCATATGAAAAAGAAAAGAATAATATCAACAAAATCCTAGCATATATGCCAACCAAAACATTCATGATATGCTTTGTAGAAAGTTTTGGACACAATTACTTTTGGTCATACGTATGTCACAAAATCCTATCCAAAATCTACCTTTTTATGACATATTTAACTATATTTTATTACGTCGTTATAATTACTATATTTTGGTCTCTTTTTTTAATAGCTCTTTGATACTTGAGTTTTCTTACACAATAACTCATGGCGTTAGTTGAAAGCTAAGTCATCACTTAGTTGATTGAAGAATGAGTATGTTCTAATTTGCAACATTAGTTGAGACTGTGTTCTAATTTTTGTACTTAGATATTTATCTCACTTGCTTGGTTACTTGTATAAAGTCATTAGATTCAAATTCCACTATTTTTTTTATATGTTTGCTCCTATAGGTTTAATTGTAAATTCAAAAGGCTAGTTGATCTACATAGAAATGAGTATACTTTTTGGAGATTTTGTTTACTTCTCAATAGAAAGTTCAATTAATTTCTTGTTTACATTGTGCTTGAATAAAAAAAATGTCTAATTTTCATGATTTTAATAAATTAATTATCACTAATTTTTTTATATATAAAAATTATCATATGTTTTTTATATATTTTTATAAATATGAAAAAAATATTAATTATGACATATAATGATGAATTTGCTAATAAATTATCATCATTATTTGAGGAATTTAATTACTTTATCTAAATAATATAATTATGTTTTCATTTACTTATATATATATAATGATTATATTTTTTTATAAAATTAATAGTTTTTTAACTCTATTATAAATTATTCATTTTAAATTATTTAAATTATATTTTTCTATTATTTATTTAAAATAATAAAAACAAAGAATTTTGAAAATAGAGGAATTTGATTTCTTCATCCAAACAAAGAATTTTAAAAATAAAAAAATTGATTTCTTCATCCAATCAACAAATTTTAAAAATGAAGGAATTTTAATTAAAAGAATTGAAATCCCTAGAAATTTATATTCTCTAAAATTCTCAATTGCTCCATCCAAACATGGGGTTAGAGACAGAAAAAGTATGTCCCTGTTATTAATTGTTAGAGAAGGAAAATGAGTCTCTACTTTGAGACGGAATTAGATAGAAAAAAAATTATTTTTATATAGGGTTGAAAATGAAATGTAATGCCTGAAATATTTGTAATGCATGAAATATTTGTCATTAATTACGTGTGTGTTGATGTGTGTATATTGGGTTGTTTTATTTAGTTTTAGGATTGTATAAATGGATAAAAAGGAAAAACACAAACCATGGTGGAAGAAAAAAGTGAAAAAATATAGTAAAAATTTATTTTAAAATAAATATTCTTATAAAGATTTTAATTTAAAAATTGGAGATATAGCAAATTAGCAATCTACCACATTACATGTTCTAGGAATAAATTTTAAAAGGAAGAATAAAGGTGTATTTGTTTATAATTTCTAAAAACTATTTTCTATTTTTAAGAACAGATAATTAAAAATCACGTTTGACAAACAGTTTTAAAAATAATTTTGAAAAAAATGTAATTATATTTTAGTTTTTAAAAAGTAAGATTCTAAAACTACTTTGATATGTTTTGAAAAAATATTTTTTAATTTTTTTGTTTTGATGATAATAATGTTGTATATAAATCATTTTACTTATAGAGAACATATTTTAAAATTTGTTTTATAAAACAGTTTTGAAAAATTAAAAACCAAAACATATAATCAACACACATCGCACTTCTTTATTAGGGGTGTAAGCAATTCAACTCGCATACTCGGTTGACTCGAACTAAATCGAACACAAAAGTGTGGGTTGGTTTCCAGATTGGGTCGGATTCAATTATTGTAAACTGAACCCAATGGTTCGGGTCACGAGTTGCGTAATCTCATAACCGAGCTACCCGAATCCGATAACTCAACCGTCACACATTCTTTCACCCACACCCAGTCTCATTTCCCTTTCTTTGTTGTGTGCCCTGGTGAATTCAATCGAAAAGCTTCCATGTATGTCTTCCACCGCAAAATGCAGATTGCACATCCTTGGCCTCCCCAGAGTCAAGCGTCCAAACTCCCAAGCATCGCGCGAAGACAACGCCACCGCCTCGCTCCACTACGGTCGCTTGCTGCGCGTGCACTGTTCCAGCCTTTGGTCACTCTCCTCCACCGTAGAAACACCGTTCAAATCGTGCGCTCAAAATGGCGAGACCCGTCGTGACCGGCAGCATGAAACATGGACGAACTCGTGGCAGTGCGGACGGTGATGGCTACACGCAAACGGCGGTGGTGCGAGCAAAACAAGCGAGCAAGTTAGAGACCAATGAGCAGTAAGCAAAATGCAGATGAAGGTTGAAGAACACATCGAGCAAGTCAGAGACCAATGACCAATGAAGCAATGGTTAAAGGTGCCATAGAAATCTGATTGTTAGAGAGAATGAAGAGGAAAAGGCATATGGGCAATGACCAAGTTTGAGACCTGAGAGAGATACCCTGATTTTTTTCCACAAATTTCTGAGTGTTTTTTTCCATTATTTTCTATTTTAAAATTTAAATTTTTTAAATATTTTTTATCCGATGACCCAGCCCGATCCCACTTGTTAATGGTCGGGTTGGTTCAATTCGGGTCACATGGTAAAAATTCTTAAACCTGATCCATCCCAACCTAAAAAAATTTTAATGGTTTGGATCTTGCAAAATCCGACCCGACTCGCTTACACCCATTCCTTGACAATACCCCCCAATATATAAGTAATCCCTAATGTTGTTGTTCCATCTTTGGACTAGGATTGTGCTATTAATTTTGTACTGCGCCTCTATGAATTGTAGGTCCCTACATGAGCTCTGAGCCTTATAGGGAACTTAGGTCATCTCCATCCCAGCACCCCTAAAAAATTTCTTAAATCAATATTTTATAATTTTTCACACATTTCTATATTATTATATTATTTTTATTACTTAAGCAACTCAATCACTTTTTATCTCCATCCTAGCAACTATAAAAAATTTCTTAAATGGACCCCACAATTCATCTATCAACCAATCATACACCACATAACAATTATTTTTTTAAAAAAAACTTGAGCACTCATGGCTTATATAAGCACCTTTCCTTAATAAGCATCAAATGAAAAATGAGCTCCATCGCAAGGGATTGAGTTAAGCATTGTTCTTACTGACAAAAAGTAAAATAAGCATCACAAGCATGGCTGCGATGTTGATGCTCTTATAGCTTCTGCAACAAGAACATGCCAATTTACTTCAACCTGCTTTGTTGTTGTAGCTAGAAGTCTAGAACCATTCCATTATGGTTATGGACTTGTGGTTGTGGTATATAATTTACTTTTCACAAATGTTTCTAGCAATAGTTAACAGAACTAGAGAAGAAACCACACTCACCCAAACTTTTAGTGCATAGAATTTATATCCAGATTTTACAGAGAATGTCCCTGTTGTGATATGTTGTCAGACGAGCATGTTAGGTTGTTGTGTCCTTGTTAATTTGGAGCGTGTATTGGTTTGGTTCAATCCGATAGACCGAATTGAATCAATATGATTGGATTGGATTTTTTAGTTCAATCGGGCTAGATCCGAACCGAATCAAGCAAACTTGTCAGTGATTGGTTCGGGTTACGCATTAAAGACCTTGTACCCGTTACCCGAACTGAACTGAACCGAACCCTCTAAATAAAAAAAACTATACTAAAAAAATTGGAAGGGATGAGAGATTAAATATCAACATAAATTTTAATCATAGAGGAGAAATTAGACATCAATATGAGATTTTATCATAAATTATCTTTTTCTTAAATGAATTTCTCTATTATTTGCTAAAAATTAAATGTATTAACATGATAAAATATATGATCAATTGAATCGAACCAACCCGTTTTTGATCGGTTCGGTTTGATTAGGGTTACTTACAAAAAAATTGAAAAATCCGAACCGAACAACTTTATTTAGTTTAGATTTATTTTTGCTATGGAATCAAACCAAACCGAATTGTAAATACCGTATTATCAATATTGTATATATGACTTGTTGTTGAAAGGGGGAACATTGATAAAAGCTTTCCTTTATCTCAATCACATGTCAAAGGGTTTATAAGATCACACACCATGAAGGTATTCATTCAGCTTAGTTAATATTAATTTGCATGAAGAAAACCACATGACTATGAAGCAATCCAACGGTCCTCATAGGCCCGAACAGAAGTCTCATCGCTTATCTTCCACAAAGAGCCCTCCTCAACCAATTTTTTTGACGCCCAAATGCTAGCGCAGGTGTAGCCATGATTATAACCTCTCTTAATTAGCTTTAACATGTAACAACGTCGCAACAAGGAAAATATACAACCCACCTTCTAGGACTGATGTTGCAAGAAAGTTCTTATTGTGAATCAACTTCCACCATTAATTTCTTCACTAATATAGCCATATTAATTAAGAGCATGTTTAGATTAGCGTTGAAACGTGGTAAACTCACGTTTTCAACGCTAAAACTAGTTGCGTTGGGAAATCCAAAGTTGAGTTTGACCAGTTTCAACGCTAAACCAAACACTCCTTCGAAGGCCAAGTCCACCATTTTTTTTCGGTTGGCTAAACTTTTCAAAGCTGAGCCAATGAATTTTGCTATAGCGAGGGCCTCCCAATAAAATCTAGATATCGTACTCTTTTTTTTTTGAGAAATTATTAGGTATTCTCAACTACCAGTCTACCAGATTATCGATGGTACCAAATTACCAATCAACAGACATTTAACACGTGAAAAATATCAGTAGAAATCAATGTATTTCAAAATCCTCCACTGCTCTGCTCTATTTAAATGCTTCAAGATAGATCAATTCTCAGTTGCTCTCTTGATCCATTAGGAATAACTTATTTTGGAGGTCATGGAAACTTAAACACAAACTCACTATTAATATTAAATCAAATTGATCTTAACAGATTAATATTCTTAATTTATTAGAGACATCAAATCAATACTTTAATAACAATAAAAAGTCATTAACTTCATCATTTAGAGACCAATTTAATGTCATGTGACATAAAATTTGATAGGATAAATAATGGATTCAATGTATATAAATTTATACGTGCACTATACTGTTACACATTGCCATATATTTATTATCAGAGATTGGTTTAAGTGGTACATGTTAGCCCTATCATAATGTGGATATTCATGACTTAAATAAGATTGTCTCCCGTGGAAAATACATGTGGTTTATACAAAAAAAACTTATCAACAGGGGTTGGTTCAAGTGGTACACTAGCGCACAGTACACACGGGTAACGTTGAGTTACGGGTATCTTAAATTTCTATAATAAAATTAACTTATGACAAAATATAATTTTGTCAAAAAAAATTAAAATACATTGAGATTTAAGATTTCACAACCCAATCACTTTAGACCTATATATAGCGTATGAAAAAAACTCTTGTTGAGAGAGCTAACACAACCATGATGTCAATGTTCACGATAGGAGCAAGATTGCCTCCCGTGAAGGTTACCTGTGGTTTTAAAAAAATCACTTCACTGAAGTGAAAATGAAAAAAAAAAACAGATGAGAAAACATGTTACGTGTACTGGGGAACAATTTGAATATAAAGTAAATAGATAAATAGAATAGATAAGAGAGATAATAAATGAAAACAACATTAATGAATAATCCTTCCAGATCTGTAGCTTGGTGGACCCATCAAAGCTAGAGTTGTCCCTCATCTGTGACTCCACCTCCCTCAAGCGGTCCTGGTAATTTGTTTGTTGAGTACATGTAAACGTATAATTAGTTAGTTATATATTCAATTGTAAATATATGAAATAATGTAAAAAAAAAACATTAATAAGCACAATGTTGGACTTACATATGTGGGCCGCGCTCGGTCATCTACCCAGCCACCACCCTTTTTTTTGTGCGTGGCGACAAAAAACTCATCGGGCTCTACCTCCCGCCCCAGTTGTCGATCTTACACAGAAAAATTACACAAATTAATTATTTTAATAACAAATACAAAAATAATAGACAAGGGTGCTTGTTTATACATACCATATCAACCACCACCTCAATGTGGGCCTTGCAGCCCGTGGTGTGGACTGCTCCCCCGCGGAGAGAAGCATGACTGCTCTTGTTACGACCAAACTTCCCCTTAAACTCATCAGAGGCCCAGTAAGCAAAAAGACCCTCCCAGACCTCCTCACCACACCACATGGGCCTCCTCCTAGCCTTTCGAGCCTTGTTCATCATATCTCGAAGGCGACAAGCAATCATTTACTTGTACACATTCTTAATTTGAGCCTCATCAAAAGGGTTCCAAGTAACTTTGCTCTGCCAAAAAAAAATAGGGTAAGTTAATAGAAAATAACATAACTTAAGAAAAAAATATATAAAGTGAAGACATTTTATTTACCGTAAACTCAACCCACCATTTGTCCCTTACATCCTGTGGGGTGACCTCCCTTAAGTAGTGAGGACCCCGGAACTACGATCGAATCGCATGACCAATGGCTGAGATGGGTGTATTGTTAGGCACCCAACTCCAAAATAAACAAATTCAATATTAATTGTTAAAACAAATAAAGATTCAATACTATCAATTCAAAAGAAGTAAAAATAAATAAACAAACTCACCCTCTGCCAAAATGTCGGATAATAACCCGACCGTGAGAGTCTACCTCATAAGGTCTACTACAGCTAGCACTCTGGAACCGAACAGGATCCTCATCAGACTTGGGGTCAACCTCCTCATTAATAGCAACCTGAGCGTCCTGAGCGTCCTGAGCGTCCACCTCGGGCTCAGATATATGTGGAAGCTCTTGCTGCACCTCGGAAGGGATCTCATGATATCCCGGTGTAGGGATAAATCTCATTCCGCCGAATGGTGATTGACCAAATGCAGGAGGTTGGCCAACAGGCGGAGGGGAATAAGAAGAAGAAGAAGACTAGACTTGTGCCGCTGGAGACGCTGAAGCAGATGGCTGTTTTGCCAGCTGATCAGGATGAGAGAGGTTGGTCCTCTCCTGAGCTGCACGAAAGCGAGGTGCCTGTGCAGCAAGCTCGCCCGGAGGGATGGACCTTCCTCTAATAGGTGGGACCTTCTGTCCACCTTTACCACGCATACGAGACATATTTACCTAAATTTAATAGTGTTAAATTAAATATTAAATAGCAAACCTATAAATTACTAATTAATTACTACTAATAATTACTAATAATTTATTTATGAATAATTAATTATTACTAATAATTATTAAATAACTATCTATATAATTAAATACCTATATATAAACAATTAAAACTAATTATAACTAATCATATAATCAATTAAAAAACTAAATATAACTAATCATATAAACAATTAAATACCATTATAACTAATCGTATAATCAATTAAAACTAATTATACAGCTTGACCAGTGGTCTTGAGTTCGAGCCTTGGGAATGCAGTTGTGTTAAATACTCGGAGGGAGAGCTTTGCCGCCCATAGAGGTCCTACCCGGCTCGAACAGGATTGCCTCCCGTGGAGGATGCCTGTGGTATTGCACCCAAAAAAAACTAAAACTAATTATAACTAATTAAAATTGTAAAACTTACTGGTAGCCGGCAAAAGAGAACGTCGGAGGAGGAAGAAGGAAGGAAGTGCACAGGGAGCTAGGGGCAACTATTTCAGATTCTGATTGGTTCAAAATGAACCTATAAAGGAGGGCTAGTGTTTAATAGGTGAGATTTTGAAAATGAAAGAGAGAGAGAGGGACAGAAACAAGGATGGTCGGAAAGGAAGGAGGAGGAGGAGGGAGAAGAAGAGGGGAGGGGGAAGGTTTTGTGCGCGTATGTTTTAAACGTAGCGAAGATTTGGTCGTTGCTAAGACCGTCTCTATGTTAAAAAATTTGGCGCGTCAACCCAAATTAAAAATGTAGCGACGGCTAAGCCATTGCTACGTTAATTTTTTAAATTTTAAGAAAAAATTAGTTTTTTAGTGTAGCGACGGCCTGACCGCCGCTACAGTGCGAAGCGTAGCGATGGCCAGACCGTCACAAAGTATTAATTGCACAGCTACGCGTTGAGCTTAATGTTGTAGTGACGATATGGGTAGAGAAAAGAAAGTAAGGTATCTCGCTGATTTTAATGTTTTTAACCTGCAAACAGCTCTTGCATCAGCACCACTCTCTCTTCAAATGGCCGAGGAGGCGAGCCTTATCAAGCCCCCACCTCAGCCATGAAAATCATTAGCTGGAACTGTCGTGGTGTGGCAGCCACTGCGACAGTTAGTGAGCTTAGGGAGTTAAGCTCAAAGCACATACCAACCATTATCTTCCTCATGGAAACAAGGGCAGGGAAAGGAAAGTTGAATCGTTTTAAGAGGATAATTAAGCTCCAACACCTCTTCTGTGTAGAGCCAGATGGACTTTCTAGGGGACTTGCGTTACTTTGGGACTATTCTGTGGAAATTGAGATAATTAGCTCCAATGCAAATTTTATCCATGCTTCTATTACGGATAAGGAAACGGCTCATGACTGGGAAACAACCTTTGTATATGGTAATCCAACTCCTGTCCAAAGAAGGAGCCTATGGAGCGCATTAGCCCATTGCCATTCTCATCGACAGATGCCTTGGATACTTCTAGGAGACTTTAATGAGGTGCTTCACCCCTATGAGAAAGATGGCTTAAGGCCCTGTAATTCAGGTATGATGCAATTATTTCGGGACTTTGTTAATCATATGGAGTTATTGGACCTTGATTTGAAAGGAAATTGTTTCACGTGGTTTAGTAACCCAAGAAGGGGTGTGGTCATCAGGGAGAAGTTGGATCGTGTTCTGATGAATTGGGCCTGGCGGGATATTTTTCCACATGCAATAGCCACTGCCCTCCCTGCCATAAGTTCAGATCATTCTCCCATTTTACTTGATCTTGATCCCCAAGAAGGCAGTGGCACGCAATTTAACTATGAGCTAATGTGGGATGAGCATGAAGATTGCAAAGCAGTTGTCCGCAGTGGGTGGGAAAAAGATGTAGGAGGTAAGGTTGGCTGGGAAGCGCTGTTGGAAAAATTCAAACATTGCAAACGTGAACTTAGAAGATGGCACTCTGCTACTTTCAAAAATGCTGCAAAGGAGATACCTAAATTGAAGGCCAAATTAGCTGAGATACAGAACTCAACAGATACCCTGAAGGATAGTGAGGAAGTTCGTAGTCTTCGTAAGCAAATTGAAGGGTTTTGGCGTCAGGAGGAGCAGTACTGGGGGCAAAGGTCTAGGATTAAGTGGTTCAGATGTGGAGATAAAAACACCAGGTTTTTTCATGCCTCCACTATACAGCGCAAGGGAAGAAACAGGTTGCACAGATTGCAAGATGAAAATGGGGAGTGGATAGAAGGAAAGAAGAATATATCAGCTGCAGCGGTCCGACACTTCCAGGGAATATTCACAGCTTCTGAATTATTTCACTTAGATGACTGCCTGGCTGCTATTGATAGAAGGGTTACGGTGGAAATGAATAATTCCCTTTGTTCCCCTATATCTGATTTGGAAATTAAAAGGGCCATTGATGAATTGGGCAGCTTGAAGGCCCCAGGTCCAGATGGCCTAAATGGCTTGTTTTTTAAATCCCATTGGGATGGTATTAAAGATGCCGCCTTGGAGTCTGTTAAGAGCTTATTTTCTAATGGTTGTTTCCCTGTTGATATTAATGAGACCACTATTGCTCTTGTCCCTAAAGTCCCTTGTCCGAATTGTTTTTCCCAATATAGGCCCATTAGCTGTGCAAATTTTATTAGTAAGGTGGTGAGTAACATTTTGGCAAATAGGCTAAAGCCTTTCTTGGATCAACTAATTACTCAGAACCAAAGTGCGTTGTTGGTGGGAGATTAATTCAGGATAATATTATGGTGGCCCAGGAAGCTTTCCATTTTCTTAAACAAGCTTCAAAACCAAACTCAGAGTACCTAGCCTTAAAGTTAGATCTCAGCAAAGCTTTTGACAGGGTGGATTGGCCATTCCTTAGGTCAGTCCTTCTAGCTTATGGGTTTGCGCCTACTTGGGTAGAGTGGATCATGCACGTTGTAACTACAGTTGTTTATAATGTCAAAATCAATGTCCACTTTAGTAAAAAGTTTTTTCCTCAAAGGGGTCTTCGTCAGGGAGATCCCTTATCCCCATATCTTTTTATTTTGATTGCTAATGTGCTATCTAATATGATCCTAAAGGCTAAGATTAATGGAGAAATATCTGGGATGTCTCTTTCAAGAGCAGGCCCCTCAATCACCCACCTATTCTTTGCTGATGACTCATTGCTGTTTATGAAAGCCTCCCCCAAAGAGGCTTATGTCCTAAAAGACATCCTAAACAAATTCTCTCTTGCTTCTGGGCAAAGGATAAACACTGCAAAATCATAATTGGTGTTTGGAAGAAATATGGAGAGAAGAACTAGGGTCCTCATGGAAGACATTTTGGACATCAAGGCCTGGCCCTCCCCTGGGAAATTTTTGGGCCTTCTAGCTGACTGGGGCCGCTCCAAGAGGGAAGCTTTAGCCTGGATCATGGAGAGGATCCTATCAAAGGTAGAAGACTGAAAAGGTATGCTCCTAAACCATGCTGGTAAAGAAGTGCTTATAAAATCAGTTATACAAGCAATACCATCATATGCTATGGCTGTGGTAAAATTTCCAAAAACTTTCTGCCAAAAATTAAATTCTTTAGTAGCTAGGTTCTGGTGGAAAGGCTCTAAGGGATATGGTGGAGTTCATTGGAGGGCATGGCACACTCTGACAAAGAGGAAAAATGAAGGTGGGTTAGGCTTCAGGGATTTTCAATATATGAATTTGGCTTATTTAGGAAAACAAGCCTGGAGATTGCTGCACAACCCAAATACTTTGTGGGCTCAAATTCTGAAAGGAATCTACTTTCCTTCCTCAATGTAAAAAAGGGCCCGGGGGCCTCTTGGGCATGGTCGAGTCTAGTGGAAGGGAGAAATTTTATCAGAGACCATGGCAGATGGCTTATAGCTTCAGGGAAGGAGGTGAATATGTGGACAGACAACTGGTTAGCTTCTGGGGAGAATCTAAAATCTCTCAACCCAGGTGTGCAAACTAAGATTTGTGAACTTTTCTCTGCTGGTTCCAGGCTTTGGGATATAGAAAAGATTCGGCAACTACTTCCAGCCCCTTTTGTCTCAAAGGTTTGTCAAACCCCCATCCGGCTGGAAGGTGAAAATGACTCCTTTTACTGGCCTCATGACAAGTCAGGTAACTACTCAGTCTGCTCAGCCTACCACATAGCAAAATCAACTCAGCAATTACAGGAGAGGCCACAATCATCTACAAATCAACTTGATCCGTTAGTTTGGAAATGCATCTGGCATGCCAAATTTCCCCAGAAACTAAAGTTATTCTTGTCGCAGGCGTGTACTAATTCCTTACCAGTAATGGAAAATTTGGCAAAACGTAATATTACAGATACAGGTGATTGCCCAGTTTGTGGCATGGACTCAGAAACCACTGAGCATGCTCTCCTTCGTTGTAGCTGGGTTCCCTCAGTCTGGTTCGGGTCCTCTTTACAATGGTCAGTTGATAATGCCAACAATGTTTGTTTTGGTTTCTGGTTTTTTGAGAAAATCAAGTTCCTTAAAAATAATGCAGCGCAGTTTGATTTTAACTTCTCCTACTTATGTTGCTTATTGTGGTGTATTTGGAAAAATCGTAATGATTATTCCTTTACGCGCTCAAACCCAAACCCACACACAGTTATTCGGCAAACAAACAGGTTACACTCAGAGTGTTGTGAATTTTTAATCAAAAACCAGCAAAGTTCAGAGAATCAACCTACTTTGTCAATAGCCTGTGTTCAAAGCTCTCACTGGAGACCACCTCCAACTGATCTTGTCAAGCTTAATGTAGATGCAGCTTGGGACCCGGTGTCAAAGGCAGGCTCAGTTGCGGTAGTGATTCGGGATTCCTTTGGCTCCCTTCTCTCTGGAACTGCATCGAACATTCTTGCTCCAAGTGCCCTTGTTGCAGAAGCCTTGGCGGCCAGAGAAGGACTAATCCTTGCACATAACCTCCAAATCCCAAAGATCCTGCTAGAATCGGATTGTCAAAACCTAATCTCTGCTTGCAAGAAGGAACAAAACTTCGGGGAAATTAAAGGGATTCTCGAAGACATTTTCTCATACCTGGGGCTCTTTTCTTTCACGGGTTTTCTTTGGACTCATAGATCTGGAAATCAACTGTCTCACACAGTGGCTCAGCTTCACTCGCGTGGCCTCCTCCCCAGAAATTGGTCTTCTCTGCCTCCTTCTGAGATCAAGGATATTATAAGGAAGGATTCTCTCTCCGCGACGTTTGAACTCCAATAGAGACTTAGTTTATTGACTGTTTAAGTCTCTTTGTTTTTAAAGTACATGGTTTTTCTGGATCCCTGGCTATTTTCAGCTACTTTTGGGGTTCCCTAGATTCTCTTGATTACTCCCCATTGTACTTTAACTTCTTCTGTATTGGGCCGCTCTGGCCTATTGGGCTTTTGCCTTCTTTCAGTAATGCATCGCTCAGTTGACCAAAAAAAAATCTTCCACAAAGAGCCCTCCTCAACCACATTTTTTTACGCCCAAATGCTAGCGCAGGTGTAGCCATGATTATAACCTCTTTTAATTAGCTTTAACATGTAACAACGTCGCAACGAGGAAAATATACAATGCACCTTCTAGGACTGATGTTGTAAGAAAGTTCTTATTGTGAATCAACCCCCACCATTAATTTCTTCACTAATATAGCCATAGTAGTTAAGAGCATGTTTGGATTAGCGTTGAAATGTGGTAAACTCACGTTTCCGACGCTAAAATTAGTTGCGTTGGGGAATCCAAAGTTGAGTTTGACCAGTTTCAACGCTAAACCAAACACTCCTTCGAAGGCCAAGTCCACAATTTCTTTTCGGTTGGCTAAACTTTTCAAAGCTAAGCTAATAAATTTTGCTATAGTGAAGGCCTCCCAATAAAATATAGATATCATACTTTTTATTTTTTTGAGAAATTATTAGGTATTCTCAACTACCAGTCTACCACATCATCGATGGTACCAAATTACCAATCAACAGACATTTAACACGTGAAAAATATCAATAGAAATAAATGTATTTTAAAATCTTCCACTGCTCTGCTCTATTTAAATGCTTCAAGATAGATCAATTCTCAGTTGCTCTCTTGATCCATTAGGAATAACTTATTTTGGAGGTCATGGAAACTTAAACACAAAATCACTATTAATATTAAATCAAATTGATCTTAACAGATTAATATTCTTAATTTATTAGAGACATCAAATCAATACTTTAATAACAATAAAAAGTCATTAACTTCATCATATAGAGACCAATTTAATGTCATATGACATAAAATTTGATAGGATAAATAATGGATTCTATGTATATAAATTTATACATGCACTATGCTGTTACACATTGCCATATATTTATTAACGGATATATGTGGAAGCTCTTGCTACACCTCGGAAGGGATCTCATGATATCTCGATGTAGGGATAAATCTCATTCCGTTGAATGGTGATTGGCCAAATGCAGGAGGTTGGCCAACAGGTGGAGGGGAAGAAGAAGAAGACTAGACTTCTGCCGCTGGAGACGCTGAAGCAGACGGCCAGACCGTCACAGAGTATTAATTGCACAGCTACGCGTAGAGCTGCGTATTTAATATTGTTGTGACGACTCATGGCCATCGCTACGCTTTCGCATCTAATTCAGCGCATTCTTGTATTGTTAATTCACTACAAGAATGCGTGATTTTAGACGCGAAAACGTAGCGACGGCCATAAACCGTCGCTACATCATTAAATGTGAAGTTCAATGCGTAATTGTGCCATTAATATGTTGTGATGGCTAGGTCGTCGCTAGGTTCTATATCGTAACAACGGTTAGGTCGTCTCTATAGTTAAAATTCCAAAAAAAAAATCCGGGAAATTCAGAAAATAATGCTAATTAAACTTAGCGACGACCCAATTCGTCACTACGTTTTAATTACAAATTTAAAATTGGCACCCCTGCGTCACATAAGCGACGACTCGGCCGTGCTACACTGGTTTTTAAACTATGTGACAGCTGTAGTGACGGCCATGGCCGTCGCTGAGTTAAAAACCTGCGCGCACTAAAACTCTTCGCTCTCCCTTCTTCTTCACCTTTCTTCTTCTCCTCGGGCTCCCCTCTCCCTCTGTTCCCCTCTCCTCCGCCCCTATTTCCTTTGTTCCCCTCCCCTCTGCCTCTGTCTTCATTCCCTCCGTTCCCCTTTGCTTATGTTCCCTTCTCCTCTGGTCCCCTCTGACTTTGTTCTCTTTTTTTCTCCTCCGGTTCGTCTCTCCTTCCGTTCCCTTCTCTGCCATAGCTACCCGGAGCTCCGCCGATGTTGATGCCTGCGTCTCCCCTGCTGCAAATAGGTAAGTGCATGCATTTTATTTTGTTTATGGGGTTTATGCAAATAATTAAATACTTTATTTTTATTAGTTTTAAATATTAAATTAAAATTTGATTTATAAATATTTGTAGGATGATTGTTATTTTATTATTTTGTTTATGTTGTATGAGTGTGCTTTTTTTATTTGTTTAGGGTTAAATAGTGTTTTTATAGATTGAAAATGTTAAATTAAATAGTTTATTAGTTTTAAATATTATATTAAAATTTATTTTGTAATGTTTGTAGGATGATTGTTATTTTATTACCTTTTTTATGTTGTATGAGTATGCTTTTTGATTTGTTTAGGATTAAATAGTTTTTTTTAGATTGAAAATGTTAAATTAAATAGTTTATTAGTTTTAAATATTAAATTAAAATTGGAGTTATAAATGTTTGTAGAATGATTATTATTAATATATTTTAATTATTAATATAATTAATGTGATATAGGTATATTATTTAATTTATTTAATGTGATATATTTTTAGGTAAGATATTTAATATAATTAATGTGATATAGGTATGTTGTTTAATTGGTATTAGTTTATATTCTATTTAATTTAAAATTATTAAAATTAGGTAATTATGTAGTTATTTATTTATTTTATAGGTATGTTTTTAATATTTAATTTAAACTTATTAAAATTAGGAAAATATGCCTCGTATGCGTGGTCGAGGTGGACAGAAGGTCCCACCCATTAGAGGGAGGTCAATCCCTTCGGGCGAGCTTGCTGCACAGGTAGCTCGCGCACGTCGGGAGAGGACCAACAATACTCTCCCTCATTAGCTGCTAAAGCAGCCTTCTTCTTCGACCCCTCTACCGTACATGGTGCCCACCCCTGCAGAGGTTGCCCAACCTGCTGCATCAGCTGCAACCTTCATCAACCCGATGACGTTCATTCCTACTCTGGGATATCAGGGGGTTGCCTCCGAGGTGCAGGATGACCTACAACATCTTTCAGACCCCGAGAGTGAGGGCGACGCCCAGGCTGACATTGATGACGAGGCCAACCCTTAGCCTGATGTACAACATCCTCCGCACTGGGGTGCCAGTTCTTGTGTCGATCATGACCAGGACCTTCAAGGTAGGGTTATCATCCGACCTTATGGAAGAGGGTGGGTTTCTACATTTTTTTTATTTCTTTAGTATTTTGAATTTTTGTTAGTGTTTAGTGTTAACATTGAATTTCTTTATTTTGCAGTTGGGTGCCTAACAACCCCATCGCATCCATTGGTTATGCGATCCGATCACAATTCCAGGGTCCTCACTGTTTTTGGAAGGTCACCCTGAAGGATGTGAGGGACAAGTGGTGGGAGGAGTTTACGGTAAAATGCCTTCATTTTACTTTATTTTTTCATAAGTTATGACATTTTCAAATGATTTACCTTAAAAGTTTTTTTTTGTAGAGCAAAGTTACTTGAGCCTCTGAGGATGAGGCACAAATTAAGAAGGTGTACAAGCAGAGGATTGCCAAACACCTTCGATTGAGATATGCTCAACAAGGCCCGAAGGAGTGGGCCTAGGACCACTTGTGTGGTTAAGAGGCTTGGGAGGGTCTTTTGGCCTACTAGGCATTTGATGAGCTTAGGGGGAAGTCCGCTCGTAACAAGACCAATCAGGCTTCTTATCGAGGCGAAGCAGTCCATACCACGAGCCGCAAGGCTCACATTGAGGTGGCTCTAGATATAGTATGTATAAACCTACTCTTCTATATTAGTTTTATATTTGTAATTAAAATCATTAATTAGTGTATTTTTTCTGTGTAGGCTCGAGAGCTTGGGCGGGATGTAGATCCCGATGAATTTTTTGTGGCCACACAAAAAAGGATGGTGTATGGGTAGACGATCGAGCGCGGTCCACATATGCAAGGAAAAGTTATGTTTAGTAGTGTTTTTTATATAATTTGATATATTTGCAATAGAATAACTAACTAATTATAAGTTCATCTCTACTCAACAGACAAATTACCAGGACCGCTTGAGGGAGATAGAGTCACAGATGGGGGAGAACTCCATCACTAATGGGTCCACCAAGTTACAGATATGGAAGAATGTTGTTGGTGGCAAGACTCGAGGACGCTGTTATGGCACCGGGGACTTGTCAAGCAACATTCGTCCTGATATGACCAGCCTCACTCAAGAGTCTCGGGCCCATACTAGCGGGAGCGACGGGTCTCAGCATTCGTCTGAAGAGCCGTTGAGGCGGGAGGTCATTGAAGCAAAGCTACAGGCTAACCGAGCTGAAGAGATGGTTGATCACTGTCAAGCCCAATATGCACAATTGAATGAAGACTTCGCACGACTCCGACAACAGTTTCAGTTAGTGCTAGATACTCGCAGTGCAGGTGCTTCTACCAGCTTCAGTCAGGCTCAGACACACCCTCACTACAACACCGACTTGGATGATCAGCCCCTAGATGAGGATCATGGCCCACCACCACACCAGTGTCGTCACTATCAACCTTGATTTTTTTCTTTTTATTAACTTATGTTTATGTACAGTTTTTATATGTACTTTTTTATATTATTTTTATTTTATATATTGGGTGTTTTTATAATGTCTTTATTGTTTTTCTTTATATTTTACATCGTTATCAAATATGATATAAAATTTGTAAAACAAATTAAAAATTGGATTTCTATAATAATTAAACCGTAAATCTATAAATTAAATTAAAAAATTAATATAATTATTAGTGATGACCATGACCATCATTAGTAAAAAAATAAATTAATTAGTGATGGCCTTGGCCGTCGCTACGTTGTGACGACTTAGCAACTAGGGGTGGAAGTAGGCCAGGCCGTCCGACAGGGGCCTATGGCCTGGCCTGACCTGTTTAATAAAAAGGTCAGGTTCAAGCCTTTACATAAGCCTATTTAAATAAACAAGCCAGGCTTAGGCTTTTAAAAAAGCCTACTTAGCCTGTTAGGCCGGCCTGTTTAAGTGGCCTATTTTTTTTTGGCCTATTATAATTTATAATATATATATATATATAATATTTTTTATTTTAACTATTCTTTTATTCTATTAGGATTAATTTTTTTTCCTGTAAATTAGAAACCCAACATTAGAATTTAGATCACTCTCCTCAGACTCGGTCTCTCACTTAGTCACTCTTTCAGAACACACATAGCCTTTAGGAGATAAAGGAACCTTGGCACTCAGAAGCCGTCGTTCAATCTCAGTACTCCCCTGCCGGATTCGCCGCCACCCTTCTGAAGAACCATGACCACCTCCGTCGTTCGCAGAGCCGTCGCCACCTCCGTCGTTCGCAATCGCCTCCGTCGCGGTGAGTTACTGATTCTGTTATATGCTTCAAGTATTGTGATACCCATAGCTTTTTCGATCTGTTCTATATTGTGATATAGATAGCTTTTTCGATCTGTATAAGTATAAATAAAGAGTTTCTATATGTGTTTCTTCTCAGCAACAACAAACGTCGTTAATAACACTTGTTGATTGTGGAAATAGAACCTTATGCCACCAACTTTTAGTTTGTTTAGGAGCAATATAATACATTCTCTATATTATTGGTAAATTTCATAATCTGGGCACACGTGATATATCAAATCAAATTCATAAACATTGGTCATTTTCACGATACATCAGTAGATCTACATCAATTCAACCGGTACATTAATTAATTAATTCCTAAAGGTGATGTCTTGCCTTCCTATTCATAAGCAGAATTAGGAATAGGAATAGGAAGACAGATAAATTAAAGCCCAAAGCATATACAGGAACACCCTGCCCGACCCAACTCACCAAATTGGTTATGATGTTGTTTATGAATTATAGGTACCAACTAGTTTTCTTGCTAATACATTAGCTATATTCTGTTTGGTTCAAATTTCTTAGAGCCTGTGGTGCCAAAACTTCTTCCTGTCTCTTAATTGTTTTATTGTGAACTTTTACTTGAATCAGACCTTTGGGCAATGCATTAATACTGTGGGCTGTGGTGGTTCCAAAATGATTCCAGCAGGTTTTATGAATTATGCACAATTGTTTTTTTATGTTAAATAGACCAGCATCAATGAATAAATGATTATACAGGTTTTTAAAACAGTGTTGTTGTCTTGCTGAAAATATATTTTAGGTTGTTACAATGGCCTATTTAGAAGTATAAGCCTATTAGCCTGCGACCTATTTAAGAATCGGCCCATTGGCCTATTTAAAGCCCTCTTTAAGTGGCCTAGTTACTTGGTTATTTGGTATGCCTATTGGCCTACAAGCCTATATTGGCCTGCTAAACGATAGGCCTATTAGCCTATTTAAAGGCTTGGACATGAAGTAGGCTTTTAAATATGCTAATAGGCCAGACCAGGCTTTAAAACAGGCCAGGCCTACAAAATTGGCCTTTGACAAGTCATAGGTCAGGCTTAGACCGCAACATTATCAGGTAGGCCAGTCTCAGGCCTTACAAAGCCTGGCCTGGCCTACTTCCACCCCTATTAGCAACGATATGTGATCATTTCACATTGCGACGAACTTCAGCATAATGACGACTTTAGCGACGAGTGAGCAGTCGCTAAGTGGCAACGACTCATTTTACTCGTCGTTACTGTATTAACGACGTGCATTTTAATGATGTCCGTGTGACCATCGCTAGGTCATCACTAATTGCATGGTAGCGACGGTTTCCCTCTTCTAGTAGTGATTGGATTGAGTAAATAAATAAATTAAAATTTATACATTATGTCCCAAAGAAAATGAAAATATAAATGTATTGAAATTGGACATTCTAAATGTTTAGAGAAAGAGATATTGACACCTTGATTGAATCATAGACACACTGACACAATGGATGTACGTGTAAGGATTCTCTCCCGCGCTGCACTCTTTGCAGTCGTTTTAGCCATTAAATAACTAGGAAATAGCTACTAACATTAACTATGAAATAATTCCATAGTTATTTCCTAGTTATTTTGCAGCTAATGTTGTTGCAGACTCATGCAACACTGGAGGGGATCCGGATCCGTTGATGCACGGATAATGTGTTTCCCATGTTAAGCAAGTCTTTTAAGTTTTAACTAATAAATAAATAAATAAAAGTCTTTACAACAGGTCGGAGAGACATGGATAGCAACCTACGCGTTTTGGACTTTTGGTTTAACATTAACAGAGAAAAGTTTAACAAAAAATCAATTAAATCCAAAAAAACAAATATATTTACATAGAAGGCAATAAAAATTAGAGACCAAATTATTACGTACTGAATGCCTTTTCTGCTTAAGCGTAGAATACAATATAATGCATATTTAAATTCAAAATCTTAATGTGCTCAACTAGTAAATTAAATACAGAAATATTTATGTATATTTTTTTTAAAAAAAACAAGGGTCCTATATATGTGACCTTACAAACCTCGGGGATTCTAGGGAATATTTTTGCTCCTCGTTATTAATTTCCTGTAATTTTCACAGTACATCGAAATATAATTTCCAAAGGTTGAATCTTTGTCTTCTTATTATTTTATTATGATTCTTAATTTAATTATAGTCAAATATAGATAATTGAATGCTTATTTCAGTCCAGGAGAGTATACCGTCACTTAACCAATCAAAATTCGCATTCATTGAACTACCACGTCACATGCGCGTTAAATCATTAAATTAAAACTTCTCCGTATCACTTATATGCTATATCAGAAACTTACTAACGAAGCAAATGTACCTCTTTGTTTCGGTAACTCTTCAATTTTCGTAATTAGATTACCTTAGTGCCTCAATTTGGTCTCCATGTACATACATATATATTCGCCGCTATGCTTATTCCGTATTAAGTTGCTTGCTCTCTAGTCTCTCTACTCAGGCACTATTTTCTAATGGCTATGGATGATGGCAACTTGGATATAGGAGACCCCCTTCAAGACCTTACTCCAAATAACATAGAGAAAGAGTATTGTGGCTGGCTAAGGCTAAGCAGCTTCAGGGAACTGCCAAAGAGTTATGTCCCACCTTACTCAATACATGACATGGAATGGTATCTAAGTTCCCCTGATGATTTTATATCTTTGAACGACCTGGAGCTGACGCCAGAGCACCAAAGCTATTATTATTTTGACAATGCCATTGCCAGGGCCAGCCAATCTCCTAAGGAGCTGGATTTGAAGCACCAAAGCCGTGACGAAGAAATGAGAAAAAATGGGATTGGGATTGAGTCTTTGCTGCAGGGATTGATTGGGTTTACAAGGAAGAAAAGGAGGACGAAAAATTATCAGAAGCGAAAATGGAGAGTGAGATGGGTAAAAAAGAGGTGCAGCCATTGCAAGACCGAAGAGACACCGCAATGGAGGGTAGGGCCTTTGGGACCTAAGACACTATGCAATGCTTGCGGAGTGCGATTCAAGTCTGGACGGTTAATTCCTGAATATCGTCCAGCCACTAGTCCCACCTTTGATAGTAGGAGGCATTCTAACTACCATAAAAACATACTCAGGAGACGATCTTCCATTTAGCATGCTTGTACTCTTTCCATTTTTGTTTAATTAATGGCATTGGTTTTCAATTATTATATTATAAAATTGAATTCAAGGTTTTTCTTGTATATACATTGAAATATATTTCTCTCTCTGTGTTAGGTGCGTGGACAGGATTTTTTCAATGAGGCTGAAATAAATTACTCTCTTATGTCCTTTTTATAGGTTTTTTTATAATTATTTAGTAATTCTTTTTCTAAGATTTTTATAAAATTTTAAAAGCATTTCTTTTTTTTTCCATCTTTATCTCTCATAATTATTGAATATTTATAATTTTTAGGTTAGTTAATGTGAGAGTTAAATAGAATTTGACTTACAAAAAGGTATCAGAAAAAAAAACTTACAATAAGGATAAACTTAAAAGTTGTATGAATTTTTAAAAACTAAAATATTAAAACATCTTTTTTTTCTAATTTTATTATCTAATCCTGAAAGTAAATTTCAAATCAAATAAAAGAATTTTTTTATTCTTGTAATATTTTTATTTTTTTATCATAATTCTAAAAATCACATTCAAATATTAGTTTTGAATGGAATCTTATGGTCTATAAATAAGGAAAAATAATTAATATATAAAAACAAAAATAAGAAAAAAAATAAAATTATAAAATAAGTAGTGAAAGAATTATAAATATATAATACTATAAAATTTATAGAATATTTTGGAGGTCCAGATTAATAGTTAGTGAAATATTTTATATGAGATTTATATAATTAATAAAAAGATTGAAAATTTTTTGGGGGCTACGTCCTTGTGTCAGTGTGTTTTTCACTTAGTCAAAGTGTAGAATCAATTTCATATAATTGATTTTAAATTATTCTCTTTCAACGTGCATCATTTATTCACAATAATTTATTTTAAAATCAATTTTACTCGACTATAAACAAAATATACACTAAGTTTTTAGTGTATTTTTATTTTTATATTGGGTTAAATATGTTTTTCATCATTAAAAATATAATGAAATTTGGTTTTGGTTTTGGTTCTCTATCTTTTGAAACCACATGATTTTTGTCCCCGTCCTTAGTTATATTAAACTAAGTGATGACGTAACAATATTTCTTGTAGATTTTTCTATTTTCTTCGAAATTTCTTTCAGATTTCAAAATTTAAATGAAAATTTATTCAGATTCTAAAATTCACGAAAAATTTACTATGAATTTTTCTACAATAAAACAAATAAATTTCACAGCAATTTTTTTATATAAAAAATCATGGTGTTTTTGAAAATTTATTGCAAATGATTTTTCTAGAGATTAAATCCCAAGAGATTTCCTGTGAAATCTTTGCCCGAAAAAAGCCGTAGTGCGAAAGTGACTTATCAAAACATATATAGTTAATAAAGAGGACTAAAAGCATGTGATTTTTAAAAATGAAAGACTAAAATCAAATTTTACTATATTTTCATGGACTAAACATATTTAACCTTTTTATATATTTTATAATGATGGTAAAAATGTATAACACATGACATTCACCGTTTTTTAATCATATTTTGGGTGTGGAAACTAAGGATACCCCTCAATCATACTTAAAAGACCGGTTATTTATATTTCTTTTTGGTGTACGAGGAATGCAATGATGTTTGAACTCAAGACATACCAGTTATCTATATAAAAACATTGATGCATTGATGCAATTCTATAACTAAAAAATTTAAAGAAAAGTTAATTCAAGATTTTATGTTTCTGCTTAATCTTTCCGCCTTTAAATTTTGACATCGGTATCAAAGTACTTAAATTAATAATGTTACTTACACATTTATACAAAAATATTTTTTATATGTGCAAAATTTTCGTTGTTTAATTACATTTGTTCTTATAGCCCGTTTGGTTCCTAATGATTACAGTACAAAATTATGGTTTCGCAGAATTGATTTTAAATCACTTTCGTTCAACGTGTTTCGTAAAATGTGTATAACTCATCTCAACCATTGATTTCTAAAATCAATTCTATCAAACTGTAAACCAAACAGACACTTGGTTATCTCACTTTTTGACAACTTACATATTCTGTAATCCCATGTGAAAAATACAAGTCATGACTCATGAGAATGTATATGACTAGCAGTTTTTTAATTCAACAACCTTTAAGAATCAAATTAACCGCCACTTGAGAATCAGATTCTAGCCAAAGACTATATGTATTCCTTGCTCCTTTGCAATCTATAAAGTAGTGAGTAAAACCCACAATTCAACCATATTACAGTGGTGTTGCCTAATAGTTTAGAGAAACCATGAATCCATCTTCCAGCCGCATCTCTAAAGACTCCACCACACGCAGCGATAGAGCCATTTAACTTAACAGCTCCATCAATATTACATTTTAACCAATAACCATTAGGGGAACACCAAGAAATTAAACGCTGAGTGTACTTGGGTTGGCTATTATGCAAAGAAAGATTGTTGAGCAATAAAAAATTCATTGCTTTATGCAGGATCCTATAACAAGTGCTCTCAGGGGTATTACAGGCTGTATTACTTTGTCATTTCGCTCCAACCAGAGAAACCACACAATTATGCCAAATAGCAGTTTCCATTCAAAAGCATGCCGCCTAATAGTAGAGTCAGATAAGTTTTGCTTCATCCGCAAAGACAAATTATCACCTTGGAAAACACACAAATTTGTTATTGGCTAACAAAGCCAATTTCATGACACAACTCCATGAGCTGTTTTCTTTTCACCGGTCAGGGGTTGGTGGACTACCAACACCAAGCCCGAAGGATCCAAGGGGTGCATATGGTAAGGATTGAAGGCATCATCAACGACATTGAATGTTATTTAGTGCTAATTATATTTTAGATTTCAAGGCGATTTACATACCCCATTGACAAATAAGGATGATAATATTTTGTTTGCAAGGGAATAAGTATTTTTCACGGGAGGTTGTTTGAGTAAGGTAAGACCGCTATGGGTGGGAAAGCTCTTTTAAGTATTTAACGCAGCTACATATTCAGAGTTTCATCCCGAGACCACTAGTTAAGCTGGAACAACCTCTTATCAACTTATCTACACGCTCGATGATAAATAAATATGATAATAAATTCACCTTAGTAGGATATTATATTATTCATGTTTATATCACATTAAGAAAATCAATGGATATTGTTTTAAATAGCTCATGCTCGCTCCTCTTAAGTAAGGTCTCGGGTTCAAATTTTGTGTATCGAAAAAAATTTAGCTAGGAGAGCTAGTCTCACCATAATGTGAATGTTCCGACTCTAATATGATTACTTCCGTGGATGATACATGTGATTTTTACAAAAAAAAAATCACGTTAAGAAATATATACCATAATGGAAAATGATACTTTGACACTAATTTTTTTATGCTTTGTCTGGTAAATGGGAAAGAAATAAAAAGGGAGAAATAGAGAAAAAAAGAAATAGGGGAGAGAGAAATAATATGGAGATAGAGATGATTTATATGTTGTCTGGTGTAAAAGAAATAAATAAGAAATAAAGGAGAAATGTGAAATTAAATTGTTTGGTTTAATAGAAGTGATATGAGAGAGATAACACTGTGTGTTAATTTTTCACGGTTCCCGATTTCTTCAACAAATCTCGTTGGATTTGTGGAGAAGTTCAAACAGTGCAACAAAGTAGCCTTTTTCTCATTTCTCTATCAAACAATATCGAGGAAGTAAGTGACCTCATCCCCATTTCTCTCTTCCTCCTCTAATTTTCGGACTAATTCACCTATACCAAATCGAGGTTTTTAGTGCGGGAAGTATGAAGATGAGAGATAGAAAGAAAAATAAATGAAAAGAATAAAAGTGAAAAATGTGATAATTGATGTGATGAAAAAAGAAGAGAGATGAAAAAAAGAGAGTGTATAAGATATAGCGTGGAAATATCAACAATGTCGTGTACCCGCACTAGGAAAATTTTTTCAATACTACAATAATATGTACCATTATTTTGACACTTATCCATGCATGATAAGTTTTCCCTCATTTTGCTAACGAGTGCCCTAAGGTCACTGGTTAATAGGGTTGTCCATCGGACGAGTTTGGTCGAATTCGGGCCCAAAAAGCCCGATCCGACCAAAACCGATCAGTGAAAATAATGGCCCATTTCCGACTGTTGGATCCTTCGGTATGGGCGGGTCGCAGATTAGCACGAGTGGGTAATATTGGTTTGGGCCCATTTTGGGCCGTCATTTTTTTTGTTTGGTTAATTTTTACTCTTTTTTAAAACTCAATTTTTCAAATCCAAATATGTAAAAAATACTTAAAATTCCTGAGTTGGGTTGATAATTTGCGCCAGCCCAAAACCAAAATTACATACATTACCAAAAAAATAGTAAATACATTCAAAATATTTTAACCAAAAATACATTTAGATACATTCTGGAAAAAAACAAATACTTTTAAAAAATTAATACATTAAAAAAATGTATCAGAAAGACAAAAAACCCAACACTACTGGTAGCCTTCCACCAACCACCACGCCTCACTCATCAGTGGCTGCTATTGTAAGCATTGCGGCTGACCTTCTCTTATCCATCTCCATCAACCACCGTGACCACCACTCTAAGCGTCTTTCTAGAAAATGAAAATACAAAGTCACCAAATCAGATGCAAGAGATGAAGAGAAGGAAGAAAAATAAAACAGAACACACAAAAGAGGGAAAAGGAAACCAGAACATAAAGGAAAAGTAAGAAAACATGGATAAAGTTTACACCTTTCATGAAAAGTCTCCACCTTTAGTGAAGAAAAATACTAATTCAGTTAAAAAAAATTCAAAAACACAGAAATCACCAAGAACATGGAAATCGCCATCAAGATTAACCGGGTATCAACAGATTAGAGTGAAATAGAACACCAACAAACAGAAAGAAGATGTGTCGTCAAGAAACAATCACCATCAGTTGTTGTCGGCGTCGTTTTGGTGGTCTGTTCGAACGACTGGTTGTCGGCGTCATCTATATCCGGTCATCGTCGTTGTGTCCAACGATCGCTATTGTATGCCTTGGAAACGTGCAAAGAAGAGAGAAGGGGAAAATGAGGGGTGCATCGTAGAAGAGGAAAACAGATTGTGTAAAAGAAAAAAGAAATCTGAGAAGAAGGATAGCAAAAGACAGAGAAATGAAGGATTAAGAGAGGAAGTGAAACTAGAGAAGGAAGAATGAGATAGAGAGAAAGAAGAAGGAGGGGTGGCTGCAACTAGCTAGGGTTTGAAATGGGGAAAAAGGAATATATATGGTGTAACGTCATAATTCCGTGAACCTAGAAATAATGCCCGTTGGAGACACATTTCCAAGTTTCTGAAATTATTTTGCGCCATTATTGATATCGACGTATAAATAATCACATAAACATGCTTAAGTAATCCAACGTTTACTTGAGCGGAAACACGGTCATACAAATCACATAGGTACAAAAGTGAAATGCCACTCAGTGGCTATAGCTGAAACATAGCTACAATCCGACTAATTCAAGTTCTAACACTATACAAACACGATAAACCTAACTAATTAATCTTGAACTGAACGACTTCTAGGGAAGCATCTCTCCCACTAGGCCTCAAGTTCTCTTCTTCATGAGCCAGCTAGGCATCCTGCAAATCTAGATTGTTTCCACAAAATGTGTGGTGAGACTTACGTCCCAGTGAATGTGATCGTGCATACAGTGTGGGGGAAAAGTAGGCACATGTAATTGCAATATAGATACATATTTGACCTTACATCACAAACTATTAGGCATGTCAGGTAATGCACGTTATAATGAAAACAATAATCATACAACATATATGAAAGCAATCAATGCAGGGTTGGTCCGAAATAATAGTCTCAAGTGTTTTACCCAACACCCAAGGGTTCTCTTCATTGTCATCTAATTGAGCGCTCGGCCATGTGACCAAGGACCGTCGTCCAGGGCCACCCTGATTAAGTTTTATTAGCAAACATGTATAGTTCATTTTTACTGGAGGAACCCCATTTACCCCTTGGTCGTGGAGCAAATGAGAATCACCTCTCTTGTAACATGAGTCCAGGGACCAAAATATGATTATTTAACATGAGGTCTAAAGACCCAAAATCATTACATGAGGCCTTAAGACCCAAAGTATTTTCATGAGGTCATGAGACCCAAAACAATTACATGAGGTCCTAAGACCCAAAACATTTATTACTTAGCATGACTAGGGTTTCAAAACATGAAAGCATGATTCATGACATGTGAACATGTTATATATGCTGAATGAGAACTTCATGACATTCATATCTCATAATCATCACTTATCATGAAAACCTTAACCCCTACAACCTAGGGTTAAATCACAGAACAAGCATATCAAGCCAATACACATATAAATCCTAAATTAACCTCAAACAATCACGAGCAAGTAAGGTAGAAAGGGGAAGGAAGAGTAGGGATCATGAAAAAGGCTTCACACATGATGGAAAGTGAGTGGGTGAACCACACTCACCTCAAAGAGAAGGAAATGGAGGTGATGGAGAGTGATGATCTCAAGCTCTTCTAGTGATTTGAGGCTTCAATCCAAGCTCATTGTTCTTCATTTCTTCTCCCTCTCTCTAGACTCTCTCTCTAAAACTTAGGGAGTGGGAAATAATCCCAAAACCCTAACTAAGACGAGCACAAAAAGTTGTTCTGCGCGTTCTCGCTCAAGCAAGAAATCCTCGCTTGAGCGAGCCAAATAACGCGCAATAGAAATGGCATTCTCGCTCAAGCGAGAACCTTCTCGCTTGAGCGAAATTGCGCAGGAAATAAGATCCAACCTCTCTGACTTTGTTTCGCTTAAGCAAGAGCCTTCTCGCTTGAGCGAGAGCAAGTCAATGAGTAACCCCTGATTCTGGATGGAATTGCGCTTGGGCGAGCCTATTTGCGCTTGAGCGCAATTCCATCACAAAGAGCCTCCTAGAATGGCCCCGTCCCTCGCTCAAGCGAGCCTTTATCACTTGAGCGAGAATGACAAACACAATTCTCCCCTTTTTACCGATATGCTCGCTTAAGCGAGGCCTTCTCGCTTGAGCGAGGCCTTCTCGCTTGAGCGAGAATATCAGAATCCTAAACTCCCATCTCCTCTTATACAATATCTTTTCCTAGTTCCTTTTTACGGGAATATTTCCTTAACCTTATTCATCTGGTCTAACCCTTTCCTTGGTCCATTCGTCAACTTTCTCTAAACGTAATTTCTTCCATCCATGACTCATTCCTTTACTCAGCACCTTAACCTCCTTTCTCACCTCGTTGTCTTGTTAACCTCTCACCTTTAGGGTGTGACATCTACTAAGCTAAATCTACCACTGTGTTGGGATTGTTATTTGGTACTACTCCTAAATTCCTCTCAGAACTCAAAACTTTCCATGAATTCCCTCACTCTTCTCTTAATCTACGCTCAGACTCCTAGATCCTTCCTCTATGCCTAACGTCACCCTCTTGGTGAAATTCACCACCCAAGGGCTTCTAACATCTTTTCTAGGTACTAATTTTTGGGATGTTACATATGGTGTCTTAATTCTGGACCTTTTAGTTTGGGCTTACTTGGTCGGTCGGGCTCGGGCACCGACAGAGTATTTATAAGAAACCCGAACCCACCCGATTTAAACCGTTTTAAACTTAAATTTTTTACCCGCTGGACCCGTTCACCTGCCCGCATCCTTCCAACCACTCATTTTCACTCTCGGTTTTTTCAGGTATGGGTCGGGTGTCGGGTTTGTGGGCACCATACTGGTTAAGCAAACACATATAGTAAGTTTTTATTGAAAATCATGACATTGATTACATCTACGATATTAAATGTTGCACAATCCAATAACATTCCTCTATTTATTCTAAATTAAAATAAAAAATTCTGAACACACAATTTGTAAGGAAGTAGTACTACATGAGTACGGGAAATTTACTCGGACTCACGTTATATGTAATTAACCGAAATATGGTAGGAAAAAGCTCTTCTAAAATGAGGTTGTATATTAAGTGGGCAAGTAAGGATTATTCACCCTTAATTTTTTATGGGTTGATATTAGGGTGTATTTTAAATTGAAACAATGATAAACATACCTTTACTTACTCACTTTACTTTAGATGAAGATCACTTTAGAGGAACCTTATTTTGAAATATGGTACTATGTCCTAATCAGGTGAGAATCACGTGCCAATCACGTGCCCCGGAAGCGGGAAAACCTTATTGCGCAAGAACCACAGCAAAAACTGGCGGGAATCTCATTACCCTCCCATAGTCCCACTGTCACCCCGCCCCCCCTCTCTCTCAACTCCAACTCTCCTCCGATGAACAACAAAGCCAACCGTAAGCGGCAGGCGCCGCCGCCGCCGCAACCCTCACCGGCGAGGCAAGCCCTCTCCCAGGATGAAGAGTTCGTCGACGAAGACGTGTTCCTGGACGAAACCCTTGTTTCTGAAGACGAAGAGTCCCTCATCCTCCGTGATATCGAGCAGCGGCAGGCCCTCGCCTCTCGTCTCTCCAAGTGGACTCGTCCTCCTCTTTCCTCTGAGTACCTCTCGCAATCTCGTAGTGTCCGTGAGTAATTGCACCACAGCAATTTCTGTTCATTATTTTCCCTTTGTTGTGATACTAGGGTTTTGGGTTTTTTTCTCGGTTGAATTTGATTAATTTTTTGTCTTCCTCTTCTTGGGTTCTAGTTTTTCAGCAGCTGGAGATTGATTATGTAATTGGAGAGAGTCATAAAGAATTGCTGCCGAACTCGTCTGGACCTGCTGCCATTATTAGAATATTTGGAGTTACGAAGGAAGGTTAGGAAGTGTTTCTGTTTTCTTCCGTTTTGGAAAACGTTGGGTGCAATTAACAATTGCACATTTATCTGTTTACATTGCTGCTTGCACTTTAACAAAAAAAATTTGTACGGACGAAAAACCGAATGTGTTAACTTGACAAGGGAACGGTCCATCACTATAGAAATTAGAAGTATCTGAGAGAATAATGTTGAAGATGCATTAGAGCCTTTCTGTTGTCAGTTCCCAAGTATCAAATTTGCAGTTTCAGTCGATAGATCAAATTATTCTTATTAGTAGGAGTTTTTGGAGTTTGGTTTGGTTCAGTTTTTAGGAGAAAGATCATCCAAACCAAACCAATAAGTTTTTCTATAATGGAAGCCATTGGCTTGCTTCTAATCAGAGAATTGAATTAAACCAAATCAGTCTTAATCAGTCTGGTTCCGTTTAGTACAGCAGGTTTTTTGTCAACCACTTTTTTCCTTTGACAAACACCAATCTGTCTTCGCTCATTTTTATTTCATGACCCATTCAACAACAAATTTGCCTAAACATTCTATCATAAACATAAACAATAGACAAATATAACAAGATAACCTAAAGAGTTTCATAAAAACAAATTGAAGTCTGAAAAAGGGAAACTTGGTGCTACAAAACCCTCGTCATGGCGGGGTCTAGGCAGCTGTACTTTGCCTTTGCTAGAGGATGATTCCACTATTTGAATGTGTAACCTCCTAGTTACACACCAACAAGTCTAACCATTGTGCCAAGACTCCCCTTCAAAAAAAATTGAAATCTAATCACCTGTAAATATATAAATTATAGAGTAGACAGTATATGAATATATGATTAATTATACAAGTTTGATCTGGTTTTATAAATGAAAACTGAACCAAACTGTATTTATGTAAAGGAAATCAAAATTACTAAGTTTGCATCTTTTTGGTTGCCATGTTAAGATTTACCAACACATGCTTTTACTTTCTAGGATTAATTTTAGTTATCAATTTTTATTCAAGTCTAGATTTGCTGTGATCAATACTTAAGAAAAGGGCACATTGATCCCTGACAAACTGGTGATGAATATATTTTATATACCTGAAATTAAACCAAACTTAATGATTTACAACTAATATTTCACAAACAAACTTTGACAGTGTGAGAAAATGGTGTGAATTGTAAACTCAAAATCGTAATTTTTGAAGATCCATTGCTCTAATTTGCATAACTGTTGACATCCTGGCTGCTTACTGTCTCATTGAGAACGTAAACATGAAAGGACTTTACTTTCTTGCATTCAGTTTCCTTCTTATATAACTCATGTTATAATTTTCCAGTTACATTACACGTATCATATAAATGCTCAGAGATCATCTCTGTTTCAATGGAACCAGTCAAGTGTTTATTTGAAAATGGTGGTGTAAAATTATATATCATTGCATTAATGACTATGGCTCTTAACCATTTAGCGACTTACAGGTATACTTTGTTTGTTTCTTAGGACATAGCGTTTGCTGTAAAGTTCATGGGTTTGAACCATATTTCTACATCAGCTGTCCTCCTGGAATGGGTCCAGATGATATCTCTCATTTTCATCAAATTCTTGAGGTATCTGACCCAGCTCTTGAATAAAAATCATTTTAAGTTTTTAATCAAGAAAATGGATAATTTTTTTAACTTTTGAATTGCTTTTATTTACTTGCTTTTGTGTCTTGTGATGCTTCAGGGAAGGATGAGAGAAGCCAATAGAAACAATAACGTGGGAAAATTTGTTCGCCGTATTGAAATGGTGCAGAGAAGGAGTATTATGTACTATCAGCAGTCAAATTCCCATCCTTTTCTCAAAATTGTAGTTGCACTCCCAACAATGGTTGCCAGCTGCCGTGGTAAACTTTGATACTATAAGTAGATATTCTATGTATATCAATCATCTTATTATCAAAACTCATGGAATTCCAGTATTACCTGATCAATGTTTAAGCTATATTCTTAGTTCTCGTTGGCTATATTTTAATGCAATATTATGTCATGGTATGACGGTGGTGTGCACATCTGGTTGTGTTAAATTTAATTTTTTGCATCTTGACACTAATATATTGGCATTTTTGTTTTGGCAATTTGTGTTTCTCAACAGCACCTTACTAATGAGTTAAATTGTTTCTTGCCAAAATTTCAAAACTTGGCAGGTATTCTTGATAGAGGTATTCAGCTTGATGGTCTGGGCATGAAAAGCTTCATGACTTATGAGAGCAATGTACTTTATGCCCTTCGTTTCATGATTGATTGCAACATAGTTGGTGGAAATTGGATTGAAATTCCTGCTGAAAAATATAAAAAGACAGTAAAGAGCTTGTCTTACTGCCAATTAGAGTTCGATTGCCTGTATCCTCTTTCATGTCATAACATCAGAATTCTTTGTATAAGGAATGCCAAACTTTTAGATTCTTCTTTATTCCCCTTAACAACATGATAGGTATTCTGAATTGATTAGCCATGCTCCAGAAGGGGAATATTCAAAGATGGCTCCGTTTCGCATTTTAAGTTTTGACATTGAGTGTGCTGGTCGTAAAGGTCATTTTCCTGAGCCTACCCATGATCCTGTTATCCAGGTTCATTGCCTTCTCTTTTCACAGCTGACCGTCCATGCACATTGATATTGTTTTTGAACTGAAAACTCTCATTTTCTTACAGATTGCTAATCTGGTTACTTTACAAGGAGAAGACCAACCATTTATTCGTAATGTGATGACCCTTAAATCATGTTCTCCTATTGTTGGTGTTGATGTGATGTCATTTGATACAGAAAGAGAAGTCCTGCTAGCTTGGAGGGTATTTTTATTTATTTATTTATTTATGTATTTGTGTGTGTAATTGTGTTTGTAGTTATTAGGCATTAGAATTTCAATAAAATCCCCAAATTTCATGTAACATTCACCCCTAAATAAAGTAGGAGTTTTTAAGATATCTAATTATATATCAGATACCCTTCATGTTTTGTGACTTAATATGATGTTTTGTAGTGCTTTTAACTTTATTAATGGTTAATGCTATTAAATATCATCATTTGTGTGTTGAACTTGTGAGTCATGAGTCTATTTGATATTATGCAACTGTTGAATGAAATAAAATCCTTTATCAGTATGTTCTTATAGTTTGGTGAAGATTATTTATTTTTTGCTGTTTTTTGCAGGATTTTATCCGTGAAGTGGACCCTGATATTATTATTGGATATAACATCTGCAAATTTGACTTGCCATATCTTATTGAGGTGTTGATTTAAATTTGATATTAAAAGTACACCTAAGAGTTAATAATTGAAAGGTTCTGTTTTATATAAAAAGAAAGGTTCTGCACATTTGGTTATGATTGCCGTGTTAATATAATTTAATCTGTTCATTTCTTGTTTTAGAGAGCCACAGCCCTAAAAATAGCAGAATTTCCAATTCTGGGCCGTATCAGGAACAGTAGAGTTCGAGTAAAGGATACAACTTTCTCATCAAGGTAAAGGGATATAGTCACCTGTTATATAGTTGCACCCACTGTTATGAAAACCGGACCGGACCGGCCGGTCCGACCGGTTGGACCGGAAACCGAACCTATAACCGGTCCGGTCAGTTTTTTAGATCGGATATGTGCTTAACTCGGGTCTGATGTCACAGAACCGGTGTCAAACCGGTTTAAACCGGGCCTCCCTGTACGAGTCAACAGCGTTGTTGACCGGTTCTTGCATGTTGACTCGCGGCCTGGCGCTGACAGTTGTCGCTGATGGAAATGCAAAAATGCTTCTGTGAGGATCGAACGCAGCACTTGAGGATAGACAATTGATGCGCGCACTGCTGAACCACACACCTTCTTTGAACTATATGTGCGAAGTTTTATATGTATATAATACCAAAACCATTGATATTCATCTCTGTTTATCATGACAATAAAATATACATTACAAAATATTGATATATTAGAAAATGCGTCTTTAAATTTATTATATATTATAAAAAATAAATATGTTTTTATATTATTTATTATATTCTATAAAAATTTAACAATTTTAATTATTAATAAAAAATTATGAATTTAATCTTAAATATATTTTTATCATTTAATATTTTGTGACTTTTACTCTTTCACAAATCTTAGATTTTTCATGTAAAATTTATAGATTTTAATATATACCGGTTTAACCGGTTCAACCAATGACTCACTGGTTCGACCATTGACCCAGTACCTCGACCGAGTCGATCACCGGTCCGAGTTTTATAACATTGGTTGCACCTCTCATTGTTTTTGTAGTAGTTATATTTCTTGTATTATGGTGGGTAGGTAGGTTTTGTATGGTTTCATCAACTTTTATGAAAATAGGAACATGGTTCCTATAGTGAGTACCACATTCTATGTCCTTAACATTTTCTATGAATGTCGGAGTCCCCTGTTGACTAGAGATAAGTTAAGGCCAAATAAGTGTATATAAGCCCTAGGCAATTCTCACGTTACAAGCTTACTTTTGGGGTAGAGTTAAGTCCAGTCCAAAATCTAAGAATGAATTCTGGAATTAATTTGTTTGTCCTTTTATATTTTGGCTTTTCAATCATTTTGATCATCTACCTTAGTTATACTTGATGTTTTTGTAGGCAGTTAGGGACCAGGGAAAGCAAAGAAGTTACAGTCGAAGGGAGAGTTCAGTTTGATTTGCTCCAGGTTCTGTCAATATTTTGTTTTGCTTCAGTTACCTTGTGCTTGAACTATCCAAATTTTTTGCTGAGTAAGTTTATTTATGTTTTTGTTTGCAGGCTATGCAAAGAGACTACAAATTAAGTTCTTATTCATTGAATTCTGTGTCAGCACACTTCCTTTCTGAGCAGGTAAGGTCATGCTTTTGACATCATTTCAAGCAATTAAATATTTTTTCCTTTGTTTGTTTTATTCAAATACATCTGGAAACTGTTTATAGGACTTGAATCATTGTTGAAAGGAACAATTTACACATTTTTTTTTGGCAATCATAGATGTAGTTGCAGACTTACATGCATAAACTCATAGTTTGATTCAAGCATTTACCTGATAGTGTAGACTATTATCTGTGACAGCGGAGTTGTAATTTAGCAGAATAAATTTCCACTGGTTTATGTCATGTGCTGTTTGTATGTTTCTGTGTGTGCCTGTATTTTTTTTGTGGCCTATTCTTATGCCTACCATTATCCAAACAGCTTCTTTTGCTGGAATCTTCTTCTTGAAAGTTATAATGCTCAGTTATTGACTTAGTCACTGCTTGCTCATCTACTGCAGAAAGAGGATGTTCATCATTCAATTATATCTGATCTTCAGAATGGAAATGCAGAAACTAGGAGACGCCTTGCTGTGTATTGTTTAAAGGTTCATATTCTGGTTCCTTTCTCTCTTAGACTGCTCTTTGTTGCTACCTTACCATTTGTTTATATGTTTATTGTCCAATGTTTACATTTTTTCCTATTAGTTCTCATTGGTAGGTAAACTTGATGGAGATAAAAATAGAAGTTAACAATAATCAGCCCAAGGTTAACATTTTAGTTTGGAATTCTTGATTGATGATGAGAGTTATCCATCTAGATAAACAGTTTGCCAATTGATCTTGTGATATGACTTATAGGCATAACATTTTTGGTTTGAATTATTAGTTTTATAGATACTTCTGTTAGGAAAGGATTTACTGTGTTATTTGGTGGCCCTTGACTTCGGTTATGAAGCTGTAATAAGTGAGGCTCTGTTTCATATACTTTTTTCAGAGTGTGCAAAATGAGAATTTTAACCACTTCATTTTCTCGTTTTATGCTACTTTTTTTTAAATGAGTCTTGAATATTTTAAGATCACCTAACAATCTGACAATTTGCTCAAATATTTTTTTCCCTTGCTAATAGATTTGTCAATATTTTTTGTGAATTGAAAGTCCATTTTATAATCTTTTGACTTACAATGCTGGTTTTTCTGTGTATCAATTGCTGGCTGTGAATATTAAGCACTTAAGTACATGAAGAATTTGCACCTTCATATTGCTTTATCTTAAAAATACGTGCAAAGGAATGAATTGGAGTTTAAGTGTTTTTAAAATCATTAACAATGTATTTAGGTTATTAGTTATTACACTAAAGTATCTTAAGTATTGTTGTTAATTACTTAATTTGTTATACCCTTTCAAGTATTGTGAACCACATATGGTGAATCCGTTATGTGTATATTACACATGAAGGAAAACTAAATCAAATTGGTGAGTCAAAATTCATATTTTGCTTGTCTGTGTGCAGGATGCATATCTCCCTCAACGGCTTTTGGATAAATTGATGTTCATTTACAATTATGTGGAGATGGCTCGAGTAACAGGTGTCCCAATTTCTTTTCTTCTTTCCAGGGGCCAAAGCATTAAGGTAAGCATTAAAATTCTGTTCTTTCTTATGAAAAATAATTTACATCTTTAATTTGTAGCAGTAATGGCTTCTTTTTTTCTTCCGTTCCAGGTACTCTCTCAACTTCTTAGGAAAGCAAAACAGAAGAACCTGGTCATTCCTAATGCCAAACAGGCAGGGTCAGAACAAGGAACGTTTGAAGGTGCCACTGTAAGTTCATTCTTTTCATTTTTATCTTAATTGTTTTAAATGATCAATTAGTGTTCATAGACTCTTTTCTCTATCCATGTATATACATGCTTGTTTGCATGTGTATGGGCCTTCTAATATGATATGAAAATATGATGCTGTATTAGCTACCCAGTGGTAGAACTATTTGATGACTTGAAAATATGAAAACATGTGCATGGGCTTCTAAGGGTCTGTTTGGTTTGCATTTTAGTTTCCTGTTTCCATTTTCTGTTTCCCGTTTCCTGAAATTTTACAAAGGAAAAACTGGAAATGCTGGAAACAAAAGGGCCTGTTTGGTTTACGAAAACATTTCCTGTTTTCATTTCCTGTTTTCTGAAATTTTACAAAGGAAAAACTGGAAATGCTGGAAACTGCAAATTTTTGTTTCCAGCATTTCCAGTTTTTCCTTTGTAAAATTTCAGGAAACAGGAAACAAAAAATGGAAACAGGAAACGAAAATGCAAACCAAACAGGCCCAAAATTTGCTGTTTCCTGCATTTCCAGTTTTTCCTTAGTAAAATTTCAGAAAACAGGAAACAGAGTGAAAACAGGAAATGGGAACAGGAAATGTTTTCGTAAACCAAACAGGCCCTTAATGTGTATGATATGAAAATATGATGCTATATTAAATACCCAGTGGTAGAACTATTTGATGACTTCTATTTTCTTCGAGTTTTATTTAAAATATCATTTTTTGAACTTTGACTTGTATTTCAGCCGGGCTGGCCATTGTTTGTGTAGGGTCTTATAATAAACTTTTCAACTCCTGTTAGTGATTTATGCTATTGTTTAAGGTTCACATATTGTCACTGTTCTTGCAAGCCTAGTATACAGGCATTTTAAACATTTACACTTTGCAGTTGTTCTTAAATACTTGTTCTTGTTCTTTTAATCCAAAAAATTTGAAAGCATGCTCAAATTTTAAGTATCACTATGTGTGGTGAGGTACACAAGTTTTGGAGAAAATGTTGACGCTATCTCTTTCCTTATTTGCCTTTTGGACATTTTAGTTGTCCAACTTTTGCCTTTTGATGGATGTTTTCTGGACTTTACTACTTGCAGGTATTGGAGGCAAGGGCTGGATTTTATGAAAAGCCAATTGCTACTTTAGATTTTGCATCCTTGTACCCGTCTATTATGATGGCCTATAATTTATGTTATTGTACTCTGGTAAATCTTCATTATTTCTAGTTTCTGCCTTATGCTTTTGAGTTCACCCCCCTCCCATTGCTTTAATGCTACTTTATTCGTTAGCTTAATTCAATTCCTATGGGCAACAGTTGTTAGAATATTTTATTTTTTCCATTATTTAAGCTGACCCCTGAAGATGCTCGCAAGCTCAACATCCCTCCAGAGTCAGTGAACAAAACTCCATCTGGTTGAAACATTTGTTAAATCAAATTTACAGAAGGTATGCTGCTTGTTAAACTTACTATTTCACTTTTTCCTCTAAGGCTTAATTCCAATTTCATTTTAGATGTTAATGCTTATATAAAGTTGAAACACTGACATAATGAGAATAAATTTAGGGCATACTTCCTGAAATACTTGAAGAGCTATTAACAGCCCGTAAAAGGGCGAAAGCAGACTTAAAGGTATCCTTTCTGTATGTATTGTGAACACTGATTCTGGATTTAGATTGTTTGGCTGCCAGCTACAGAGTTTGATTAATTCAAAATTTATTGAATTCTTTGTTATCTCTGCCTTACATGAATTTCTCTTCTATTTTCTACTTTAGGAGGCAAAGGATCCCCTTGAGAAGGCTGTGCTAGATGGTAGACAGCTGGCCCTCAAGGTAAGCTGTTAATGTTAAGTAGTTTTTTTTCCCTTATCTTTTTTGATAGTTGTTCAGCTCTGTCTACTGCATAGTGCTTGCTAATAAATGTATTAGTTGTTGGTGACATTTTAAATTCCATTTTTTTTTTCAGATTAGTGCAAATTCTGTATATGGGTTTACAGGGGCTACTATTGGTCAATTACCATGCTTAGAGATATCATCCAGTGTAACAAGCTATGGTATTGTTCTCATCTATTAGTTTGCATTGCTGTACTTTTTGAAAATTATCAAACTGTTGAATAGAAATGACATATCCATAGTGTCATTATGATGTTGATTGGATGCCTTGTAAAGGTCGACAGATGATCGAGCACACTAAAAAACTTGTGGAAGATAAATTTACAACACCTAATGGCTATGAGCACAATGCTGAGGTATGGTATTTAAAAGTTTTCTGTTTTTAGTGCCTGTCATACTCTATGGGGTTTCGAGGGTTAGTTGTTGAAAGTGTCTATATTGTTCCTTATTTCAAAGTTCATATTGTTCCTTATTTCAAAGTTCATATATATGATAAATATTTTCCTTCACTTGATCATATTTAACCAGCAAATGCTCATGAGCCAGAAACTAGTGTGTTGGTCTTTGAAAGATAGTGCTCTACTTTGGATTTAATTTGATCGCTGGCTTTTGTATAGTTTCCAGCAAATATGATTCTTGTTCTATAGTGCTGCATTTTGGCACGGGAAATTTGACATTAAACCAGCAGTGTATAAGTTTCCATCTTTGCCAATAAATTTTACATTTCCAGTTGTACTTCTATTTTCTTAAATTTAATATAGTCGTAGTGTACTTTCGTGCTTTACTACATAATCAATTAACCAGATTTTAATGACAGATTCTCAGATGACTTACAAAGTAATGTAATCCTTGCTGCTAGGTAATATATGGAGACACAGATTCAGTCATGGTACAGTTTGGTGTTTCTTCTGTAGAAGAGGCTATGAACTTGGGGAGAGAAGCTGCCGAATATATTAGTGGAACTTTCATAAAGGTAACAGTTCAAATTACTTTATATCTTCTTCTTTAGTTCCTTGTATGTTTGAGTCCCTTGTAATGATAGCACATGAAAGTGGTCAAATCTTGAGCATTTCTTTAGCATCTCCAAACAATGAAGTAGTGATTGATTATAAAATCACCCTTTTAGCTCAAGACTGTAATAAATGAACCTCCCTGGGCTTGAAAATAAAAAAATATGCTCAATTTGATTCTTCCAATCATTCATGATTCCTCAAAGTCAGAACAAAAGTCACATAATTCTTCAAATATTTTAGGTTCAACAATTATGAGGTTATTTGTGACATCCATTAACATGGAAAAGCTATAATTGATTATCACTTTACAAAATTTTCTAGCTAGTCTGTAGTGGTATTGCATCAATTTGTTACTTTAGTGTTTAGATGTTTGGAGTGATAGTGATATTGGTCTATTGGATTTTTATGTTGCAGCTCCAACATCTCTAAATTTAATTCCATCAATCAATTACAATATGAAAAGAAATCCTGAACTTAGATTTTCCTGAGACTTTATTCTTGTTTAAATGTGTGTGAAATTGATTGATTTGTTTATTTGTTACTTAAATTTTTCCTTATGTATTTGTTATCATTTTGATTGTGAAGCCCATCAAGCTAGAATTTGAGAAGGTTTACTTTCCATATCTCCTGATTAGCAAGAAGAGATATGCTGGTTTGTTTTGGACAAAACCTGACAAATTTGACAAAATGGACACTAAAGGTAAACATTAATCTATATCTTCCTGTTGCTTTGTTGAAGTGCCTCTTATAACTACATTTGCATTTAACAGGTATTGAAACAGTTCGAAGAGACAATTGCTTATTGGTAAAAAACCTGGTGAACGATTGCCTTCACAAAATACTGATTGACAGGGACATTCCTGGGGCAGTCCAGTATGTCAAGAATGCGATTTCAGATCTTCTCATGAACCGTATGGATTTATCACTTCTGGTCATTACAAAGGTGCGGAGTCTTTTGGGTCTACAGAGCCAATAATGATCTTTTGTATTGCTATTTTCTTGTGGAGCATTCTGTATTTTATGTGTGCACTACCAGAGTAGTTTTGCTTTAAACTTGCCAGTAACATGCATGCTTGTTTTAGTAGGGTTTGACGAAGACAGGAGATGATTATGAAGTAAAGGCAGCTCATGTTGAACTTGCTGAAAGGATGCGCAAGGTTGGCTGTGATATTCATAAGTATTGGTTGTTATGTTTTTCCTCTTTTTTGTTTATGTAAAAATGAGATTCATTTGGCAAAAGGAAAAACGAGTCAGTATTATAGTACATGACCTCAATATGTGCCAAAACGTGAAAAAGTACATTAGATAAAACCATGAATTATACTTTAATCTAGATGCTGGCATTCTGTATTGTCTTTGCTCAGATCCTTTAAGATAATTTTCCTAATGTTTGAGTTATTTGTGGAACTATACAGTGTTTATTACAGCTATAGATTTATATTTATTATTAGGGTTTTTGAGCTTGTCATGTTTCTGCTTTTTAGGCTATAAATGTATTCTATTTGATTTGATTTTGTAATTGACAGCGAGATGCTGCTACTGCTCCAAATGTTGGAGATAGAGTACCTTATGTTATTGTTAAAGCTGCAAAAGGTGCCAAGGTAATATCACATTGCCCCCTCTTCTGTTTTTACCAATTTTTTTTAAGCATTTGTTTAGATTTTCTCTACACTAACCTGTGTGAGCCAATCAGGCTTATGAGAGATCAGAGGATCCTATCTATGTGCTGGAGAACAACATACCAATAGATCCTCAGTACTATCTTGAGAATCAAATTAGCAAGGTTGGTTTAATAAATGTTTCAGATTTCTCCAATGTTTACAGTTCTTTATTAGCTTCATTCATGTTGTGCAGCCAATTCTGAGAATATTTGAACCAATTCTGAAAAATGCTAGCAAGGAACTTCTCCATGGAAGCCACACAAGATCTATTTCTATTTCTACTCCATCAAACAGTGGCATAATGAAATTTGCTAAGAAACAACTTACTTGCATTGGTTGCAAAGCTTTACTTAGGTAACTTCTTTTTTTTCATATTGTGTTGTCTTGAGACTCTTAAGGTTTTCCTTGTTGATTTTCCTTTTATATATTCCCATTTTAGTGGTTTCTTCTTTTGATTATATTAAAGAAAAGACGACAGACAGGAACTACAAACAATTAATATTTATTCACATGCTAACTTTTTCAAAAGGTAGGCTGTATATTTGAGAGATTTTCTACTTAGTTGAAATATAAAGAAACATAGTCCAGCACTATATTCTGGAGTAGTTAGGAACCCTGTAAGTAACTAACTTAAGAATACTTGTGCTTTATGGAAGTGAGTATAAGCTCCCCCCTCCCCAGCCAATAAAACATCAGGGCATATGTAATAGATGCAAGAATCCTTCAACATAATTGTAATGATCATTTGGGAAATGTTGAGCATCTAATCGACAAAGAATATTTGAATTAAAGGAATGCTAGCAACACACGCTTCACACTTCTTATAATTGGTCTATTTTTTAAAAAGTCAACACATTTGCCTAATTAATTTCTTTGTAAATTGATCACTTTTAAGAAGTTTATTGACCTTTTTAAAAATAGACCAATCACAAGAGTGTGTCAAGAAGAGTACGTTGCTTTCATTCCTTTAGTTGATTATTTGAATTTCATCTCTTAAATTTTAGATCAGGCCCAACTCAACCCCAAAGCTAGCTTGTAGGGTGAGGATTGCCCTAGGCTTATTATATATTCTTATTTGGCCTTATTTCTAGTCAATGTGGGACTAACACCCCTTCTCACGTCCAACGTTGGACATATGGAGCGTGAAATTTGTAGGACTGAACATCTATGGGTGGCGGTCCAATAACAAGACATTTAGGATAGACTTTGATACTTTCTTAAATTTTAGATCGGGTCTAACTCAATTCTAAAAGCTAGCTTGTAGGGTGAGGATTGCCCTAGACTTATTACTAAGGATGGCACCCGCGCAGGGCGGGGGCGGGGAATACCTTCCCGCTCCCCGTCCCCGCCTCCCCATTTTATCCCCGATCCCCACCCCGGGGTAATTTTCTCCCCCATCCCCATTCCCCACATCCCCATGGGGACTCATAATTATAAAAATAAAATAAAAAAGTATAACATAAAGAATAAAAATAGTAAGAATAATATAAAAGAACTAGAAATTCAATTTTTAAATTAGAAATTAGGATAATATAAAATAGAAATTATATATATTATATATATCATAAATAAAAAAATTATATATATGTGGTGGGGTGGGGACCCTGCGGGGTGGGGAGCATGATCCCCGTCCCCATCCCCAAATCTGTCTCGGGGGGATTTTAGCCCCCGTCCCCATCCCCATCACCATGGGGAAAAATTCCCCATCCTCGGAGCCCCATATGGGGGCAGTCCCCGCAGGGATCCCTACATGCAGTACAAAATTGCCATCCCTACTTATTACATACTCTTATATGGCCTTATCTCTAGTTAATGTGGGACTCTAACAATATCCTCTGTAAATTATTCTGACTTTTCAATAATCGGTTTCTGTAGTTACTGCCAGTGAGATAACATTGTCCACTGGAGGTGCCATTAATCTGAGCTATTATAAGATCTTGAATATCTTCTTCTTGATGCCAGTTTTCTAGAGTGTTTATTATGGTTTTATCTCAAGTTTCAAAAGGGAAACAAGTTTCTTCAGGTGTTATACAAAATTACAAATCATAATTCATAAACCAATTTTTGTCTAGTGATAGAGATGAAATACTTTGCACTTTTAGCTGTTTAGTTACATTTTGCACTAGTAAAATATCCGATAACACTCATGCCTTGCTTTTTAAGAAATTTACTATCAATCCCCTATATATCAAATTTGAGTCCTCACTCTAGAAAGCTTTTCCCAATCTATCCTCATTTTCAATGCGTCCATATCCTTATAAATACTATTGCTTAAATTTAGTCATGGAGGAAATTTGAATCGTACAATACCACAAAATCTCACATTTTAAGTACCTTGAGTCTATTATACAAAATGATGGGCAGATAAAGGGAGATGTCAACCATAGGATTCAAGCAACGCGAATGAAATGGAGCAATATTTCAAGTGTGATCTGTGATACAAAAGTCCCACTCAAGTTTAAAGGAAAATTATACTGCACAACTATAAGACTTGTATTGATGTATGATACGAAACGTTCGACGGTTAATAATCAACAAGAAAGTAAGCTTAGTGTTGCAAAGATAAGAATGTTACGATAGATTGGTGGTTATGCAAGACATGATAGGATTAGGAATACACTCATTTTTGAGAAAGTTGGGGTAAGCTCCTATAGTAAGAAAGATGGTAGTCTAAGGTGGTTTTGACATATGTGGAGCAAACCTATAGATGTACAGGTATGGAGCGTTAACCAGATGAAGGATAGTCAAATAGTTAAAGGTAAAGGGAGACCAAAGAAAAACCATTAAGAGAAATTTAGAGGTATATGTTCTTTCTTTAAACATGATGGGGCATTATGATATTCTGTGATTCATGTTAGCTGGTGGTTTTGTTGTGGTATAAATTTTAGATTGTTAATGTCAAAACTTTCCACAATTATAACTTTAGAATTCATAATTAAATTGACAACCATATAAAATTAATAAACACAAATGATGATGTCTTAATTTACACGATTTCTCATATATGCACTTTATAAATTTAAATATTTTATCTCTCAAGTATTTTTTTCATTTAATATTATTTTTAAATTTTAGAAGTACTGTGCAATGTATGCGTTAGTTACTACTTGAGGTTTATTTGTGTATATATTGAATTGTTGATGCATATGATATGACGGTTCTACAAAGGCCTAATAATACCATTTTTTGTTGTATTTGGCTCAGCAATGGAGATCGTACTCTCTGCTCACATTGCAAAGGAAGGGAAGCTGAACTGTACTGTAAAACAGTGGCTCAAGGTAGCATCTCTTAAAGTCGCCTATCTTCAATTTAAAATAGTTTGGTTGTACTGGATGGTTACAAAATAAAGTGGTGGTGTTGCCTGCAGTGTCTGATCTGGAGATGCTTTTTGGGAGGTTGTGGACACAGTGTCAGGAGTGCCAAGGCTCACTTCATCAGGATGTTCTCTGCACAAGGTATTTTCATCATTAAAATGGTTTATACGTCTGAAATTTATATTATTAAGGGATTGCTTGGGTGGCTTGACTTATTCTCAAATTTTTGGTTTTAAGAGGCTCAATATTACAGTATTAATTAATCACATCCTGGAGTGAGGATGGTTTTGGTTTTCCCCTTCTCCCCAGGCTGCTTAAAGTCCTAATGGAACATTCATCAAATTATTGTGGTGCCTTGGTTTCTTCTTACTCTCGTCTTCCTATCTGCTCTTGTGGATTTTGCACAAGAACTTACAATTTACTTGCAGTTACTCATTGTCACTTCTGATTTATGCTTCACTTTTGTGTTGCAGTCGGGATTGTCCAATTTTTTATCGACGTAAAAAGGCACAGAAAGATATGGCTGAAGCAAGGTTGCAATTGGACCGATGGAACTTCTAACTTAATTTTGTCAAGGTCAGTTTTATTCCCAACCCTCTTCGCTCATTGATCTAGTCAATGACCCGTAAGAATTTCACGAATTAGTAATATATCCAATAATTGCAATACGCAAACAATTGGAACTGTTTGACCCAAAAAAAAACAATTGGAAGTTTGGAACATGTATATTCTTCTCATCCTAGGAACAGTTATCAAATATTTATATATATAATAAAAAAATTTACCTTGGATTTTTGGATTTTTATTGTCAATCATAACTGGATTGAATTATTTTGAAAGAGATTTTTACTTTATTTATTTATTTAATCAATGCCCAAATTTCTTCAATTAACATTAGATATAATAGGATAGGATTTTTTGCAAATCATCAGCAAAACAATCTTTTGTCAATTAAATTAATTTTTAAGATTTTCTAAAATTTAAAGTTATAAATGTCTGTGTACTTTATTTTTTATTATTAGTAAAATAAGATTTTATCAATTAAATCAATTTTTTCTTAATTTCTTTAGTTTATATGCTACTTGGATTTAATGTGTATGCATTGTCCATGTAACAAAATTTTACAGTCATCTAATTATGTTTTATCATATTAATTTTTGAATTTAATAAGAGGTGGAATATTAATTAAATAATGTCATATCATTCAATAATAATATAAATTTTTTTAATATCCATTAAACTCATTGAACAATACTCATGCAATGACTGGGATACTCGCATTCGAAGTCTGATTAATTGAGGTTGACATAAATAAATGTTACAATTGTAGGCTTCGTTAAATTTGCTGAGTTTTGGGAGCCGAAGGAAAATGGAGATGGAATCCCACGACTAGCTCTTGTGACATTATTCCTTTTGCTGGAAAAATGGTACATGTAGCAGCGGGCCGAAATTTCTGCACGGTGAGTTTGGTGAGTTTAGATATGATTTTGCTAAAACTGGATCATGCAGTGCAAAATGTGACCTGGCGAATCTCAGAAGCTAATTTAAGCACCCGGTGTTACCACAGTTCTAACATGTATAATGTAAGAGTAAGCACACAATTTAGTAATAGTAAGATTTTGGGAGCATAATTGGTTCTCAAGTTATAGCTTTTTATTATCGGATGATATCGGTATCGTTCCTATGAGTAACTGTTGGACTATTTTGATGTTCACAAAAATTTATATCTGAGGATTTAGTTGATGCAAAAGTCTGTCATAGGTTGTAAGGATATATCCGCGCCAGGGGGATTATAGAAATAGAAATTTGCGTAGAAACTAAAAGGAAAATGCCAAAATGGTGACTGGTCTAAAGCGAATAGCGAGGTGATACTTTTTATTCACTTTTTCAAGAGTTAAATATGTTTGTACTTTTCTAAAATATATGATAATTTGATTTTAGTCTAAAAGTTAAAATTACTTAGCTTTCAATCAATGTTTAGTTTGTTTGGTTCCAATTGACAATAATTAGAATCAATTTTGTGAAATTGATTTTAAATCACTTATATATAATGTTCTATATAATGTGTTTTATAAATCGTGTATCGTTCATTTTTTTATTATTGATTCTATAAATTTATTAAAATTAATTGGGAAAAATATATTTTTCGTCCCTTGTAGTTTTGGTCAACTTTAGTCTTCGTCCCCCTGTCCTTTAAATCATGTGTTTTTTGTCCCTAAACTTTCTAAATCCCTAAACCGTGGTCCCTGCCTGTCAGTGAGATCTGTTAACTTGATGAGTTGACTAAACAAAAGTTACATGTCAGCCTCAATAGTGAGTTCCAAATAACTAAATAATCATCTAATTAACTTTTTTATTAATTTTTAATAATTAAAATAATACTAATTGTTAAATTAGGGTTTTTGCCTGAGCAATTTTACTCGATAAAAATCCTATTTTCATAATTATGGTTATTTTAATAATTAAAAAATTAATGAAAAAGATTAATTAGATGAGTCAGCTATTTGGGATCTATTATTGAGGCTAACATGTAATTTTTGTTATCCGATTCATTAGGTTATCAGACCCCACTAACGACCAGGGACAATGATTTGGGGTTTTAGAAAGTTGACGGACAAAAATTAGATTTGTTAACGGCTTACATGGCAGGTGATTTGGCTATATCATAAATATAAATATTAAAATAAGACTAATATTTTCTTGTATAGTTTTTTAAATATATTTCAGTTATTTTTAATAATATTTTATCGTCATGTTAAATAAATTATCATAAAGTATAAATTGTTACAAAGATATTCAGTTTTAATTGTTTATTATCAATATACTTAATATGAATAATGTGGGTTCCAGCTTAACCAGTGGTCTTGAGTTCGAGCCTTGAGAATGCAGTTGTGTTAAATACTCGGAGGGAGAGCTTTGCCGCCCATAGAGGTCCTACCCGGCTCAACAGGATTGCCTCCCGTGAGGAATACCTGTGGTCTTGCACAAATAAATATACTTAATATGAATGAAATTAAAATCTAAATAACAATCACGTCATGTTCTTTTTTAGTAATTATAACCCAAAATGTGATTTTTATTTTTATCGTTTAAATAACATTTACTTTCTTAAAATTACATTATAAATATTATCTAAAATAAAATCATATTTGTTTAAACTCAAGTTTACTTAAAATCACATTTAATAAAATCACGCGGGCACAAATTCAAGTTTCACAAACGCACCCCACTAGGGTCGGCCTAGTGGTTGGGGGTTTGGGTAGTTTAACATGAGATTCTAGGTTCAAATCTTATTGCTTTCCTTGTACACAAAAAAAAAAGTTTCACAAACGCTAAAAATAGAAATAATTTTTAACATTCCTATAATTTTGCTATAGCATACTCAACCAGGCAATGTTATAAAAATCGAACTGGTCATTGACTCGGCAAAAGTATTGAGTTAATGGGTCACTGGTCGAACCAGTGAGTCATTGGTTGAACCGGTATATATTGTAATCAATAAATTTTTTTTTTGACGTCAAAAGAATTTGCCATTAAGAATATGCACTCTGAGAATCCAGAGATACATGAGCCAAAATATAAGGGGGAGTTTCCTCAATCCAGATGTAGTCAGGATGGCTACATCCATATTTAGCTAAGTGATGAGCTGAGGAATTACATTGGCGATCTGAATGGCAAAAACTTAAACTATGAAACTCTAATTTAAAACAAGAACAATCAAAAGCAACTAAATTAAAATAAATTTATACTTATATATATAATATTTATAAAATACAAGTGATTTTTTTAAGTAAATAGATAGAACTAGTATAATTAAATATAATATGAAACACTATTGTTTTTGAATTTGTTATTAACTTCATATTTATATTATTTAATGAATTAATGAACATGTTAAATTTGAAAAAAATGAAAGAAAATAATATTTAATAAAATTATGTGGGTGTTGATGATTGATAAAGCGTGAAGGAATTAGTTTCAATTAGACATTTATTCTCTCAATACAAATTGTTAACCAAGAAAGAAAGTTAGAAAACATTATATATAAAAGCGCACTATATAGTAAGAAACCATTTAGCTCAAGTGGTTTGCAGCACACGTATAGCGGCGAGATTGCATGTTCGATTCCTGCCACTACCGCTTTGTCAAATTTTTAGTAAAGAGCGCGCGTGTTCTGGTTGCAATTGGATGTTGACTCCGGTTCTACCAGTTCCAGACCGAATCAATTGCTGAAATGGTCCATTTAAGATTTGTGAATAATGAAAAAAATGGATAGCCTATTGCTCCAATCCATTTGCATCTTGTTATAATCTCCTCCACCATAGTTATTAGTTGCATATGAATGGAATTTGGAAGGAGGACCCATTATAAGGCGAGCAATTTCTAGTGAATCAAATCTACAATTAACCTTTTTGAAACTCATGCCATAAACAAGGCGCGATCCAAGAAGAATACCCAACAACTCAATCTTGAGAATGTTACAAATACCTGCACGACCAGCAAAACCAACAATCCATTTACCTCCACAATCTCTAATCAAGCCACCAAACCCAGAAGGACCGGGATTTCCCAAACTGCTTCCATCAACATTAAGCGTCACACTATCCTCAACAAGAGCATTCCGTTGAATAAATCTAGCAGTTTCTTCCTTATACTTCACACACTGAAAATATATTTGATGACATACTTGTGATAGTTGGACCCTGCTCTGAGTAGTCCCACATTGACATACTTTTCAAGTCACAAAGAGGACCCTCCTCCATCCATTTAAAATACCAAAAGGAAGAAGTTATCCAACTTTCTAGCAAAAACCATCTCTAAGTTCTTCCTTTGCCTTATTAATTGAACACCAAAAATACGAACCCTATTGAGAAAATTATGGATTGCGAATAACCTCCACTGACAGCTTATTAGTTGGTTGACTCACCTGAGTCACCTCCCACACCAACTTATCAAAGCATGGCAATATTTTGGTTCCTCATTATCCTTATACCTAGGCTTCCATTCTTCTTAGATTGGAATATCTTATTCCAATTCACTAGATTAATGCCGTATTATTATCACCTTTCCACAAAAAAGGTTCTAGCAATCTGGTCAATGGAGTTGCAGACTTGTGGAAGCCACAAATTTTGCAAGGTGTAATTTGGAATGGAAGAGATTACGAAATTGATTAAAGTGAGCCTTCCAGCCCTATTAAGCAATCTCCCCTACCAAGAGGACAGTTAAATATATTCACCTTGCCCACAATATGCATAAAATCAACATTCTTGGCTCGACCCTTAATCATAGGAAAACCAAGATATTTCTTCAAATTAGATGTAAAACAGATGCTTGTAATTTTTTCCTTCTTAGTATTAGAAATGCCCTTCGAGGCAAATACCCAGGACTTCTCATGATTAATTTTAAGGCCAGAAGATGTACAAAATCTATGCAAAACATAGGGGCACAATTTAATTCTTACCATTGTCATACTTGAAAAGTAAGTATATGCTATGCAGGTGTATCTCTTTCTCTCTCCTATAGGAGAAATCCGGTCATTGGAGAGGATTTTTACCCCACGTTTTAAGTAATTGAGACTCAGTTAACTGTAACTCACTCATTTATCTGAACGACTTTAGGTCCGTTTGATTTACAGTTGAGTAGAATTGATTCTAGAAATGAATGGTTGAGATGGATGATACACGTTTTACGAAACACGTTGGACGGAAGTGATTTAAAATCAATTCTGCAGAATTGATTCTGGATACTCCAAAATTTAAACCAAACGGGCACTTTAAAAAATTGGGCAATTGTTTTTGATAGGTCAAAAGGCGTTTTGGCCTCCTAAACACTATGCCAAACGGGTTCTAAACACTATGCCAATCTAAAACTGAATTTTGAGATTTACACTGTTGTTTAAATAAAATTTTAATCAACAAACTCGGTTATCTTTTTTAAACGATGGTCATTAAGAATTGAAATTAATGTCAATTTTATCAAAACGTGGTCACATTTTTACATATCTACCCTAATAAAATAAATAGTTTGATTTAATAAAATCAATAGAATACCTATTTTGGTAATTTTATCTCTAAAAGTAATTTTACTCTATCTTATCCAAACAAAATTAATTTTACTTAATTCTACTAAAATCAATTCTTTTAGAATTAATTTTTTTCAAATCAATTCTACCCAATTATAAACCAAACAAACACTAAATATAATAATAAATACCATAAGTTTAATTAGAGTTAATACACATTTCATTAACTCGTTACATTTACCTACCATTTAACAAAAATCGCATTTCTGACATTTCTTTTTCTCTAAGTTTGAAGACAAGTTTAGCTTAAATAGTTACATTCTTATGTTTTAGGCCTAATGATCACAAGACATGTTTCAAAACATTCGATGGGGTTAGTATATGGTTTCCTCAAACTTAAGAAAGGTAACTCGTTGGATTTCAAAATTTGTAGTGACATTTAGAGAAAAGCTTGTAGGGTTAAACTTCCCTTTTGATTTTTTCTATACACTATACTCAATGAGCATTTTGTTTAAGTACAATTTTACACCCAACATTTATGTACATCTCATTGTGAAGCTGAATTGTTAAGAAATGATGATGTATGGTTATCACTATTTATCCACCATTAGTGGCGGCAATATTATGATATAGAATAAATCAACAAGAAATTTGACTCAAGTGTACAATCTCAGGCGAGTTGTAATTTGCTGCCGGCACATAGGGCATGAAGATAATGTCGCACCACACTCCTTGCAAGTCTACATGAAAAAGAAAGGGCAAATTAATACCAGTACCAGATACATTTTTACATGCAGATCATACGTGGACATGCATTTGTTCCTCTTTACAAGTAAATGCTGCCATTTTGTTAAATTTTAATAACAAATTTATTATATATGTTAGGGTAAAATAACTTTTTAATCCCTATAAAATATCCGAGTTTTGATTTTCGTCCTGGAAAAGTTTTTTTTTTTTTATTTCATCCTTATAAAACATTTAAGTTATTTTTTTAGTCCCTGCTATTGATTTTACTTTTAAATGCGGATGTATCTAATGCCCATCACAGTCAACAATCATATGTGCAACACCATGACACATTATACAATATTGTTAGCATCTGTAAACTCATTCCGAGATTGTTTATGATATATAGGAAGGAGGAAATGTACATATAATTTCAGTTCAAGTCGGGCATGAAATTTTACTCTCTGAAAGAGTTTAAGAAGGGTAACACTCTTATATAATGTGTGAGGGTACTTCTCAAGTATTAGTCACTATTATAGATGTTCAACACATCCACAATTAAAAGTAGAATCAATATCAGGGACTAAAAAATAGCTTAAATATTTTATAAGGATGAAATAAAAAAGAAAATTTTTCTAGAGGGACGAAAATCAAAACTCGGATATTTTATAGGGACTAAAAAGTTATTTTACCCTATATATTATTTTCCCAATGACATGTCAATGTTAAAATGTTCAAAAATAATTGATTGACTAGGGGATGATCATCCTTTTTATTTTTCCCTTAAAATTTCATCACTTGTACAGGAGTACAAAATCCATTAAAAACAGATCGTGATCTAAATAGCTTTTATGAAAACTTGTGTTCCACATAATGCAGTTGTCTCGTTTGATCCATGTGAGTACAAGATACTTGAATGTGAAAATTATAACCTAAATTCTCTTCAAGCTTTAATATTAGCATAAACAGCTTATAAACTCAAGGGGGCATATTGACATAAGCATTGAACAATAATAGGTTTCATTAAACAGACTTACTGTATGACCGCATCCAAAAGCCATGTCCTTCGGATTGGATAGGCAAACGGGGCACACCTTGAACAAGGAAAAAAAAAAACGTTTATCTCATAGCTTAGTGATCTCAATATCTATAGCAATAGAAAGATACGAGGGAGGGGGCAAGGAAACATACTGGTTCCGCACCAGCTGAAGCTGTTTGTTCAACTGATTCAAAATTTGTCGTGGGTGGAATTGCTGCGAGTGCATTATCATGATCTATTACTTCCTTAGGTGGAGGAAGAGGCCTTTTATGTTGATAACGAACTGATTCTCTACTGCATTATAATGATTTGACACTCAATTATCCTTGAATATAATATAGAACTATTATACCTGTAGTTTGTGGCTTACTTGGTAAGTTGTATATTTTGGGCTGCCCGGTACTGAAATGGAATTTCCATAAGGGCAGCAAGTGCAAATGCTGCTTCCTTCTTGATGCTTCTGTGTTCTCAGACATGATCTTTGTGAAGTTCACAAACTAAAGGGATAAAAAGGAAAACAAAGTAGATAGTATATCAATTTCATCAATAAAAAAATCATAATACTGGAATTAGGAATGGTTTTCTAAAATATGGGATGCTGAAAATTTTCCAACCATTTTTTGAGATAAACCAGTCATTTACTCATTTGTCAAACTGATAACCACTACACATAGAAATGCAATGTTTGATTCTCACAGAACAACTATTAGAGGATGTGTGGATAGAATTTTAAAAATGTTAAATGTGTGAAAAAGGGATTATCTCAACCGTTGACCCAATGTCCTCCTTAACCCATACTAGACATTTTTTTGGTAACTCATATTAGACATTGGGTAAACCCATTTGGAAGTCATGTTACATTTATTAATTTTGAGATGGTAGAACTCTAGATTGTGTCTGTCTCGACTAAGATAACAGCTTCATTAAACATCTTCTCTAATGTCCAATTAATCACAGACCTCTGCTCTTGGTTTTGGAATAAGCAGACATAATATTTCCTTTGTCATTAATATGCAAAACTCCTAGCCTTCTAATCTCCAACTATCAAGGGTTAAAGTTAACATAAAAGCAGACAACATTGAATGTTCAAGTGCTATCAAGTACCTGAAAATTGTCAAATAATCGTTCAGTAATGTTATCATCAAAGTGCTGCATCTCATCCCATGGCCCATCTCCAACTCCAACCAAAATAATTGAGAGAGGATAGTGACTGACAATCAGAATAGCTCCATATAAAAGACAGATTCAAAAAAACAACAGAAAAGACTATAAAAGAAAAATGCTTTACCTTGCAGCAATGATAGAGCTAATGGTTGCTTGTTCTTGTGGACTATGCTTTCCATGTGGTGTATCTGGATTTGTAGTAACCTAAAATTGAAGAAGACATTTAGAAAAAAAGAATATTGAGGTAGGAAAAAGCAATTAAATCATGTCATGAAAAGAATGGGAAAAATAAACAGATAAAACCTGTCCATCAGCAATGATGACAAGAACATGATATTGACCATTGTTTCTTTCCACAATATCAATTGCTGCATCAATTACTGGGGCAAATGACGTTGGCCCTATAAAAAAGGAGGGAATTGTTATAACTAAATATCATATCGTTGTCTGTATACCATAAAGTATAAACCATCATACTGGACAAAAATGAAGACTAGCAAATAAGGTGCACAGATTCAATGTTTTCCAGACAGCACAAACTGCTAACTTCATAACTTTCAGGTTGCCTCACAATTCAAGATATGGCGATTTATTTTGAGAACACTTGAGCATGTAAAACAATTATCAGGAGAAAAGGCCTTACAAGGCGTATACGCAGCAACGAGTCAACAATATTAATCCTATCATGTACCACTATCCAAACTAAAACCTTAACCTTAGAAGGAGCTTCGGCAAACTGGAAAATGAAGTTGTCAAAGCTGAGTTTTGAGGAGAAGGGCTACAATCAGAAATCGGATAAACTCTCTGTACACGTAATAAATCCTAAAGTTTCTGCAGTCAAGAAGCTCTTCCAGATTATGTTAGCAAAAAATGAAGTACAGAATTAGCATAGCACCAAGCCATCACACTGGTCTAGAACCGGTAGCTCAACCTCAATCATTGTTCTTAACGAGGATTGGGTTGGGTCCCAACAGACCCCAGGTTCAGACTTTAGAGAAATTTAAATTTTTAAAATCATGATATGCTTAGTCATATGCAGTAAATCATAATATAATTCCCTCTCTCTCTCCCTCCAGAATAACAATGGTAAGCTTATTTTGTCAACAAAAGTAAAAAATATTTGCGACATACTTCTAGTAAAATTCTAAAATCTAGCCTGCAAGGAAGAGCAAAACAAACCTGACAGTTTCAAGTGTGGAACAATCTCCCTATAGCGTGCAAGTACTTCCTCAAAACCATGACAAAATCTATCATCACGATAAAAACTGAACACATTCTGATCATGTGTAGAAGCTACAAAAGTAAATACACTGAAATCAACAAAAGAGAAAACACACATTTCTCTAAACCCAAAAACAGCTACTCACCATCACCAAATCCAAAACATGGTATCAGATTATCTTCATCAAAAGATGACAGAGTACGGCCAATGATGGAGATTGCTTGTTCATATGGATTAGGAGTGTTTCCTATATGATGAAGGCTTTTCCGGTGGAATGAATGTTTACCTATAATTATCAAGGTGTGACTTTTCTATATTCATATACAAATATGCATGTACAATAATTTCATATTAAAGAGGAATAACCTGTCCATTCATTGCTTTTGGTGAAGTCAATACCAAGTATTAAATTTGAAGATTCCAGACCAGCTTCTCTCAGAGCAGAAACAACCTGAAAGTATCATATATTTTCTATAAGCATCATGTTTCTATGAACAGTTATGTCTAACATGCTAAAGCTAAGATTCTTCAAAACATATTCATAGATACAATCATACAATCAATCCAGTTCATAAATATTGACTAGTGACTACTCTTGTACTACTAAGATTAATACTAGTGCCTGTCCTTTCTAAATCAAAAGTAGCAGTGAAAACCTGATCCAATGAGCTGAAATTGTCAGCTATATATATAGGTTGCTGCTTATGTTTATGGCGAGTATGCGAACTTCGAGCAGCAAAAGAAGAGAGTCGATGATGACTAGAATTCGCTGAACTCCCAGCATTAGAAGAGGGTTGGTGATATGTAGTATTATGATCCGAATTTCCATCATAAGAATAGGGTTGATGATAGGTAGTACTATCCAAATTCCCATCGTAAGAAGAGGGTTGATGATATTGATAACTATTATCCACTGAATTCCCAGCATAAGAAGGGGGGTGTTGGTAAAAATTATCTTGAGATTCATACATTGACTCCGAGTTTCCCATAATTACAAGCCTGATTTCAACAATATCAAAATCAAAATAAATAAACAATAGAAAAGATACTGGAATCAAGAATCATACAATCGCAATTTTATCCAATTAACAATACTGTAAGCGGTAACCTCAAAACGTCACCGTACTGTGAGAATCTGATTCACGTGAGTCGGCGTTGATTTGGTTTGCCTTTTTGTGATTGAGGCTGCTTTCTGCGATGATGATGATGATGATGATGGAGTCCAAAGCTTTGTTGCAGAGTTTGGTTTTGACGTTTGAGTGTTGGAGAGAAGAAAAACGTGATGACCATTTCGTTCGGTGTTGATTAGTGTAATACAGTTATAATAATAATAATTATTATTATTTTGTTAGACTTGGACAGACTTGGCGGCCTTGTATCCTTTTGATGCGTGCACTAATTAAAAACTCGTTGCTTGCTTAGCTTCAAGCCTTCAACTGTTTGCTGCTTTGAGCCATACGGTGTTGCGCAAAAAGGGGCGTTATCCATCCTTTCCGAAATCTTTCCTTCGAAGTTGGGTAATGTCTAAGTTGCATGGAAAGGAAATTTCGTGTACCATAGGAGTTTTAACCGTTAAATTTAATATTAACTATGTAACGGCTGAGATTAGCTGGTTATACAAGTTTGTAAGTTGGTCCCTAATTGACATTCCTCCTTCGGTCAGCAACTTCAGATTCTACTCAACCTCTGGATCGGATCCTCTCCCGTGGTTCAGCAGTCTCAGCATGTTTTAGCTACAGTAGCTATAACTACGGAAATATTTCCATAGTTATTTCGTAATTGTTTCATAGCGATTCCATAGCTAAACTTGCTGGAGAGGCGGCGCAACAAGAGAGGATCCATGCACCTCAACCTCTTTGTCTCATTTATCCTCCGTTGTGTTGTGTCCCAACAATCACTTATGGCCAATGACTGACTCAAAAATTTTAAATTATGGGCAACATACGTATTAATAATATAATATAATATCATTAAAAATATAAATATACATGCTAAATGTTTTCTGGGAGATTTTATATTTTAAAAACATTGAACTATCTTCTCCTTATTCCTTAGTGTCTAATGATTTCTTATTATTTTTATTATTAAAAATTTAAGTAACAATGAAGTTATTAACATAAAATGTTGGGGTTATATATATATATATATATATATATATATATTAAAAATTTAAATCCTAGTGGGGCACTTCATTCATCAGAGAACCCAAATCCATCAACTAACCAACATATTCACCTAAAAAACTCCAACCTATTAATATTTTTTGTAATTTCCAGAAAATCCTAACGGGAAAAATCCCCAACAACAAAAGGAAGTGTTCTAGGGGCAACATGGATTTAGTTCAAGATTCAACCCCAGGCACTGGATCGTCTATATAGTCGAGCCGACCCATTACACCTATACGAGGATGACACCTATTTAGATGGCTAAGCTGAATGCCTGTTAGACCATCTGCATCGCTTATGCTTATATGGTTCTTAACGTTTTAAGCATTAATGTTTAAAGCATTTCGCCGATGGAGCTCTGACAATTTGCTTATCAAGTACCGGTGCTTCTGTAAGCACGGGTGCTTAATATTAAAAAAAAAAGAAAAAAAATATTATATGGTGTGTGATTGATTGATAGATGAATTGTGGGTTTCATTTAAAAATTTGTTTTAGAGTTGTTGGGATGAAGATAAAAAGTGATTGAGTTGTTTAAAATAAAAAAAATAATATAGTAGTATAGGAAACTGTGAAAAATTATAAAATATTAGTTTAAGAAATTTTTAAGTGATGCTGGGATGTGGATGCCCTAATACTACTTGCGTACGTGGAAGACTTGGAGCCACGTAAGTATCTAACATTATGTATGTGTCATCTTCTAGGATTTGAACACGAAAGAAACAATATTCCTTTAATAAAATGAACTTCAACTAATCCTCCTTTCTTCCAACACCATATAATCACCATGAAACAACCCCCTCATGGTTATAAGGCAGAGGACCTCTTGGTGCAACAATTTCTCGAGCAAATTCAGGACTTGGAAGAATCACGAACAAACCACCATATTAGGAGTGAAATGAAAAGAATAGTGAAGAACAAATAGTGAAGTTGTTGAAGGCCGGATTCATCCGACAAACCCCTTAATGCTACTTGGCTGGTCAATGTAGTGCTGGTTAAAAAGTCAAGTTACCGATTAGAATAAAAGCTTGTCAAAACATCCTTTTCCACTTTTGAATATTAACAAAACTTGGGTTTAGGGTGTTTAGCTCATTTATAACTTCATTATTTTTGTTTTTATAAAAAATTTCTTTAAATCTTTTTTAAACTTTATGAATTTAGTATTTAATAAATATTTTAATATTAAATGATAATATAAAAATCAAAATATATTCTTAATATATAGTATATGTAGTTAAAAAAATTCTAAAATATTTTATTTTTCAAAATTCGATGGATAACTTCTTGACTAATATAAGAAATATTCCAATACTTATTTTCATATATATATATAGAGTAATTCTTATACTTTTTTACTTTATTATTTATTTTAAAAATAAAATTATAACTTTATGTTTTCTTTTTCTATTTTTTTACTAATCTTACTTTACTTTAATTATTTTATAGGGGAATGTTAATGTACTCCCACCTGATTTGTAGAATGAGTGTATTAACAAACTACACTTTTTTATTTTGACAAAAATACCTACATTTTTCTTTCTTTAAATGATCTAAATATATGGATAAGAATGTAATTTAAAATTTAATTATTTTTTAAATTTTTATTTTTCAATCTTCTTTCCTCTCTCTCCAATTAATTTCTATTTCTCATTTCTCTCTCATCTCTCCATTATGCTCTCTCTCTCCCTCCCTCACTTTATTTTTTTGGGAAAATTACACTCACCTCCCCTGAGGTTTGCCTAAATAACAAAGACCTCCCCTCTAGTTTTTGAAATGCACTCACCTCCCTTGCCTAAAGCAGAATGATAAAAAAACTCATACTCGTTGATATTCGTATATATACCAGCGATGAGTACCCACATATTTATTAAATGAGTGGAGACGGATATTATACTACTCTTCCCGCGGGTACTCGTATACTCATTAAAATATATTTTCTATTAAATATATTAAAATATTAAGATATTTTATGATTTCATGATGAGATAAAATTTAATTTTATTATTGTATAATAATATTTTTAATATATTAACTTGTAATAATATTATATAATGTTAATTTATATTATATAAATTTAATATAATATGATACCATAATATATTCTATGTCATTTTTTCTTTTGTTTTTCTATAAAAGATCTATTTCTTAGATATTAATGTATACATGTGAATACCCGTTACCCGCTTGGGTAGTTGTTAATTTTAACAGGTATGGATATAAGTAGTGTATAATTCATTCCGCTCCATTAATATCCCTAGATAGTCCTCACGGTGTCAACGAGAAGGGAGGTTTCTGCATTTCAAAAACTAGAGGGGAGATCTTTGTCATTTAGACAAACCTAAGGGGAGGTGAGTGTAATTTTCCCTATTTTTTTCTCTGCACTTCATCATCAATGGATGTATGAGTATATAATATGGATGCAAAATGAAAACCAGCCACAATTTTAGGAACAAAAAATATATTTCACTTTAACCGTCAAATAAAAGTTTAATTTAAGATTGATGGTTTAATCGTTCTTTCTTTAATTCCTTTACGTTTAGTTTGCAGGTTTTGTAAATTTTCAATAAATTTTGATTTAGAAAATTTATCAACGGAGAGGTAATAAACTTTCAAGCATCACATGAAATACAGAGAAAAAAATAAAAGGAGGGAGGGAGAGAGAGCATCTAGAATAAATAGAGATAAGATAGGAGAGAGAAATAATAAATATAAAGTAATTGGAGAGATAGGAAAGAACATTGAGAAATAAAAGTTTAAAAAATAATTAAATGTTAAATTACATTCATATCCATAAATTTAGATAATTTAAAGAAAGATAGACATGGGTATTTTTGTCAAAATAAAAGGTGTAGTTTACTAATGCACTCAATCTACAAGTCAGGTGGGAGTACATTAGCATTTCCCTTATTTATATTAATATTATTATATATATAATAAGCGAGCTATTCACGAGCCCTTAATGCCAAGCTTATAAAGCTTGGACTTGGGTCATTTAAATAATCAAGTCAAACTTTAAGCTCGGGTTAGCTTGTTTAATTAAACAAATAAGCTTGATCGAGCATTTAATGAGCCGAGCTCAAATAATTTACGAATAGCTCAGCTCATTTACAACCCTATTTCCAGGTTCACGCGGTTACTGTCCGAATTGATCAACCCATTAGAGCAGTTCTTACAAAACCAGACTTGGTCGGGCGGATGATTTCTTGGTCGATGGAGCCATCTGAATATGATATTCAGTATGAGACAAGAAATTCTCTAAAGTTATAGGCTCTGGACGACTTTATGATGGAAATGACGATCGGGTACATTTGATTCCTCACCGTCCACATCATGGATTGTTCATGTTGATGGCTCGTCTAATGTTAAAGGAGCAGGAGTTGGAGTGAAATTGGAGAACGATGATGGTATGTTTACTAAGAAATCTTTGAGATTTGATTTTCCTACATCTAATAATAAGGTCGAGTTTGAAGCGTGTTTGGTCGGATTGATGACGACTAAAGAATAGGGAGCCATGATTATAACTCTATGTAGTGATTTTCAACTACTAGTCTCCCAATTCAAGGGTAAATATCAAGTCAAGGAGCCGAATTTGCAGTTATACTTGGCCCTTGTGAAAAAAGTACACGAGCAATTCTACCGAGTTGACTTATAGCACGTTCCCAGGAACAGAATGTGAGAGCAGATGTTTTATCTCGTCTTTTAGCACTAAAAGACCGGGAAACACTTAGACGATTATTCAAAAAACCTTGTATACACCAAGCACATCACAACCCTCGCTGGTAATGGCAGGGGAGGTTCAATCATCATGGTTGACGCCATTGAAGGAGCATTTGCAGAACATATCTCTTCCTTGGCACGAGAAGGGAAGTCGGAGGATAAAAAGGATGGCCTTGTATTACACCGTGATTGGCCAAAGAATGTATAAAAGGGGTTTTTCCACCCCTATGCTCAAGTGTCTAGAGCCAGATGAAGTTACTTACGTCTTGTTCGAGGTCCATGAAGGCAGTTGTGGGTATCATCTCGATGGACATGTGCTCGCTAAGAAAATCCTACGAGCAGGATACTATTGGCTGACTTTGGAAAAAGATAGTAGGGAATATGTTAAACAATGTGATGCTTATCAGAGGTATGCCGACTTCCATAAAGCTCCACCTAAAGAGTTATCTATTTTGTCTGTTCCTTGGCTATTCTACCAGTTGCGACTAGACATCCTAGGCCTTTTCCCTTCAGCATTGGGACAAGTTTAGTATCTTATTATGTCAATGGATTATTTCACAAAATGGATTGAGGCCGAGAGAATGGCCACTATCTCCTCGACTTAATTCAGAAGTTCTTTTATAAGAATATCATTAGCCCGTTTAGAATTCCTTAGTTCGTGGTAACATATAATGGTACACAATTTATTGATAGGACTTTAGAGCCTTATTAGAAGGCATTCGTATCGACAACATTTCACGTTAGTTAATCTTTCGTAGATAAATGGACAAGAAAAAGCTGTAAACCGATGTATTTTGAAGGGATTAAAGATGAGATTGCACGAGGCTAAAGGACATTGGGCAGGACAGATAGACCATGTTTTGTAATCTTATCGAACGACTTCTCACTCGTCCATAGGAGAGTCTCCACTCTGATACACATACAAAGTAGATGCAATAGTTCTAGTAGAAATCACAGAGGCATCCTGGCGAACTGGGATAGTAAATGAAGGTGAAAATCATAAAACAATTCGAGAAGAACTTGATTTCTTTTATGAGAGAAGGGCCATAACACATATCTGAGATAAAGCGGCTAAGCGCCCAACAACCTTGCAATAAAAGAGGAGAGTTATTCCTTGAAAATTTCAAGTTGGGGATCTTATCTTAAGAAGATCCGACATTGACAATAGAAATGCCTCTCAAGGAAAGTTAGCGCCTAACTAGGAAGGACCTTATCATATCACTAATATGACTGGATGGGGAACTTACCGACTTGAAACTTTATCCAGAAAGACTATTCTGAGACACTAGAATGTAAATCATTTGAGGAAATATTGTAGCTAAGTTATAAAGTTATATTAATTACATTTTGATATGGACATTTTGAAGATTTCTTTGTATATGCTATTATCAAATATTCATTTGACAATGACAAATTTCTTATTATTATAATCATTCAAGAAATGTTCACTTGACATTAAAAAATTTCTTATGATTATAACCATTCAAATAACATTTACTCAGCATGTTTTTTCACATTCTTTTTGGCACCGCAGGCCGAATTAAGCTCAAACTTTCAAGATGCGTCCAGTATCACTTGGTGGGGCAACTCCAACCCTGACCCTTGCCTCGGGTACATTTGCCCAAGTAAGGTGGTCATGTATGTCTTCCTCTTCCCTCTACTTACCGGAGAGTAACATTTTTGAAACACAAATCATTAAGAGCCTAAAAGAGTATCAAAGTGTGATGATAAGTTCATTCCATTTCAAGACATAATTTGAACTTCCTATATTAGCTCGACGAGTTAGAGCAAGTTGACCCATAGAGTTAAGATTTATTAGTTTAAAAACTTATTTTATTGGATTTTTTTAGTTTTTTTTTTATGTTTTTTAATTCTTAGGTGTGTTGATGGCGTCGACACCAATCCACCAATTCATTGGCTACATTTATGTTATTTATTTTCTTATTTTTTGCGTGACAACCCACCAACCTAACTATGTGGGTTATGTTTTTTCGACGAAATGCAGTCAACCCACCCGACCCCATTTTAGGCGGGTTGAAGGTGGAACTAGTTGGGGGCTTATCAACTTTGACACCCCTATTTCGACCCTAATTCGTGGACATCATCCATCAAGATGATCATTTTGAAACCGACATTCACCTATTTCTCATGATAAAATCATTAAGAAACATTCACTTGACAATCATAAATTTCTTATGAATATAATCATTGAAATAACATTTACTTAGCATGTTTTTTTCACTTTATCTTTGGCACATTAGGCCTATGAGTTCAAGCCTTTCAAGAGGAGTCCAGGAGCACTTTGTAGGGCACCTCTAATCACTGACCCTCGCCTAGGGTACATTTGCCCAAGTAAGGTGGACAATTTCTTGTGTGTCTTCCTTTCCTCCATTTACCAGAGGATAACATTTTCAATCACAAATCATTAAGAGCCTAAAAGACTGTATGATAAGCTCAATTCATATCAAGACACCTTATGAACTTCCCTTATTAGTTGAGTTAGGGCGAGTTGACCCATGGAGTCAAGTATATTATTTATTGGTTTAAAATCTTATTTAATTGGATTTTTTTTTTAGTTTTTTTTACGTTTCTCTAATTATTGGGTGAGTTGATGGCATCGACACCGGTCCACCAATTCAAGGCCTACATTTATGTTTTTTGTTTACTTAACTTTTGTGGGGCAACCCACCAAGTCAACTATGTGGGTTATGTTTTTTGACCAACTCTCAAAATCAGTCAACCTGCCACGCTCCTTTTTAGGGGTAAAAGTGGAACTAGATGGGGGTTCATAAGCTTTGCCACCCCTAATTTGACCATAATTTGTGCACGTCATCCATAAAGATGTTCATTTTGAAACCAACATTCATATATTTCTCATGAATAAAATCATCTAAGAAACATTCACTTGACATTAACCAATTTCTTATGATTATAATCATTCAAGAAATATTCACTTGACATTCAAACATTTCTTATGATTATAGCCATTCAAATAACATTTACTTAGCATGTTTTTTTTTTTTTCACTTTCTTTGTGACACATTAGGTCGATTTGAGCTCAAACTTTTCAAGAGGCGTCTAGTATCACTTGGTGGAGCACCTCCAACCCTGACCCTTGCCTCGGGTACATTTTCTCAAGTAAGGTGGTCATGCATGTCTTCCTATTCCCTCTACTTACTAGAGAGTAACATTTCCAATCACAAATCATTAAGAGCCTATAAGAGTGTCAAGTGTGATGATAAGCTCAATTCATTTCAAGACACAATATGATTAGCTCTACGAGTTTGAGCGAGTTGACCCATCTACTTAAATTTATTGGTTTAAAATCTAATTTAATTGGATTTTTTTTATTTTTTTGTTTTTTAATTCTTGGATGTGTTGGTGTTGACACCAATCCACCAATTCATGGGCTACATTTATGTTTTTATTTTTTTTTTGCGCGACAACCCACCAACCTAACTATGTGGGTTATGTTTTTCATCCAACACTTGAATTCAGTCAACCCACCTCGTCCCCATTTTAGGCAGGTTGAAGGTGGAACTAGTTGGGGGTTAATCAACCTTGACACCCCTAATTTGACCCTAATTCGTGGACGTCATCCATCAAGATGTTCGTTTTGAAACCGACATTCACATCATGATAAAATCATTAAGAAACATTCACTTGTACATTCACAAATTACTTATGATTATAATAATTGAAATAACATTTACTTAGCATGTCTTTTCACTTTATCTTTGGCACATTAGGCCGATGAGCTCAAACCTTTCAAGAGGCGTCCAAGATCACTCAGTAGGGCACCTCCAATCCTGACCCTCACCTCGGGTACATTTGCTCGAGTAAGGTGGACAATGTCCTATATGTCTTCTTCTTCTTTCCTCCATTTACCGGAGCATAACATTTTCAATCACAAATCATTAAGCCTAAAAGAGTGTCAAATACGATCATAAAATCACTCCATTTCAAGACAAAATGAATTTCCCTCAATGGCATTATGTCTTTCCTTAGTTCATTCTACACCTAAACACATTCTTCCTCCTAGTAAAGGGTTAAATCTTTAGTACTAAAAGTCACACTTCTTAACCCTAGAGAGCAAATTAAATATCAGAGTACGATAGTATCACATATCAATCAATAAATAGATTTTTCTATTACTTTCTGTTCATAGATCATTTTTCTAAATATGTATGGCTTTATCCAATAAAATTAAAATCCGATGTCTCATCCATTTTTCCTATTTTTAAGTCTCTTGTTGAAAATCAATTCAGTACAAAAATAAAAAAAAATCTTTTCCGACAACGGTGGTGAATTTGTCAAATTATGTTCTTTTTTTCAAACCCATGGTATTTCTCATTTCACCACTCCATCCCACCCTACACTTAGTTGATACAGCTAGATGCCTCATTCACCATGCTTCTTTGCCCTTATTAAATATCATAGTATGATAGTATCATATATCACTTAGTGTATGATATTATCACATATCAACAATAGTAATGACAGAGAACACATCAAAGAATAACAATGACAAAATATATTATCAAATTATTTTATTATGTTTTAAAAATTTTGTGTGTCAATGCAATTAGGCATGGCGAGTTAACCAGTCTAACTTGCCAAACATAGAGGGGAGGGTTAGGTCCCACTTGAAGTTGTGGCTTCAATCACAAGAAGGGGGGTTGAATTGTGATTGAATAAAATTTCTACAATTTCTTTGTATACTTTTTCTGCTCAAGGATTTGCCTTGGCTTAGTATAAAGAAATAAACTCACAGAAAGTAATGGTTAGTTAAATTTAATTTTGCAGAAGATATACAAGTATGTATATTTAGTTATATGTTATGGTAGTGATAAATAATAGTAAAGAGGGAGTAAAGAAGATGGCACACAGAAATTTTATACTGGTTCACCTCTTCCAACCTTAGGCTACGTCCAGTCCCTACACCTGTAGGATTTTCTTACTCTTATAATCAAGTTACAATCTTTTTGAGTAACCTTACCACTAGTATTCTTTACCTGCCTCTTCAGGCTAACAACAACCTAACAAACTCAGATTTTCCACTGAATACTTACTGCAGAACCTTCTGCAGAAGATTCAGTCCCCACAATACTGCAAGTACCTTCTGTAGATTCTGTAAACCAACTGAGATCACCAAATCTCAGTAAACCTCACTGAAACCTCTTTCCCTTGCTGCTCAGAAGAAGGATATGCACCTACACACCTCTCTTGAGACTTTTACAATGAAGATGAAAAAGAATAAAAACATACAAGGCTCAAATCAATACAATCCTTGCACAACAGAAGCAAAATGATGAGCCAAGACTCTCTCCAAAGCTTTTCAGACCAGAAATAACAGAAATGAAGGAGAGAGAAAATTTCCAGAAGATAGGAGAAGTAAAACTGCAGAATCTTATGTTTTTTCTGGAGTGAGGTGCCTTCAAAGTGTGGAGGAACTCTCCTTTTATAGAAGGCTGAAGTGAAAATAGTCGTTGGACATCTAGCTGGCTTCAAAGACATGTCCCTATCTCAACTGCAGCATGTGCAGCTTTACAGCTGTCAGTTTGACCAACTCTTCCTTCTGCAAAGTATCTTCTGCAGGCTGTTTTTGGGCTATTTCTCAAAGCTTTTCTTCTGTGGGCATGATAAAATCTTCCAGTATAATATTTTCATTTATTTTAGAGTCAGCTGGCCTACTGAAATTATGAGAAGATGAGAAGATGAAGACTTATTTGAATTTTGCATTATTTGCACCTTCTGCAACAATTCTTTTCTTCTGCAGTATATCTGGAATTGCATTCTTCTTGCAGATCTTCTTGAGATCCATTATTTTCTTGATAGAGAACATCTATAGGTATGTTCTGCAGCTGTGACCTCAGAAAGTGAAAGAATCATTTTGTCCTATATGTTCTGTTCTGTTCTGTTCCTTCTGCAGAATTAATGGCTTCAGATTCTTCTCCACAAATAGCTTCTGTTTTCTGACCATCCTGTTTAACTTCAGTGAGGATGATTTAAATATGTCATGATGCATGGAAACCAGAGATATACTTCTTTTCCATTTATAAGAATGAATCTTCCTTTTAAAGGGATTTTGTCACGTTCTCTTCTTGTGAGGGGTTCATTCTTATCTTCTGGAGAGTTTATTGGACTGTAAAGTATCCTTTTTAAGATTTTTCAGTATGCATTGTGTTTCTTTTTCACAAATTTGTCATTCTTGTCAAATCTGAGACTTATCTTCTTAAATGAGTGGAATTCATTCCTTTCTTCTGCTGCTGAAATGTATCTTCTGCAGAAGCTTTCCTTTATCTTCTGAACACTTACTCAAACAAAATCATTAGTCCTTAAAGCTCAGAATTATTCCAAGTAAACCTTGATTGATTGTCATTATTAAAACACTTTTGAAGGGATTCTTGGACCTTACACCACTAACACGCTAAGTAGGCAACTAACCTTTCGAATTTACTTTTAAATTGAAAATGAATTGTTACTTATTAATTTTTTATATTTATTATCTAATTATAAATATTTCATTAGTATTAAGAAAAACATTAAGCAATGTTAAATGAGAGAAATGATATAAAATCTATTGTGTTATGTATTTTGTTAATTATTTTTTTAAAAAAATATTTTTTCAACCCGTCACAAAACGAGGTGGGTTACGTTATTACACTTATGAACTCGTTTTGTGTTCACTGATCAACTCACCCTGCCATGCTTTTTACGAGCCTAATTTGAAGTCTAGTAATTGTTTAGTATATTATGTATAAAACATAATCAATCCTAAATGATTCTTGAGTAGATTTTTCAACTTCATTATCAATAATTTCATCACATTGTTAATCACACGACACATGTTGGAGAAAATACTAAAGAAATAGTGTGGAGAATTATTTTGAAAATACAAAAAAAGACTAATTTTGTTCACTCATTGAAAAAAAAGAGAGACTGAATAAGTAAGACAATAAGAGAAAATAGACAATAATAGTATAACACGTACACAAGAAAAAAAGTCACAAAAAAAGAAATAAATTAGGTAATAAGAACAATGTTTAGAATCAAATATTAATAATTATTATTTATGATAAGAGAGAAAGTCATGATAAAATGGGGTCATTTTTTAAGAAAAAAATACTTAGTTAAGTTGAGTCTCAGAATTAATTTAAGCATTTAAATTAGATTTAAGATTTATTATCCTTGGTTTTAATGAGTAACAAATTAGATTAAACTATGAGAAAACAGGTGCTACTAAGAAAGGTATTTGTCTGTGTATTTCAGGAACTTTGTAGAAGCAACCCGCTGAAAGAAGAAACCTGCTGAAGGAGAACAGAAGATCAAGAAGAAGAAGAAAGCATTGGAGCAACTCTTTGAAGATGACCAACCAAAGACTAGAAGAAAAGAACTAGAAGACAAGAACTAAGAAGCAACGAGCTACAAGAAGAAAGAAGCTGCAAGCTAAAAAGAAGAACAACACAGCAAGCTATCTGAAGAATTGATCAACCTGCTGAAAGCATATGGACTGGAGAAAAGAAGCACATCTGCATGAAATGAAGACTTTCTTCATGAAGATCGCAACTCAGAAAGAACATAAAAGATGAATCCAATCACTCTTAAGTGTCAATGCAGAAATTCAGTAAGAAGGAAAGCAACCCCTCATCATAGCTACTATCTGAAGATAATCAAGGGAAATTGAGAGAAGATCAAACATGCCGAAGTAATCAACATGCTAAATCAGGCTCATGAAAGATCATCAATAACAAGGAAGAACAACGAAGCAACAATATGATAAATAGAGAAAGCAAATCTAGAAGAAGCAATCTAAAGAAGAAAAGTGCTGGAGTAAATCAACTCTCTGAAATGACGTGGCATTTCAATCTATCTGAAGAAGAAGCCATACATGTCATATAACATTCTGAAGATATGAAGACTCTCAACTCTCTGACTACGTGGACAAATCTTGAACGTCGAGAAGTCTCAACAAAGGCAAAGACCATTTGATTAACAACTAGAAAATTGTCTAAATGTCTTGTGCCTTAATCCAGAAAGGAAATAGTAACAAAAGCTATTTTCTTTATTTCAAGAAGCTCTGTTCGGGAAAGAAAAATGAGAAAAGGCAGAAAAGCAAATAGTGATCAGAGATAGGTCAGCGTTGTTGTACACCTACTTCTGAACAAACTCTGCAACACGCCATCAGAAGTCGGAAGTCTTTTCGGGAAGAAAAGCTAACTTCACTATGGATAAAGAAGAAGCACAAAGGCTAAAGATCATCTCTATTTTATCCACATACTTAACACAGTGAAAAGAAAAGAGAGAGAGGCTAAGCCAACTTGCTGAAATGGAAATTTCACTCTCGGAGAAAAGATAAAGAAGAAAGAATAGAAAAGAAGAAAGACCAAGAAAGAGAAACATCGAATTACTGAAGATCAAGGAAAATATCTCAGAGAAAGCAAGATTATTATATTATCTGCAGTGTGTCAGAACCAAATCATATGCACACCTAATCTGCTTAAACTCAGAAGCTACCGCATGAGAAAGCTATTTCACAACGGCTTGAAGAACATCACTCATACCTTCTCAACGGTAAAATCAAAACATTTCTTAACGGCTATATTTTATCAGAACATATAAATAGCTTGAGATATGAATTTGAGAAAGAGAGAGCTCTCGGGAAGAAAAAGAGCTTTTGCCTCAAGCCCCTTGAAGAAAGAGAGAGAGCACAGATAAGAACTGGGGGAGATCCCAGAAATACCTCAAGAGAGGAAGAAAGAAGGAAGTCAGCCTTAACATCAAAATGAAATATTCATAAGGCATTGACAAAAAGGAGGCAGCCATGGATATCAAAGCATCTATCCTTAAACCCTGGCATTTATCAAGCTCACAGAAGAAATTGGCCAAGCTCAATACAGATCATAAACAACCAACCTTCTGAAACTACAGAGATGAATTAGAGCTTAGAATTATATACTTATATCTCTGTCATTCCTTGTACTTAGCACTTAATCTTTGTATTCTGAGTTTTACTCAGTAATCCCTATGTACAAGAAAACTTAAATTTAAGTTTCGCTGAAACTTAAATTCAATTCTTAATTGTAAACACATTAAGTGTATGAGAGCCTGGAGAGGCTCGATGGAAGAAATAATACTCTGGAGAGCCTGGAGAGGCTTGGTGGAAGAAAGAATACTCTTGAGAGCCTGGAGAGGCTTGGAGGAAGAAAGAATACTCGGGTAGAGCCTGGACATGCTTGATAGAAAAGAATACTCGGGTAGAGCCTGGAGAGTCTTGATAGAAAAGAATACTCGGGTAGAGCCTGGAGAGACTTGATAGAAAAGAAAACTCGGGTAGAGCCTGGAGAGGCTTGATAGAAAAGAATACTTGGTAGAGCCTGGAGAGACTTGATAGAAAAGAATACTTGGTAGAGCCTGGAGAGACTTGATAGAAAAGAATACTTGGTTAGAGCCTGGAGAGGCTTGGTTGACAAAGAATACTGCACTGAGTTGCCTGAAGAGGCAGTTGATAACAAAGAATACTTGTTAAGCCTGGAGAGGCTTGGGACAAAGAATACTGCACTGAGTTGCCCGGAGAGGTAGTTGATAACAAAGAATACTTGGTAAGCCTGAAGAGGCTGGGATAAAAGAATACTTGTATCTGTGTTCAAATAGTGGAAAATCCAGTGGCGGTTTGCCCTGGGACTGGATGTAGCTCACTGAGTTAGTGGGTGAACCAAGATAAATTCTCTGCGTAAATTTCTCTCTACCCTTAACTCTTTACATTCTATTATTTGTTTATTACTAACTAAGGAAGGGTCTGAAAAGTGAATCTGTGTTTCGCACAAATTATAACCTTTTTATTAAACAAATCTTTTCTAAAGAACATTTACTGAACCTTCACAACAAGTTCACTAACAACACAAGTTTTCACTTAAATTGTTTAAGCAAAATTGTTTTGAAAAAGGAGTATTTACTGAACCTTCTGATATAGTTCAGCAAGTTCTCTATTAACATATTTTTTTAGCAAGTAACCAAATAAATTGAACATCAATGAGAAACATTTCTGAACAACTTGCTTTATATGAGTAAAATCGATATTTAAACTAAGTGTTGAGAAATGTTTCATTAAACCATCTGAAGTGTTCATAGAACGCTCATCTGTTCTATTAAAGTCACCGAGTTTATGAAAAACGAATGTTTATAACTTCCGCATAACTTTGATAATCTTTTTATCACCCAACTGAGTTTTTCACAATAACTTGCTAAAGTTCAATTGATATCATTTGCGAAAAGGTTTTCATAAATTAGCTTAAAATTTTAAAACACTATTCGACCCCCCTTCTAGTGTTTCCTGTGGTTATTACAAGTTACTCTTAATAATTCAATATTATTTACTTAATTATTATTAACTTTTTTTAAAAAATATTAATAAAAGTATTCTTTTAGGCCTAAAATAAGGATTTGTTATGGGCCTAAAGCAATGGCTTTACTGACTTAGTGGGTTGGCCCGGTTTGTCACCCCTTATTAGACCCTAAAAATTATTAATATTTTATAATAGTGAAATCTAGAAAAAAATTGAATAGCATAATATGACAATTTAAAAGTTTTGAGATTTGAGAAAATTACATAAACTAGTATATTAACCTGCATAATACATGGGTAAATGTATATTTATATATAATTAAAATTTAATTTATAATAAATTAATATTTTTTAAAACAAAAATAGAATTAGAATAGAAAATAATAGGATAAGATTTTGAATCTTAATAAATTTTAAAATTATTGATTAACATCTATTAGCATTTAAAAAGTCAAATAGGAAAAAGAAGAAGAGAGACAATGTTAGTAATCTAGTATATATTAAGCATTGAGGGGAAAAATCCCACTGTGTAGAGTTTAGCATAAAATGAAGGAAGGGAATATTTGAACATCGATAAGAGGAAGATTAGGGTGAGTGAATGTCACACATCTAAGCCTCAAATTTATAATATAGCGTGTTAGATTGTATAAAGTGTAAGTTTGTGATGTTATAATGTAAGGGAATTGGAGTATCTTTTTAGCATTTCTTTTCTCTCTTACATGTTTGATATAAACAAATGACAACTTTAATCAATTTAAAATGAATATAAACAACCTTAATTTTATTTTGAGACAAAATTTAAAATGATTATGATATTAATCATGAAAATTCAAATATAACGGAGGATTAATTTCTATGTTTGCTCTATCTGGGTTTTACCTGTTTATAGTTGCTCTAGTTTCTAGTAAAAAAATGGATGTAACCAATTGTTTTGTTGGAATGATATTATTGAATATTCTTAATCTTATATTACCTCTAAAATATTTACATATTTATAAAAACTATAAAATATCTTAAAAATATATCTAGGATTAGAGCCCGTAAAATAAGTTGGCCTGCCTAGACCTGCATTTTTTACAAGGCCTCGACACTAAAATTTGAAGCCTGAATTTTTATCAGATGTTTTTTTATCCTAAAATAAATGAGCTCATAGTAAATTTTGGTTCGGGTTAGATAGCCTGATGGACTTTTGTGTTACCCATATATATTTAAAAATAAAATATTTAGTTTAATAATTATGATATGAATTGAAAGTTTTTTACCTAAAAGCAAAAAAAATAATAATTGAAATTGTGAGGCTTAGAATTCTATATTTACAGTAAATTACGAGATAGAGTAACCATGTATCTTACACTCAGCCCTTTTTTATTAAAATGAAATATAAGAGTTTCACGATTATCCGTAAATGATTGTATTAAATGGAAGGTCATTATTAGCTAAATTTTTTAGCGTCATAGTAGAGCCTATATGTCCAAGTTTCATAGTCCATGAAGGAATTGATATTCTATGTACTTATTCATCAATCTCATGTATTTATTAATATGTGAATTTGATTTCACCTTTAGTATTTCCTTTGTTTACAACATATAATATGGATCTTAATGAGAAAGATGATATCATATGCTTAGCCCAGATTGCGAGATAGTGGAAACCGGTTTGATGGATTAATGGATGAATTAATGTGTTTGATAGATGAATTTATTTTGGAATGTGTTGGGAACTTAGAACGTGTTTTGAATTTATTTGCATGTACTCCCTCCGGTCCTATTTATAAGAACTTTTTGAGGGAGAGTCTTTGTCCTTTTTATAAGAACCTTTTCAGATTATCTCATGCATTAATTATAATTTGACAAAAATACCCCATTAGTGGAGGTAGGTGAGTAATTGGTTAATAGAGAGAGTATGACACAATTGAGTAGTTAAATAGAAAGAGAAAGATAATGGGTCTCAATAAATTCATGGGTAGTTTAGTAAATGTGATACACATTCATGACAAATTTATTGTAATCAACTAAATTAACCAACTTCCTTAATCCGTGTGAAGTGGTTAAAAAGTTCTTATAAATAGGATCGGAGGGAGTATTTTATTAGGGTATATGAACTCTTTTTTTTTAATGTTTTTGATAATTTTTTTTTAGTTTTATAGAAGTGTAATTCTTTATAATTTTAATGAACTACAATTTTTAATAAATTAAGTTTTAATCGGACTGTTCTGTACAAGCCCACTACCCGCATAGGATCGGACTCGTGCTTTAATTTTACAAGACGGAATTTTAGCTGGATTTTTTAGCCTAGGCCGTAAAAGTTGGCTATCCACTCTAATCCAAGCCAAGCAGGGTTGACCATTTTGTAAGCTCTATCAAGGATATATACAAATAGTTTTCTAGACAATCCTATAAAGCTTAGTTATTCGTTTTAATAATATTAATGCATTAACTCACCTAATACGCGGATAAATATATATTATATAACTAAAAATTACATTTATCATAATATATTCAAAAATAAAAAATATAAATATTGAATAATTATTCAATTTTAAATTATAATAATAAGATATAAGTAAATTAATGAAAATTATAACGATAAGAATAAATATTTATTTTGAAAATAAGGATTTGAATAGAAAAAGATAGAATAAGATTTAATTAAAAATTCTTTATTTCTAGCTTCTTTATTTCTTTTCTAGGAGTTTACTTCTGAAAATTAGATTTATTTGTTTATTAACCCACTTAATATGTGGATAAATATATATTTTTATAATATTAAAATTAAATTTATAATAAATTCATATATCAAAAGTAAAAATTAATAAGAGTTAGAATAGTTTTTGGCAATTATTCAATTAAATTACAATAATAAATTATATTTTCCTACTGAAATCTAATTTACATTATTATTTGATGATAATAAGTTATAATTAAATAAATTAAAATTATAATGATAAGAATAATTGAAAATGATATGATAAGATTTTGGATCTTAATAAAATTTTAAGATTAAAGATTAACATTTATTAACATTTTAAAATTTAAATAGGAAAAATAGAGGAAATTAGTATTAAAGATTTAAAAGGGAAATCTCACCCTCATAAGTAGTGTTTGACATTGACCATCAAATGAGAGAAAAGTTAGACTAAAATCACTAAGAGAGAGAGTAGGGTGAGTGAGTGCCTCACTCTCTAAGGTGAGGTCTCAAAAGTAATATAGAGAATTGATTAAATAATTAACTATGCACCATTGAGTAGTATATATAAATCGGTAGCAATCTCATCTTCCATAATAAAATTTTCTCTAAGTGAGAAAAATCCAATCTTCATCCTTGGAACTTTTTTATAGTTTAATAAATAACAATGAGTATAATTGAGGTAAAATAAATTAAAAAAATTTATAAGATGAGATGACATTTTGCATACCAAAAGTTCAAATGTATGTCAGCCTATGATACATAGACAATAACACTTGCATAGAAAACGTTAAAGAATAATATTAACAAAACATATTTTCAAAATAATCTTCTATGATGGTTAAAAATTATGGGTGTCAATGGGGTTAACTATGGCACGCCATCCCGTTTAACCCGCCAAACATGGCTGGTGAGGGTTAGATCCCTTTAACCCGTCAACTTGGTGGCTTGAGACAAATAGGCTTATGAATTTATGCCTTTTTTAAAATAATTTTTTATTTATTATCTAATCATAATTATTTCAATAGTACTAAGTAAAGAATCAAGCAATCCTAAAGAGCAAAATGATATAATATTTGTACCGTAGCTGGCCGACCAGGTGCTCGGCTAATTAGAAGGGAGATCAATAATTAGCTTATTAAAGATAGGCTCAAGTAGGTTCCATATATACTCCCCGACCGAGTTATTACCTTGGATGACTTCAACAAGCTTCGTCGCTTTTCAAGCTCGTAGCTTGGGAGGCTTATGTAACGTACGTGGCCGACCAGGTACTCGGCCAACCTTAGTAGATACCTACTTAGCACTCCACTGTCAAGAGAGCCAATTTCGATTACGATTGGACAATCACAATTAATGGGGCATATATGACTAATTGACATCTACCTCATGATTACGCTATCCTGCTCTATAACATCTCACTCACTTATTTTATAAATACATATCAAAGGATACCTCATGTATGTTCTCCTACTACTACTCATATTCTCCTGGATTTATACTGACTTGAGCGTCGGAGTCTCTGCAGGTACCCACCACCCAATCTTTCCTCGTGGATCTTCTTCAACAGCCTCTTGTAGATTCTTCCCGGCGTGATCAAGCGGTCCGACCACCATTGAAGAGTATTTTTTAAGAACAATATCTAATACGTGTTATGTATTTTATTATTTATTTTTTAAAAATATTTTTTTTAAACCCATAAAATAAGGTGGGTTAAACTTATGAACTCATTTATGTTCACCGATCAACCCATCGCGCTCTATTTTTGGCGAGCCTAAACTAATAAATCAGTAACTTTTGTCAAGCCACACAAGTTGAGCGTTTATCAATTTAAAAGGTTGCACAAAAAATTACAATTGTAGTAAAAGTATGACACTTAAAACTCTAAAAGTTATTTGAAACATGAAATTTCACGAGGCCGATGTAGTTAATCCATGATTAAAAATCATGAAAAAAGATAGAAAATACCATCTCCCATCGATATTCTATATATCTATATCTATATATCTATTAGAAAGTTAACCCCACCAAGTGTCACGTGTCAAATTTTGTGGAAATTTTTTCCCGTTCAATCCCATTTTTTTTAAACAAGGGTACGGTTGTTCCCTTTTCTTTTTTTTTTCTTTTTAAATTTTTTCTCTCAACAATTTTTTTTACTCCTTAAAATTATTTCTCATGTGTCATGTTTTTTCACTTACATTCTTTAGTTTTTTCATTATCATTTTAATAAAGTGATTTTTTTATAAACCACATGTATATACACCACGTGACACATTCCTCCTTCTACCGTTTCTTTCTTTTTTTGCTTTCTTATCACATATTCGCTTTCTTTTTTTTTTATCATTCTTATATTAAAAAATTTTCTCTCATTATTCGTTCCTATTAATATGTTTAATTACAAGAGTGTTGTTTTTATAAATCACGGGTATCCTCCACAGGGGCAATTGTGCTCTTACTAACTATTTTTCTTTCCTCCCCTTTTGTTGAGTCTCAAATCAATATTTAAATCGGATTCAAGACTCACAAATCCTAAGTTTTAATAGACAACAAATTTGATTTAAAAAGGGTTTATTTATTATGAGAACAGTATCACTTGAAGGTATTTTGCTCTATTGTTTCAGCAAGTAATATAAAGAAGAAGCCTCAAGCTAAACCTACTGATGTGAGGAACCTTTTGAAGAGACAAGACCTGCTGAACTCTTATCTACCTTCTGAAGTGTCACAGAATCATAAAAGAACTGCTGAAGACCTCGTTTTAGCTGTTGACTGAAGCCTGGAAGCTGCCTGCTCAAGTCATCACACATCATTAACGTATGAAGCAAGTTTGATCCTTTTAAGGAATGTTTTCAAAATTCGTTTGTGCTGTCAAAATCATTTTACCTTAAAAGGAATTAATCTGTTGTGCGTGTCAGAGCAAGTGTTGCAGACTTGCAACACCTGCAATTCTAAAAAATCAGAAGCTTTACAGAAGATTGTTTCACAGCGTCTCAATTAGCATTAATGTTATCTCACAACGGTGGATGAAGCTCTCTTCAACGGATTCATTTCAAGACTCTATATATAGCTTCATGGAAGGACTTTGAAGGTGGCAAAGCCCAAAGAGAGATGTCGGCCAAGCTCAATAAGAAATTCTATCAAGCCAACACTCTGCTGAAATTATTTTAAATTTCCTTGTACTTAGATTTTTTCTCATTTGTATCCTGAGTATCACTCAGTTATCCTTTGTATAAGAATTCCTGTGTTTAAGTTTCTCTGAAACTTAAACTTATTTTTATTGTAAACACTGTAAAGTGTCTGAGAGCCTGAAGAGGCTTGGAGGAACAAAGAATACTTGCTGCTGTTAGCCTGGAGAGTCTGTGTTCAAAGAATACTTGTGTTTTAGCCTAGAGAGGGTCGTGTCCAAAGAATAATTGGTGTTAGCCTGAAGAGGCTGGTTCAAACAATACTGGTATCTGATCAGATAGTGGAAAATCAGTGGTGTGTTTGCCCCTAGGACTGGACGTAGCTCTCTGAGTTAGTGGGTGAACCAGGATAAATTCGTTCGCTAAGTTTTCTCAACCCTTATCTCTTACATTCTATTTTTAACTAACCAAGGAGGGTTCTGAAAAGTGGTATTATAAATCTACGCAGAAAAAACAATCTTGTTTTCCACATAAAATCATTTCAAAATCGTTTTACTCAACCTGCTGATTTGTATCAGCAAGTTCTGAAAGCTCCAGTTTCAGAAGGTTGCTCAAATATCTGTTTATCACTTTGCTTGTTCAAAAGGTTTTCAAAACTCTGTAAAGAATTATATAAACACTATTCAACCCCTTTCTAGTGTTTCCTGTGGTTCTAACAGTTGGTATCAGAGCTCAACCTCGGGTTAAGCATCTACAAGTGCTGAGGAAGAAGATCCAGATGGAAACCTCAACAAGCTATGGTGAATATATCTCTGAAGAATGGAGAGCCAATCCCTAGAGGCAGAATGGACCCAGTGAGCAAAAATCAAATGTTCAACTCAAATCCTAAGATCACTTCTGGGGGAGCAAAAATTTCAGATCAAGTATCTGAAATAGGGAGTATATTCTAAGTCTTCTCTATTTAATTTCCCTTCAGATATTTGTATTTCAACCATTCCATTCATTGTAACTCCCAAGACAACAAGAAGTTGTTTTCTTCTTTAGAAAAATGTGTAGAATCTGCAGAAGTTAGGGGGGCCCTCTTGCTGCAGAATCTTCCTGTAACATGCAGAAGCAACAGAAGAACATTGGTGGTGTGAGCTTGCAGAGGCTACAGAAGAATACTGGTGGTGTGAGCCTGCAGAGGCAGCAGAAGAATACTGGGTAGGGCCTGAAGAGGCTGCAAAAGAATACTAGTGGTGTGGTGCACCCAAGAAGTTGTTGTATCAAGGTGATATAGTGAAAAATCTTACTAAGAGTAGGGACTGGACGTAGCCTCAAGGTTAAGAGGTGAACCAGTAGTAAATATTGTATGCATACTTCTTCTATCTTCACTCTCTTTACCTTGAAAGTTTCTTTTGAGATTAAGTCACCATTATACTGCATAAAAAGAGTTTTCAAAACTATCTAATACCTAAGTATGTGACACTTTGAAAATGTTTCTCAAAAAGTAGAAACTATATTTTCTACATATAATATAACCACTTATTATTGCTATCATTTTCTTGTTTTAATCTTTTAATATAAGCCAAGTAACCTACTTGAGCAAAATATATATTAGAAGAAAGTGCAGTATTTTAAAAGATCACAATTCAACCTCCCTTCTTGTGATTGCAACATTTACTTCACATTCACTATCATGGATGATACATGCAGGGACTTCCCTCAGGGTGTCAGCCACTACATTAGCTTTGCCTGGGTGATACTTCAGCTCAAAATCGTAATCTTTCAAGAACTTCATCCATCTCCTCTACCTCATGTTGAGGTCTTTCTGATCAAAGAGATACTTGAGACTCTTGTTATCACTGAAGACCTCAAACCTCACCCCATAATGTTAATGTCTCCAAATCTTGAGGGCAAATACCACACCTACTAATTCTAGGTCGTGGGTAAGGTAGTTCTCCTCATGGGGCCTGAGTTTCCTGGAGGCATAAGCCACCACTCTCCTCCTGCATTAACACACAACCTAACCCATTTCCCGATCCATCACTATAGACCTCAAAGGGTTTGGACAGGTCTGGAAATACTAGAACCGGTGTGGTGTTCAACCTTTCCTTGAGTTCTGTGAAACTCTTCTCACATTTCTCACCTCACACGAAAGCATGACCCTTATGGGTCAGCCAAGTAAGGGGAAACGTTAATAGGGAGAATCCCTTAATGAATCTCTGCTAGTAACAGGATAAACCTAGACAGCTCCTGACCTTAGTTATGGACTTAGGTTTCTCCCACTCAACCACAACTTCTATTTTTCTAGGGTTAACTGACACACCCTCTCTAGATATGACATGCCCCAGGAAATAGACTCGGTCCATCCAAAACTCGCATTTCTCAAGATTGGCAAAAATTTCTTCTCCATCAGCACTCTAAACACAATCCTAAGGTGTTGTTCATGCTCTTCTAAGGTTTGGGAGTAGATAAGGATGTAATTGATGAGCAATATGATAAACTTATCCAGGTAGGGCTGGAAAATCCGATTCATGTAATTCATGAACACGGTTGGAGCATTGGTTAAGCCAAAAGGCATCACCAAATACTCATAATGCCCATATCTAGTCCTAAAAGCAGTTTTGGGGATATCCTCGCTCTTCATTTTGATCTGATGATAGCCTGACCTTAAGTCTATCTTAGAGAAAACTGACTCTCCCCTAAGTTGGTCTAAAAGTTCATCTAACCTAGGTAGAGGATACTTATTCTTCATTGATACCTTATTCAACTGCCTAAAGTATACACACAACATCATACTCCCACTCTTTTTCTTAACCAAGAGCACCTGTGCTTCCCAAGGTGACACACTAGGCCTGATGAACCTTTTTTTATTAACTCCCCCAATTGTTTCTTAAGTTCACTCATTTCCAAGGGTGACATCTTGTAGGGGGCTTTGGAAATAGGCCCTATGCCCGACACAAGGTCTATGGAAAACTCAACCTCTCAATCCGGAGGTAAGGTGGTTACTTCACTAGGGAAAACATCTTGTAACTCCTTAAACATGGTTATACTACTCAAGTCGGATTTAGAATCTACCGCTGAGGAGAGCAGTAAGATGAAACAATGACTCCCATCAGACAGGCATTCAGAAATTTGGGTGAAACTGGACAATAAAATTGGTGGTCTCTCCCTCGAAGGAAGAGGAAGAGTTGGAAAAATAATTTCTTTATTAAAGCAGTGAAGCATAACTTGATTATAGGACAACTAGTTCATGCCTAAAGTGACATCAATGCCCTTCAATGGTAAACAAATCAAATCGACCTCAAAGGCTCTCCCTTGTATCACAATGGGGCATTTCAGGTAAACAATGGAAGTGAGGATTGCCTTGTTGGCTGGGGCAATGACATTTAAATGGAAAGGTAAAGGTATATCATGCAGGTTCAATCTTTCCATACAATCATAAGCAACAAATGAATGTGTTACCCCAGAATCATACAGTACAATTAAAGGAACATCATTCAAAACCCACGTACCTTGCATCAAGTTATCGACCTTAGTCACCGTCTCACCGCTAAGGGTGAAGATCTTCCCGATAGTTTGGGGTTTGGGCTGGTCCCTCTTCTTTGGTCACTCCCGCGCCATGTGACCCGCCTCAAAGCAAGTAGCATTTCCTCTAACCCATCAGACATTCATCATTGTGGTCGTTGCCACACTTAAGACAAGTGGAAATACTAGGAGTGGAGAGGGAGCGACCTGTTTTCCCTTTCCTCCCTGAAACTTTGCCCGAGTGTTCCTTCTGGTAAGTGCTTATTCTCTCTTCCTCTTGCCATCCACCCAAGCCTTCACGACTGGCTTGGGCCCTTCCTCAACCAAACTTTGCTCGATCACCAAGCATTTGATGACCAAAGCGAAGAACTCCCTCAGTTGGAAGATAGCTACTATCTTCTTGATTTCAAGCTTCAGGCCCGACTCTAAGTGAGATCACTTCCAACCCTCATTGTGGCTGGCCTGGAGGAGGGTGTGGTATTTGGCAAGCTCCTCGAGCTTGACCACATATTGTCCCACGTTCACGTTGCCCTGCTTCAGTTGCAGGAACTCCAACTCCTTCTGCTTCCTAACAATATCCAGGAAGTATTTCTCTAGGAATGCCGCTTGGAAGTTGGAACCATTCCCAAGTGAGCAGAATTTCCAAAGAAGCCATCCCAACTCCGGTTCCCTTCCACCAATTCTCGGCCTCACCTTGCAGCATATAGGTTGCAAAGCGCACCTTGAACTCATCCACGAAGACCATGACCTCAAAAATCTTGTTCATGCCATTGAGCCATGAGTTTTCCGCCTTAGGGTTATTGAGTCTCAAAAATATCATAAGGAAAATTATGATGTTTTAGATAACTCACTTCCCAAGTTTTTGCTTAACAAATTTGGGTTAAAATATTTATCATAGATACATATATGTTTAATGATCTATCTATGATTTCAGCAAGCCACTATAAACTTATATAAAGACTGTTTGAAGTGCTTTCAACCCGTCTGAAGAGTTGAAGCAGTCTGAAGGTTCAACCCGTCTGAAGAGTTGAAGCCGTCTGAAGGTTCAACCCGTCTGAAGAGTTGAAGCCGTCTGAAGTCTTTAATGACGTGGCACCCTTTGCTGAAGTTTGTGAAGACATCTCTAAGTTCTTCTGAGTCAAGCGTTCTCTGCTACACGTACCTTTTCAACTTTTATGGCAAGGAACACAGAGACCTTTCCTGGTATATTTGAATTTCATACACCACTGAGGAAATCTCTGCAACGCAGCCTCTACAGCACAATAGTAGCAGCTTTATGGCAGCACCAACCTTGTACAATGTCAGAGAAATCAGAACTCTCAGAAGCATGTCTCACAACGGATTAAATAGCATTTAATGCTATCTGTAAACGGTGGTTTTTCAACGGATTGAAGTTTCAACGGATTGAAGTTTCAACAGATTGAAGATTGGGTATAAATACCTCTTCATGAAGACCATCAGTAGTTAGTGATTCATTTACAAGAAAGTCTAAGAGAATATCACGCTGCAAGTTTTTATTCTTTAAAAACACTCTGATAAAATTATCTTTGTACACAATTTGTATATCCTGAGCATACCTCAGTTATATTGTACATTGTCTCTGTTTAAGCTTCAAACTGGTATAGTTTAAAAGCTTAGACTTTTTCTTTGTAAATTTGTTTTGAGCCTGGAGAGGCTTGTCTGTAAAAGAATACTTGGTTGTTGAGCCTGGAGAGGCTTGTCTGTAAAAGAATACTTGGTTGTTGAGCCTGGAGAGGCTTGTCTGTAAAAGAATACTTGGTTGTAGAGCCTGAAGAGGCTTGACTGCAAAAGAATACTTGTAATCTTGGTAAAGATTAAGAGAAAATCCAAGTGCTAGTTGGCATTGGGACTGGACGTAGCTCACAGTGGTAGTGAGTGAACCAGGATAAATCTCTTGGCTAAGTTTTCTTACCCTTATCTCTTGTCAATTTATTTATACTAATCAAAGGGTGTTGAAAAACTGTTCTGATATTTTAAAAGCAAGAAACCTTTTAAAAGATATTTTCAGAAGCCGTCTTAAGAAACTTCAGACAACCTTAAACCTGTCTGAAACTTTTTAAAACTCACTGTTTGCGAAAAGCTTCCATAAAATATTAAGAAACATTCATTCAACCCCCTTCTAGTGTTTCCCTGTGTTTCTACAGTTGGTATCAGAGCTCAACTCAGGGTTGAGCACCTAACAAGTGTTGAGGACTAAAGATCCAGATGGAAGCTTCCAACAACAGGCAATACACAGAAGGAGCCTCTATTACAAGACCCCCAGCATTCAATGGAGTGGACTACCACTACTGGAGGGATCGTATGAAGTTGTTCATTGAGAGCAACAACATTGATGTCTGGGACGTGGTCACTGATGGAGACTATGTGCCTATGCATAATGGAGTGCCAATACCTAAGGCTGAATGGACCTTGGAGCAGAAGGCTAGAGTTCAAATGAACGCTAAAGCCAAACTCTATCTGATATGTTCTTTGAATAAATCAGAGTATGAGAAGGTTCATGGATGTTCATCTGCCAAGGAGATTTGGGATACTCTTGCAGCTGCCCATGAAGGGACTGAGACTGTAAGCAATCCAAAATCAGCATGCTCATACATCAATATGAGATGTTCAAGATGGAAGAATCTGAAACCATTGATCAAATGTTTGGGAGGTTTCAGACCATAACTAATGGACTCAGGTCTTGGGTAGAACTTATGAATCTGGAGACAACAATAGAAAGATTCTAAGAAGTTTGCCTAAGTCCTGGAGACCCAAAGTTACAGCCATTCAAGAGGCAAGAGACTTAAACTCTCTTAGAATGGAAGAACTGTTGGGATCTCTCAAAGTTCATGAGCTTGAGCTTGGGGAAGATGACATCCAGAAGAAATCTCTAGCACTAAACTCCAAGGCCAAACAGCCTAGGCATGGCAGCATGAAGCTATGCAAGCTGAGGAAACTTCAGAAGCAGATGAAGATTCTGAAGATAGTCAGAAGATGATGATCTTGCTCTTCTCAGCAGGAAAATCAAGAGGATGCTGCAGAACAGAGGAAAGTTCAGAAAGAACCAACCCTCAACCTCTAAAGTAGGTAAGTCAGGTAAGGATTCTCAAAATGACAAAATTATTGTTATGAGTGTAAACAGCCAGGTCATATGAAGGCTGATTGTCCAAGATTGAAGAAGAACAACTTCAAAAAGAAGAAGTTCTTCAAAAAGAAGAAGGTCTGATGGCAACATGGGAGGATCTTGATGAGTCTACCTCAGAAGAAGAGGAAGACACTTCAGAAGAGGCCAACCTGTGTCTTATGGCCAGCCTGCCCTCATCAGACAGCTCAGAGTCTGAGGTATTTCCCTTAACTCTGCAAGAAATGTATGATGACCTGATGGAAAGTTCCAAGGAACTCTTCCATGAGTATAAGAATCTGTCCAAGGCCCACACAGAAATGTGTAGTAAATATGAGGCTCTTGAGATAGAAAATATTATGCTCAAGGAAAAGATCTTGTGACTGAAAGCAGCAGTTCTCAAACTGTGTCTGAAGAAAACAAAAAACTTCAGAAACAAGTTGAGGAACTGACAAAAGACTTAGCCAAATTTGTCAAAGGAACAGAAAATCTTAACAGATTGCTTGGCAATCAAAGACATCCTCTTGACAAAAGTGGTCTAGGCTTTTGTGATCATGATACTTCTGAACCTCATATTTTCAAAAATTTTACTAGAGGCAAAAAAAAGCTATTGGGTGTTCTCACTGTGGTAAGCCTGGACACAATGTGGCTCAGTGCAAACACAAAGGGAAAGCAAAACCCAAACCTAACAAGAAAGGACCCAAAAGAATATGGGTACCTAAGAACTTGATCATTCCTGTTGCAGATGTGTTTAACAGGACAAAGGAAACCCCACAAATGGTACCTGGACAGTGGGTGCTCGCGACACATGACAGGAGAAAGGTCTTTGTTCCAAAACCTTAGGCCCAGAGCAGGAGGTGTGGTCACCTTTGGTGGAAACAGCAAGGGAAGATCACAGGAATAGGGACTGTAGGTATATCTCCTCTATCCCTTATTAAGAATGTTCTTCTAGTAGAGGGACTTCAGCACAATCTACTGAGCATAAGTCAATTGTGTGACAGTGGATATGTGGTCTCCTTTACTAAAGAAGGATGTATAGTCAAAGACTCTCTTGATCAAATCCTTTTTACTGCTAAGAGACACAACAATGTGTATAAAATTGATCTAGAGGAGTTGGCAAGTCAAAATGTAAAATGTTTTATCTCTGTTGAAGATGAAAAACAGATTTGGCACCAAAGACTTGGGCATGCCAGCTTGAGATTAATCTCAAAGTTAGCAAAATACAACCTTGTTAAAGGACTGCCCAAGCTTTCTTACAAATCTGACATTTTATGTGAAAGCTGTCTGAAAGGGAAACAAACAAGACACTCTTTTAAGAGTAAGGATGTTGTTTCCACTAGCAGACCTTTAGAACTGTTACATATTGACTTGTTTGGTCCTATTAGAACAGAAAGCATTAGTGGTAAAAAATATGGTTTGGTCATTGTTGATGACTATTCTAGATTCACATGGGTGTTATTCCTAAAAGCAAGGATGAGACTTTCAGGAATTTCACAATATTCTGCAAGAAGGTACAGAATGAAAAAGGATTCTGTATATCTGTTATCAGAAGTGATCATGGTGGAGAGTTTGAGAATGCAAACTTTCAACTGTTCTGTGATGAGAATGGGATCTCACACAATTTCTCTGTGGCAAGAACACCTCAGCAAAATGGGGTTGTTGAGAGAAAGAACAGAAGTTTGCAAGAAATGGGGAGAACCATGCTCAACTCATGCAATCTACCAAGATCTTTCTGGGCAGAAGCTATTAACACAGCTTGCTACCTTCAAAACAGAATATTGGTAAGACCAATTCTGAAAAAACTCCTTATGAATTGTGGAAAGGAAGAAAACCCAACATATCATATTTCCATCCCTTTGGATGTGAGTGTTTTATACTCAACACCAAGGATGATCTTGGAAAATTTGATGCAAGATCTGACAAAGGATTTTTCATAGGATATTCTGAAACATCTAAAGCCTATAGAGTGTATAACTCTAGAACTTTAATTGTAGAGGAATCAATTCATGTTAAATTCAATGACAAGAAAGAGACTGATAGGGAACTATCAGATCTAGAAGATGATTTTGCAGGAATGGAGCTGAATACTCATGTCAGCAGGAAGGATGAACAGGTGTCTGAAGCACCATCTGTCACTGAACCTCTTCAGACAAATGTTGAGTCTCAGACTGATCTTGTATCACCTCAGAAACCTGACTGGAGATACAAATCACATCATCCAAAAGAGCAAATCATTGGCAGCACTTCAGAAGGAGTTAAGACAAGATCAAAATTCAAGAATCTGAATTCTCTTGCTCTCCTGTCTGAAATTGAGCCAAAGAACATTGATGAAGCTCTGCATGATGAAGGGTGGATCCTAGCCATGCAAGAGGAGCTAAATCAATTTGCTAGGAGTGATGTCTGGACACTTGTTCCTAAACCCCATGGGAAAACAATTATTGGAACCAAATGGGTGTTCAGAAACAAGCTGTCTGAAGAAGGAAAGTGGTCAGAAACAAAGCAAGATTGGTGGCTCAAGGGTACAATCAACAAGAAGGTATTGACTTCACTGAAACCTTTGCCCCTGTTGCTAGGTTAGAAGCAATTAGAATTCTTCTCTCTTATGCTGTAAATAATGGCATCAAACTATATCAAATGGATGTCAAAAGTGCTTTTCTCAATGGATTCATTGAAGAAGAAGTTTTTGTTAGACAACCCCCTGGTTTTGAAGACATTGCTTTTCCTGATCATGTTTTCAAATTGAAAAAGGCTCTTTATGGTCTGAAACAAGCCCCAAGAGCTTGGTATGACAGATTGAGCAGTTTTCTTATCAAAAATGGTTTTGAAAGAGGAAAAGTAGATACCACTCTTTTTAGAAAACAGTCTAACAAAGATTTATACTTGTCCAGATATATGTTGATGATATTATTTTTGGTTCAACTAATTCTTCTTTGTGCAAGAGTTTTCTGAGTTGATGCAATCAGAGTTTGAAATGAGTTTAATGGGAGAACTAAAATTTTTCTTAGGACTTCAAATTAAGCAAGATTCTGATTGTATATGGATCCATCAAGAAAAATATACAAAAGAAATGCTTAAGAAGTTCAACTTGAGTGATTGCAAACCCATGTCAACTCCTATGCATCCCACTGCTCTTTGAGCAAGGATGAAAAAGAAGAACCAGTGAATCAAACTTTATAGAGGAATGATTGGCTCTTTATTGTATCTAACAGCAAGCAGACCTGACATAATGTTCAGTGTATGTCTGTGTGCTAGATTTCAATCAGATCCAAGAATACTCATTACAAAGCTGTTAAGAGAATTTTTAGATATCTAAGGTACTACTAATCTTGGTCTATGCTATAAGAGGAGCAAAGATTGCAGGTTAATAGGATACTGTGATGCTGACTTTGCTGGAGATAGAATAGAAAGAAAAAGCACCAGTGGAGGATGTCATTTCTTTGGAAATAACATGATCAGCTGGTCAAGCAAAAGGCAAAGCACCATTGCTTTATCAACAGCAGAAGCAGAATATATTTCAGCAGCCAGTTGTTGTTCACAACTGCTATGGGTGAAGTATCAACTTGAGGATTTTAATATTCCTATCTCTGCTATACCTGTTCTGTGTGATAATACTAGTGCTATTAATTTGTCTAAAAATCCTATTCAACATTCTAGGGCAAAGCATATAGAAATCAAACATCATTTCATTAGAGACTATGTTCAGAAAGGTGTTTTTGATATTCAGTTCATTGACACAGAGCATCAATGGGCAGATATATTCACAAAACCCCTGGCTGAAGATAGATTTAAGTTCATACGCAATAATTTGAACATACATGCATTCTCTAAAAATTGATTGTGTATGATATCATGCTTCTGAAATTTGCTATCTGAATTTTGATGTCTGAAATTCCAGTATGTCTGAAACAAGTGACATGTCTGAAATTTTAGGTGTCTGAAATTTTGTGTGTGTGTCTGAAATTTCTCACTTGTCTGAAGTGACTGGCTGACGTGGCTATCTGAGACGGTTGAATTCCATTTATTTTGTCTCTTCCACTTCGCACGTTACCCAAGTCTGCGCAGCCGTACAGGGCATCATTGCATCATGGGTCTATAAATGCAGGAGTAAGTGTGTCGAGGAAGCCTTACACTCTCTTTCCTCAACATACTGCTTAATCTTCTTCTCTGCACAAGCAACCGTTTTCTCTCAAAGTTTTCTCTGCAACTTTCAATGGCACCAAAGAAGGCTTCTAGTTCTGGTGGAAATGTGGTTAGATCAAAGGGAGTGAACCTTGAAGAGCTTCGCGACCTTGGCATGGATTTGGTTGAAGAGTTCGATGCTGCTGGATGGACTTCTTTCTTTGACCATATTAACTGTCAATGGCATGAACAGAGTGTGGTGGATTTCTGGGCTTCTGCTCGAGGAATACCCAACTCTAAAGGGTATATGAAAGCATCAAGGCTACTGTTCTAGGGATTCCAGTGTTTGTTGATGAAGGAATCCTTCTACCATCACCAGTGTAAAGGCTGAAGGTGCAACCTTCACTCCTGGGTGGGAGTTGAAGAATGGTGGGCAAAAGCTGTATACAAAGATGTGTATGGTGGAAGAACCTAAGTCCCTTGATTCTAAGCATTTGCTGGAAAAGCAGAGTTCTACATTCCATCTTAGGGTGTCAATAATCCCTAAGAGTGGAAGCAGAAACCGTGTCTGAGTTGGAGAGATTCTGTATGATTCACTTGCTGCAGAAAAAGAAGGTTAATCTTCCAAGCATCATCATGTTTCACATGCAGAAGAAGATTAGAGACTCTGCTGGAAATCTTCCTCACAATACTCTCATTATGAAGGTACTCATGCACTTTAAGGTACCTGTTGAAAGACTTTGTGATCATAAATCTCCTATTTTCTTTGGTGAGCCAAACCTAAAGAGCATGAAGATCAAGATCATTCCAAGGCCTCCATCTCCTACTCTGAAGGAGAGTGTTCTTTCTGAGAAGGCCTCAAGAAGAGGAAGCACCATTGAACTTCTTGAGCAAGAGCTTCAGGGAGACATTAGAAAAGGAGAGTTCAAGCCCTCTAAGTCATCCCCTCAACTGAAACTGAAGAAGCTCCCTGTAGGAGTTCAGCAAAGGTATCTTTAGAAGCTACACATTTGCATGTTCAGACATCTGAACCTGTTCAGAAGGCTTTGCAAAAGCCAACTAAATGGTGGGTCAGGGTTCTGAAAATGTGAACACTCCTACTCCTAAGCCTACTTCTGAAACAGAAGGACAGGCTCATGAGGAAGAGGTAGCTGTGATTGTTCTGTGAATGCTTTTATGATTTTACTGAGATTGTTTTAATGTTTTAATGATATGCTATGAAGTTCCCTTTGATTGATGACAAAAGGGGGAGTATTAAAACTAACAAAATCTGAAGCAATTACAGGTCTCAGGGGAGAGTAGTATTTGATCAGAATTGAGATCACAATCTGAGGGGAGTTATCTTTTATACTTAAAACTCTTTTCAGATTTATGTATTTTAAACAAATTTGTCATCATTAATAAGGGGGAGAATGTTGAGTCTCAAAAATATCATAAGGAAAATTATGATGTTTTAGATAACTCACTTCCCAAGTTTTAATGCTTAACAAATTTGGGTTAAAATATTTTTCATAGATACATATATGTTTAATGATCTATCTATGATTTCAGCAAGCCACTATAAACTTATATAAAGACTGTTTGAAGTGCTTTCAACCCGTCTGAAGATTGAAGCCGTCTGAAGTCTTTAATGACGTGGCACCCTTTGCTGAAGTTTGTGAAGACATCTCTAAAGTTCTTCTGAGTCAAGCGTTCTCTGCTGCACGTACCTTTTCTACTTTTACGGCAAGGAACACAGAGAACTTTCCTGGTATATTTGAATTTCATACACCACTGAGGATATCTCTGCAACGCAGCCTCTGCAGCGACAATAGTAGCAACTTTATGGCAGCACCAACCTGTACAGTGTCAGAGAAATCAAACTCTTAGAAGCATGTCTCACAATGGATTAAATAGCATTTAATGCTATCTGTAAACGGTGGTTTTTCAACGGATTGAAGTTTCAACAGATTGAAGATTGGGTATAAATACCTTTTCATGAAGACCATCAGTAGTTAGTGATTCATTATACAAGAAAGTCTAAGAGAATATCACGCTGCAAGTTTTTATTCTTTAAAAACACTCTGATAAAATTATCTTTGTACACAATTTGTATATCCTGAGCATACCTCAGTTATATTGTACATTGTCTCTGTTTAAGCTTCAAACTGGTATAGTTAAAAGCTTACTTTTCTTGTAAATTTGTTTTTGAGCCTGGAGAGGCTTGTCTGTAAAAGAATACTTGGTTGTTGAGCCTGGAGAGGCTTGTCTGTAAAAGAATACTCGGTTGTAGAGCCTGAAGAGGCTTGACTGCAAAAGAATACTTGTAATCTTGGTAAAGATTAAGAGAAAATCCAAGTGCTAGTTGGCATTGGGACTGGACGTAGCTCACAGTGGTAGTGAGTGAATCAGGATAATCTCTTGGCTAAGTTTTCTTACCCTTATCTCTTGTCAATTTATTTATACTAATCAAAGGGTGTTGAAAAACTGTTCTGATATTTTAAAAGCAAGAAACCTTTTAAAAGATATTTTCAGAAGCCGTCTTAAGAACTTCAGACAACACGTTAAACCTGTGTAAAACCTTTTTAAAACTCATTGTTTGCGAAAAGCTTCCATAAAATATTAAGAAACACTATTCAACCCCCCTTCTAGTGTTTCCCTGTGTTTTCTACAAGGGTCATAAGCTCCGAAGCTGCCAAGCCCTAGACAAACGGGTCCATCACTACCACAGGGGGTGGAGGTGGTGTCCCCGCCGGTCACCGACTCAGCTCCTACAGTATTGCATGGCAGTGGCATGCTGCTCCCGCGCTGCTGCATCCTGATCGCGGGCTCCTACCGCCTACTTCCCCATCATCTGAGAAAGCTTTTGTAGTGCTATGGACAAAAGGTCGAGATTAGGACCCGGTGCAGAGGTGGTGGAGGATTAGCTCGCGATCCGCCTCTCCTTCCACCAGCCATGATACTATACACATCATTAGTAAAATATCGAGGTGATCAGTCTCTCAGTTTCATAATAATTAAAGATAATAGCTAACTTTAGGAGTCACTCAAATCCACAATCCAATTGGATTGAACTGCTCTGATACCGTAATGTCACGTCCTAATTTCTAAATTCAAGAATTATGACTGTTGGAAGCACAATTCTTAAATCTGTGAAGTTATTTCGCACCATTAATGATATCGACATTCAAACACATAAACAATAGCTTAGGTAATCCAACAGTTACTTAAGCGTAAACATCAATACATTCATCTAATAATTCAATAATGTGCCAACACTGGCTCAATGCAACATAACACATAAATCTATAGCCATAATGGGATACAATTATACATGTGTCTTGAATTAACAAAAGGAATCCACAAAGGCCTCACAAGTACTAAAATATCCCACCAAAAAATGCATTAATATGCCTATACAAAATAAACTAAGTCAAAAGAATTGGGTCATGGTGAGACCCTTCCAAAAGCTCCAATCCTCGGGTCATGCATCAGAACGGGAACCCTGCATGTCTGAATATGAACCACAACGTATGGTGAGACTAACGTCCCAGTGAGTGTGATAAAAGCAAGCAGTGTGGGAAGAACAAACATATGATGTGCAACAACCAATCCATATACTCAATCAAATCATAAGTCAAACAAGATAAGAAATGTAGTGTTAGTCCTCAAGTGTTTAACCCAACCACCCTAGGGGTCTTTCCACTTTACATGAGGCTAGACTGAGCTCGATTAACAGGAACCGTCGTTCCTAAAGGCCATTAGGACCTTACCCTTAAACTGTGATAGATTTTAGCAAGCAAACATGTATAAGTTTTTCATATAAAAAAAACATGTATAAGTTTTATCATGAATAGATTAAATTCCTCTTTGGCCATAGGCCCATGAATACTCATCTTTACATGATTAGGGTTCATTAACATAAGGCATGATCATAATAAACATGACTACGCACAATCAAACTATTCCATGAATTCAAGGGTAGTTTAGGAAATGATACACATTCATGACAAATTTATTGTAATAAACTAAATTAACCAACTTCCTTAATCCGTGTGAAGTAGTCAAAAGGTTCTTATAATTAGGATTGTAGGGAGTACCATTTAATGATTTATATGAATTATTAATTTTTTTTCATTGGGTTTTTTATTTTTCATATGGTTCCGAATGTATTTAAAAAGGATAAAAATTATTAAGTACAATAATTGTGCGCACCAAGTGTTATTTTTACTATATTTGTTTACAAAATTAGATTTAAGAGAGAAAAATAAAAACTTTTACACTCTTTCCACTTATCTTATTATATGGATTGACCCGTAAACCACATATCTGATGGGGGAAAAACAACACAATAACAATACAGAGCACACTCAAACAGTTAATGCAGCAGAAATAAATCCCCCTAACTTGCAAGAATCTATGGGGAGCAACAACAAATGAATAGTAATAACAAATCACCAAAGTCACAAACAAGACGCCAAGATTTTAACGTGGAAAACCCCAAGCAAGGGTAAAAACCATGGGTCGTCTAGACCAAAGAAATAGCTCCACTATGATCAACAAAGGGTAAAAAAGAGTTTCAATCAAGTGCACAAAATAGTGCTAACACCCATCCAAACAACAAAACAATAAAGCTTACAAATTGGAAGATGAAAAACCCCAAATACACAGCTACTATGCGAATTGAATATCTCCCTTCTTAGACCTCGTATAAACGATCCAACCGTTCAGAATGAAGAACCAGAAGTTCTGAACCTACTGCCAATTTTCAGCTCGATCCAACAGTGAACGAACCTTCAATAGCGGTTTTACAGTTGTAGCTCTGTGTAAAAACGAGAATGACTTTCTCTCTTCCTCTCTCTCAAAGTGTTGGTGTTCTAAGTGACTTTAGACCTTTCCCTTACTCTAATGCTGACTTTAGACTCCTCTCACTTAGAGTGTGTTTGGTAAAACTAGCTGAAAAGCTAGCTGAAAGCTGAAAAGCTAGCTGAAAGCTGAACAACTAGCTAGTTGAAAGTGTTTGGTAAAACTAGCTGATCAACTAGTTGAAAGTTATAAAATGACAAATAAGGACATCGCTAATTATTGGATCAAATCTTAATATTTTGTTATTACATATTTTCAAATAATTATAAATTTATATTTTAGTTTATTTAAAATTATTTATAAGGCATCATTAATTATTGGATCAAATCTTAATACTTTGTTATTACATATTTTCAAATAATTAAAATTTTATATATTTTAATTTATTTAAAATTATTTAAAGACATCACTAATTATTAGAACAAATGTTAATATTTTGTATTACATATTTTCAATAATTATAAATTTATATATTTTAAATCTATTTAATAATGATTCATGTAAATAATGTGATTCATGAAAATAATATGTTAGTGTTTATTAAAATTTAAATAATATGTGATTCGTGTAAATCTTAATATTTTGTTGGTTCACTATCCTTTTATCATTCGTTTCGTAATTTATGATTCATGTAAATAATATGTTAGTGTTTTATCGTGATTGTAACAAGTGTAATATTAAAACAATAGGTATAGTAATCCATAACATATAAAATAAGTGCAACATTCAAGAATTAAAATAAGAAGTGTAACATTAAAATAATAATCCAAAAAAAGTAGTAATTCATAACAATATAAAAATAAATATATCATCTAGCATTCCATAATAAATCAACAATGTTGTTACGAATCATCCCAGTAGATCTCTCTTCCACCAACAATAGCAGAGAATTAAGATTTACATGAATCACATCCACCAACAATAGCAGAAAATTATATTATAAATTTCTAATAAACCAGAAAAAACACAGATGAAAGTTATAAAAGCAAACACTATAAACTAGAAACTACAAAATGGGACCAAAGTGAGGCAAATTAACAAGAAAACCTGTGTGTAGGAGACTATTGGAGTAGGAAGTGAATGGGAATGGAGAATGAAAGCTGTCAGAGTCAGAGACTAGAAAAACCCTCTCAGAGAAAGAGAGTGAGATATTAATGAGGATAAATTTGTAAAAAAACTTCAGCCGGTAGCTGAAAATAGGAGCTTTTTTGGAAAAGTTAATTCAGGTAGCTTTTCTAAAAAAGCATGTAGCTACCTTTCCAAACATAACTTTTTTTGGTTTCGGTAGTTGAAATGGCTAGCCAAACACACTCTTAGATAAGTAAGATATCAAGTGTACTTCTCAATTGAGACCTTTTAATCTCCGGATCGGAATGGAGCCCAATACCCAACATATAAACCACGTATCAAATACCTAGCTTGAAATGTGGGGTAATTTAATGGAAAAGTGACCTAAGCAACTCCAATTATAAGTCCTGTAAAAACAAGTGTGCATGATCAATATATAAAGCTGATGAGATGGACATTAAACTTAAAATCAAACATCTAGATGCTATAAATAAAGTAGATCTGGCATTATATTTGTACAACTAAAAATAAAGTAGAACTGACAATAAAATAAAAGGAGAGGACGAGAGGGAAGGGGAACAGTAAAATATACATCATCATAATAATAATTCAAATAAGTGAAGAATCCCTTGGAGATGACAACACCACAGGGTCAGAAGTAAATATAGTGATTATCCCACTTTCATCAACATCTATCACAAGGATGACATGTTTTTGTAGGTATAACTCTAGCCCAAGCAATCACAGCAGCCTACGTGGTCAGCTTCACGTGCTTAGCATATGTGACACCATTGGGCTTATGCTTCATTTGTGGGAGTTAGAGTTTGAAAAGGATATTTGGACCCAATCTTCAAATGACTATACAACAAGGTGACACACTGAAGAGATGTAAAGTTTAGTGAAACCACGTGAACATCTCCTCAATTTGTTCCATTTTGACAAGTGTTGTATTACTGTTACCACACAGGTCCACGTGCGAACCCATTGGTTTTTTTTGCATACATTCAAAACATATGATTATTTTTTTGAATTTATGTATAAAATAATTTATATCGATATATTGTGTTATCATATTATTTAAAAATGTATGATATTTTATGTATATTAAATAAGTTTAATATAAATTAATATACATTGTAAATATAAATTTTTTTTATATAAACACTCAATAATGTGTTATTACATAATTTATTAAATTTAATATATAACACGTCATATTTATTAAGTGAGGTGCATGGCGATAAATCATTGAATATATGTGTAAAATTTCTTTATATTATATATCAATTAAATCCATATTAAAACATATACATCAATGACATCATTAGACGGGTGTAATTTTTTTACATACAGTGTATACCAATTGTTTTTTTTTTAAATCAAATTTAAGTTTTAAATCATGATTAAAAGATCTTAATATTAACATATGATATTTATTGAAAATATCAAGCTCTTCAAAAACACTAGTACCAGGAGGTAGGAGCAACATAAGTGTAATTAGCAAAGACAAAGTGGCTGCTTTAAATCATCTTATTATGTTGTTGTCCAATATCTTCACTTCAGATAATCAGGTGCATAGGCCAGGGTGTCTCCACCCTCCACAAATTAATTAAGAGCAACGACAATTAACTTACTCATCAGTCATCAGCATTTTATTTAATTGCGCACATGAAATAATGATGATTGGATATGATCAAGAACTCAAGCATTAGGAAAGTGTTTTATTCGGAATTGTAGAGTTTTTTGTTTTCAAGAATAGAGTTTCAACCTATGGCCTCCTACAGATTTTCTAAGCTGTAAAAAAATATTTTTATTTATCTATTTACTTAATTATAAATTAAATATTATAAAAATTACATTGTTCTCAATTATATCTCTATATTAATTTTAAATAGTAATAAATGTTTCCTTATTGAAAGACATAATTAAAAATTGATTTTTTAACGTGTACAATGTTTAGGAATGGTAATGGGTAAGGTTTGGGTAGGATATTATAGTATCTATCCTCATACCCGCGTTTTAAAAAAATACTCGTACGAGTAAACTGTCAATTTGATCCCTGAAAATGTTGCTCATTGTCAAGTTAGTCCCTGAATAACAGAAATTAAAATTAAATCCCTGAAACTGTAGTTCGTCCGTCAAAACAGTACCTCTATTAACAAAAGTAAATCTTTCAGGACTTTGGCAATGATTTGTTAGTTTTAGTGATTTATTTGAATTTACGTACTAATATTTGAAGGATTAAATTGATAGTAAGTATCAATTTACAGGGACTGAATTATACTTATGTTAACAGAAGGACTATTTTAACGGATGAAATACAAATTCAGGGACAGATAGTAATTTAATTTATTTATTAATTTTCATTATTTTATTACTAATTAATTAATGATATAAATATATATATATATTAAATTAATCACATGTATATAATTAATTAATTATATATATTATATAAGTGCGAGCTTGGATAGGGTAGGGTATCGTAGTAACCGTACTCGCACCCGTACCCATTAAAAAATACGGGTAATTACTCATACTCGGACCCAAACCCATTTGGGGTAACCCATTGTGGATAACTTTTGTGGGTACCCACGAGATCTGGGTCCAATTGTCATCCCTAACAATGATATACATGATAATAAATCAAACATGAAAAGTATTTTATTGAAAAATGTAACATTTTATATTATCAATAAATTGAATGTTGTGACCGGGGGTGAAGCTATTCAAGGGCTAAAGAGGACCATTGCCCCGTCGTTTCTTTTTAAAAAAATTATATATATATATATATATATATGAGGAGGGTTCAGATTACACCAGTATAAGTTACACCAAGTATTACATCGCTGATAACTACAAATTAAATGTGTTTTTTAGTAATCCAACCGTGGAAAATGAGTACGAGTACGGGTACTTAAGTACAATGCCAAATAGTTGATTAATGTAAAATAACATAAAAAACATGTTTACATAGATTTTTTTTATATAAATTCTATTTTATTTTCTATAAAAAATTACAATATTTGGTAATTATAATTTCATATATTATTATTATTTTAAATTCTTATTAATTTTTAATGATAAAATATCATATTAAAATTAAAAAAATAGTTAAATAATGAAAATAAAAAGAATAAAATAAAATTAAAATAATTCATAAAATTTTTAAATTACTTACACTATTTATGCATGTGTATGTATATATAAATTATAAGTGTTATCTTAATTCGTTATTTTATAATAAAAAAATTACAGGGGATGGGCTAATTGATTAAGAAAAAGTTTAGCTATGTTTTTAGTTCCAAAAATATCACGATTTTTTCATTTGGTCCTCCTTTTATTTTTTTCTAAAGTAGTCCTCCAAAAATGATTTTTTCCTAACTGGCCCCTCCGTTTTTCAAACTAGTTCCTATAAAATATCAAGATTTACAAACTAATCCCTCCAAAATATCGCGATTTTCCCAAATGGTCCATCTGTTTTCAATGCCACATCAGCTCTTTATGGTAAAAAAACATCAGAGGGACCATTCGGGGAAAAACATTTTTGAATGATCACTTTGGAAAAAAAAATAATGGGCGACAAAATGAGAAAAACGTATTTTGGGGGACAAAAAATGTAATTAAACATAAAAAATTATAATATTGCCCCCCTTTCCCTTACACTCGGTTTCTGGCTTTGTCCCTGGTTGTTATAGTTTTAATTTATAATAAATCCTTTCCAGTTTTGATTTATTAACTTGTGTTGCACATGTTAGAAAAACTGATTTAATATATATATATATAATGGGTCTATAGTAAAAAAATTAAAAATATTTTTTATAAAAATAAGAATTTTAATTACATTTTAATATGTATGTATTTTATCATGATAGATGGATAAATAAAAATAAAACATTATAAATGTCCAAATAAGATTCTATAAAGTTATACAATGCCAAGAAAAGGGAGTAAAAAGTAAAAGCAACTTTTTTGTCATTTTTGTATATTAATTTTTAAAATTAAGAAATAAAATTACATTTGTGTAATTATTAATAAAAGTAAAAAATAATACAAAATATATGTAACATCCCAAATTTGAAATCCTTTTCATAAATGAAATTAGAGTAAAAGGTTTTCATAAAAGGAAATAGGTAAAAGGGGGGTTTAAAACTAAATTTGAAAGGCGATTCTGGAGGATTTTCGCTCAAGCGAGAAGATCCTCGCTTGAGCGAGAATATCAGTCAAAATGAGAAATTTGAGTACTGATGTTTTTGCTAAGCGAGAAATCTCTCGCTTAAGCGCAATTGGTCCAGAAATGAGGGGTGCTCTCTAGATGATTTTCGCTTAAGTGAGGAGAGGCTCCCCCAAACGAAAGTAAGTTCTCGCTCAAGCGAGAATGTCCAGAAAAGAGGTACTCTCTAGAGCATTTTCGCTCAAGCGAGAAAGTCTCGCTTGAGCGAGAGTAGGCGAACTCAGTTTTTAAAATAGAAAGGTTAGGGCATTTTGCTCTCATTAATACCGTTTATTACACTTCTAGAGAAAGGAACGTAGAGAGAAGCTCTTCTAGCTTAGGAGAAAGAGAAGGAGAAAAATGTTGTTAATACCATTATTACATTTATTACACACTCATTTTGGGCAAAACGTCCCAAATGCTCCTTACTCTTATCCTTTTCTTTGTCTTGTAATTGATTGTTTGGTTGAGTTCTTCATGTTTATTACAATTTGTACGGTTCCATTTGTCAAGAGCAAGAGTTAGGTTATGTTAAGTTAGGGCTTTGCCGATAGTCTTGATTATGCCATGAATGTGTATGCTTCAAGTTAGAATAATCATGAGATTGATAAATGAATTTTGGTTTCAGCCCAAGTTAAGATTATGAGTGATTTGGGTTTCGGCTCCTAGATAATATAAGGGTTTCGTGTAACATCCCGAAAATTAGGACTCTAAGAAAGGTAAGAGAAATCACAGGATAAGGCTGAGCCTAATGTGGTTGGTAGAACTACCTGCACTACGGGCATTCAGCACTAACTGCAACTGTGTCAGAGTCGTGCGAAGTCCTCCTCCAACTATTGGTACTGGGCCTGACAGTGGTCAATCCTCTCTTTAGTTCGGCTAGCCTGCAACTTTGCTTCAATGACTTCCTGCCGCAGCGCCTCGTCAGATGAATGTCGTGACCCGTCGCTCCCACTGTTGTGGGCCCAAGACTCTTGAATGAGGATGGTCACACAGGAAGAATGTTGGTTGACAAGATCTCGGTGCCACCAGCGACATCCTTCCAGATTTGTAACTTGGTTGACACATTTGTGATGGAGTTGTCCCCCATCTGTGACTCCACCTCCCTCAGGCGGTCATGGTAGTTTGTCTGTTGAGTAGAGATAAACATATAATTAGTTAGTTATTTTATTTCAAATATATCAAATTATATAAAAAACACTAGTAATTTGACTTACATATGTGGACCGCGCTCGGTCATCCACCCAGCCACCACCATTTTTTGTGGGTGGCCATAAAAAATTCATCGGGATCTACATCTGTTAGACTTAAGCTACATTAGAAGATACAAGTTATTCATCACGTCTCTCATATATTAAGAAGTTTGGTTTTGTTGTAGGAAGTAGAAGTTTATATTTCAATTCATTTTGCGGTGCCAAACAAGTTTCAATAGATGTGGCACTTGTATTGTTTTTTTTAGCATTAGGCAATTGATATGTGTTTGTTAATTGGTCTTTACTTTGTTTGTAATCAAGAAAGTTGAACTCATGTTTTTTTTTCAAGTTTGGATAGCTTGGAAGATAAATTACTCAACCAAGTTGATTTGCCACCGGTATAATCGATTACTTAAGTTGGTAATTGACCCCAAGTTGAATCGAAACTGAAAATGGCATCATTTCAAGTACAGGAACGAAAATGATCGATTGCCTAATAAATATAATCGAATACCACTGCACCTGGTAAAAGATCAAAATAGGTGCTCACTGGTTTAATCGATTACCAAATGTAGTAATTGATTACCCTTGTTTCCAGTGAAGAGTTTTGTGAACAAATGTTCTGGTTTAATCGATTACTCAAGGTGCTAATCGATTACCACATATTCTGCAAAAAAGCTGGACGTTTTAACTGTTTTCTAACTAACTTTTGAATCTATAAAAACAATAAATATATGTGAATTTCGAAAATAAAAAAAAAGAAGAGAGAAGAGAAGAAAAAGTGAGAGCTGATTTGTGAAAAAATTATCATAAACTCTTTCTGAAAACCTTTTCAAGAAAGCTCATCATGTCCAGAAATTCTACAAATATCTGAAGAACTCTCAAGTCAAGATGCTTAGATAATTGGAAAGAAGAGTGTGATACACTCATGGAGTTTATCTGCACATACAAGGTGTTATCGTTCTAAACTTAGTTTTCTTTAATTGTTTTTTATTTGTATTGTCTCTTGAATAGGATATTCGTAGAGAAGTGCATTGTGTGATATCTCAAGAACGGGGTGTTCTTTGAGATTGTTTGTGAAATCTTGTGACAGGGTGTCATAAGTGAGGTTGTTGTTCGAGTGACGGGGTGTCACAGATGAACATGCTCTTGTAGGGTCAAGAGGAAAACCTTTTGTTTGTAGAAAGTCTTTCTTTAGGATTGATTGTGCATGGTGTTTGTAATCAATTCTTTAGTGAAAGCAGATTTAGCGGTGTGCTAGATCTAAACTGGATGTAGACCCCTTTTGTGGCTGAACCAGTACAAATCACTGTGTAATCTTCTCTATCCCTACTCTATCTTAAATTGTGATTATTGTTTTATGAACATGCTTCTTGATTAGTAAAATTACAGAAAGTTGCTTAGAAAAATTGATTGATTGATGATATATTGAATTGTATATTGTAAGTAAAATCATTAACCTTGTGGAATCATCTTGGTAATCAATTACTTATTGTTTTCCAATTGGTAATCAATTACGCACTGAATTGGTAATCAATTACCTACTGCAATATCTTTGATCCGCTGCACATAACTCTTGGTTTTTGAACTCTGATAAATTGAATTTTGAAAATATATTTGAAAGAATTTTAAAGGCAAATTTTTTTAATGGAAAAACGAATTTTGAGTATTAATAAACTTTGAAAGTTTTTAGTGAATCTATTCAACCCCCCCTTCTAGATTCCCTCTAGGACCAACAACATCAAGTCCAAGATGTCGTCACTACATTAAAAAATTATACTAATTAATTTTTTCAATTACAAATACAAAAATAACATAGAATAGTAGGTTTTTACATATCATATCCAGTGCGACCTCAATGTGGCCCTTGCGGCCCGTGGTGTGGACCGCCCCACCTTGATGAGAAGCCCGATTGCTCTTGTACGAGTGGACTTCCCCTTGAACTCATCAGAGGCTGATGACACACTGCTAGAAGCTTGGACCTGCAAGATCTACATTAGAGGAAATGTACCAACTTTTGGCCTGAGCTTCAAGCAAGGAAGAGTTAGAGAAATTAGTGTCCTACAAATAAAGGGTCACTACCCTACAAAATAAAGGTCACTACCCTACAGAAGGACACCTTGACCCTGGATAGGACCCTTGTCCTATGGACCACCCTTAATTAGGACTCTCTTATATTTTTTTTATTGATTGTATTTTTCTTTAATTCATCCTACTTGGGTGATAATTGTATGGGTTTATGGTTAGTAGGTTGCCTTGCTATAAGGCTTAGGAGGTCATGGGTTCTATTCCCACATAGGATAGAAATTTGACTCATCTTGTATTTTCCTACTTGTTTGGGCGCCTTTTTGGAGGTTTAATGGCTTAAGGCTTAGCTTAGCCATAAGCCTTTAGGGGCATGGTTCAAATCCCATGTAGGATGGGTTTTCACCCATCTTTTATTTTCTCCCCCTTTTATTTCCTTTTTGGCCGCCCCCTCCCTCTCATTTCCTATAAATAGGAGCCTCCCTCATGTAATTCATAATTTTGATGAATAGTAAAGGCACTATGCCCAAATTTCTCCTCTTAGTGAGTTGAGTCTCCTCTTTGTGAGTTGAGTGAGCTTGGTGGTTGTTGCTTAAACCATGGATGAGACTTATCTAATCCTGAATTAGTGGCGTCTGGCATTGGACTTATCTGCTGCAGGAGGATTCTTGCTTCAGTGGCGTCCCTCCATTTCTTCTCTCCAATTTTTCTTCATTTCTCTCATTTTCTATCACTTTCTCACGTGAATATAGCTACTGCCCAGCACCTATATTTCGTGATTTTATTGCTGATTGTGGTTCTAATTGGTTTGTTTACTCAATTCTAGATCCTGTGCAATTCTTGTCATCATTGGTATCAAGAGCTTGATGGATTGAGCAATTTGGGGCTGTTTTGGTGGCTGTTTGGGCGTGGTGGCTGCACCTCTTTTGTGCAGATTTTTCATCAATTTAGTGTAATTCAATCCCTCTTTTCAATTGTAATTTGGACTTGGACTGTTTCCCGGGCCCGAGGTGCCTTTTACTACTACTTTGTGCTTGTCTGCTTGATTGATTTGGGTGATAATCTTGCTAGTTGGGGGCTGTTTTGGGCCGCTAATTCCCACCCCTAGGTGTTTGATAAATTGTCTCTTAATTGCTCATACTTGTTCTTGAGTGATTTCTACATATAATTGCTATAAACTGCTTGTTGTTGGTGAAGTGTGGTAAGAGGAGGCATTGTTGTCTTCATTTTTCCAAAGATCGTTCACCTACATTTTCTCCTTCACCATTTATTGTTCATCCCCCATATTCTCTCTTTACTTTCCGCTTTAATTTCCGCCATTTAATTTCCGCTTCTCCCATCCCTTTAATTTCAGCTCTCCCCTTTACATTCTGCTATTTACTTTTCAGTTCTCCCCATCCTTTTAATTTCCGCTTCCCCCTTTACTTTCAGTCATTTAAATTCAGTCCTCCCCATCCTTTTAATTTCCGCTTCCCTTTTACATTCTGCCATTTACATTTCTGCTCCCCATCCTTTTAATTTCAGTTTCCCCCTTTACTTTCTTGCAATTTATTTTTGCGCAATTTTCTCCTTCTTTTTGCCATTTTATGCGCAATTTTTGGGCTTATGTTTTGTTCATATTCTACTCTTGTTATGTCTGTTTGTTTGGCATTCTGATTGCAAATTTGGATTGACCGCTATCTCTACCTAGAACTTTCCCTTTGATTGTGCAAAACGCTCACCTATAGGATCTTTTTGGTTCATAGTGTTGGAAGAAGATCAACAAATCCTAATTGTTGATTTTCCTTCAAATTTAATTCCAAACTTAAAATTGAACCAAGCGCGTTTCTGTGGCCACATTGGTCTTGTATAATCAACAAGGAAGTGCTAAGCAAATTTTTTGGCCATTTTGAAATCAAGTTGCCATCACGTTTTTACAGTTTTTAGAAATCAGTTTATCATTATTTTTGCTTTTCTGGGCCACTTGGACCAGTTAGTGTCAGAAAATTCCAAAAATATTACAGTAGGTTCAGTATATTTTCTTTTCATTGTGTACAAATTTCTGTAATTTTCTGTTGGGGAAAAAGTCAAAAAAAGAAAAAGAAGACAAAAAATATAAAGAGTACGTACGTAACAAAAATAGAAAAAGAGGTGTAAAAAGCAAAAAAAAGGGTGCAAACGAAGAGGAAAAGACAAAGACACCCAAAGAGTCAAAATTCAAAAAAATTCAAAAAAATTCAGAAAAATAGAAAATTCAAAACAAAGAGATATCCCAACAATACAGTGACAGTTTTGCTGTAATTTTTCTGTTTCATTTCCTGTATAGTAATTGAGTTGTATTTGCTGTTTTTTTAAAAACGACAATTTTGGCAATCTTTTTCAAAAATCACCAAAAAACAATTCTCTTTGCAATTTCTTCCGTCTTGTCTGTTTTGCTGTCTGCTCTTGTGTATAAGCTTGTTTGAGTGCCAGCTTTTCTTGTTTGTCATATCATTCTTCTGTTTTGTCTTTAGGATTTCTAATTCTCTTTCGGTAGATCTTTTCTTTTGTTAGCGCGCTTCTATTTTGGGTAAGGGTTAAGACTTAGACTCAATCTGGTCTTTGCAACTTCAATCAACCTCCAACGAGTAGAAGAGGCAAGAGAGTCTCATTATTGAAAAGCCTAAAAAGTGAGTGACATACACGAGTGGATACATTCTCTTGAGTGTAAACACTTAGTGAGTGGTGAGGTCTTTAAAAGCTTTCAAATAAAATCAATTTAAGATGTCATATAGAATGTGGAGAAAGGAGCTAGATGAAGATAGGAGAGAATTTAGAGAGAAAAAGAAGTGAGAAGACCACTCTCTCATGATAAAATTGATGAAAGGTATAGAAAGAAAGGAGAGAAATAAATAGGTATCATTTGAAGATAAGGAAAGGAGAAGAGAAGAGAAAATAGGAAAGTTACAAGAGAAGATAGAATTGGAAGAAGGTTAGAAAAATTTTCAAATAAAATCGAAGATAAAATTTTAAAATTCTTTTCAAAATCCTTAATTGAGATAGAAGAGATAAGAAAATTAGAAAAAAGAGAAGAAGAAGAAAGAAGAAGAAGAAGAAGAGAAGAGAAGAAGAAGAAGAAGAAAGAAGAAGAAGAAGAAAGAAGAAGAAGAAGAAGAAGAAGAAAGGTTGAAGAGAAGAAGAAAGGAGATAAAAAGAGTTCAAATGGATGAAAAGAAAGACAAAGAAAACTTAGGGAAGCAACCAATTCCATTGAATCGACAAGTAATGCTACCCTTTGTGTGAAAACAGGAATAGGTTGATGGCAAGCACTTCTAGTGTTGCAAGGAGGACAACTCAAGTGATTGAAAGGGAGTTTCCTAGACTAACTTTCTTTATGCATGAAATGCCTTCTTCTCTATGCACGATTATATGCCTCAAAGCATTAATGTTTAAATGAAATAAGAAATGTTGATGATGCTTTGAATTCTATTGCATGTTTAGAAGAGCCAACTAAGTTAAGAGTACCATGAAACTTACTAGAGATGCATGTTTAGTTAATTCCTTTGATCAATTTAGATTGGATGATAACAAAGTTGGATTGAATATGCATGCACCTTTGGTTTGTGTTTATAAGTTGAATAAACATTTTGGGCCTCAAATAATTATTTCATATAAAGAGTGTATTATGCTTGAACTAGTTAGTAAAAGGATAAAATTGGATGAAGCTATCACATATGAGAAAACTTGTTTACATGATGATATGCTTCAAGTGTGCTTGTTCAAAGTGATTCTTTTAATGTTTCACCTTACATGAATACATATGATAATATGAAAAGGTGTATATTACTTGAATAAATGCACTAGAATGGATATGCCTCGTGAACAAACTTGCATGAATACTTCTTGGCATAAACATATGCACTATGATTTTACAACTACTCAAGAGTGTTGTCTTATGTTCAATGAGCATGATGTGATCTCACTTCCAAGAAATAGGACATTCATACCACATAATTTTAATTGTGCTTTCATTTGGCAATATATTGTGGATTACTTGGTTGGTTTAAAACATGAATATCACTTGTTTAAATTCGTTTTAACCAACTAACCCCTTTGATTGAAAAGAAGGACTTCAAGAGAATGGTCTTTGATCCAGGATCTCCTTCTACAGCGTACATGGACAAGATGGTTCATTCTTCATTTAGGGAGTTTTCTAACCCTTATCTCAAACACCTCTTGTTCATCTCTATGAATTTCTTTGCTAATCTTATGATTCCCAAGTATTTCTGTTATGAGCCTTCACTTTACTTGCTTGGGAATAAATTATGGGTCTTCTTCTTGTTGTCTAGGCTCAAGGAAGATGTTCAACTTGAGGACCTCTAACTCCTCTCTAAGGGGCTGAGGGAAGTATCTTCTTACTTTCTTGTTGTCATCCATCCCCTTCTTCTAGCCAGTTCATATTCTTATGGCTCCTTTTGAATTTTCAGATTTGAGGTCAAATCCTTTCAAGGGGGAGGGAATGATGACACACTGCTAGAAGCTTGGACCTGCAAGACCTACATTAGAGGAAATGCACCAACTTTTGGCCTGAGCTTCAAGCAAGGAAGAGTTAGAGAAATTAGTGTCCTACAAATAAAGGGTCACTACCCTACAAAATAAAGGTCACTACCCTACAGAACACCTTGACCCTGGATAGGACCCTTGTCCTATGGACCACCCTTAATTAGGACTCTCTTATTTTTTTTTATTTGATTGTATTTTTCTTTTAATTCATCCTACTTGGGTGATAATTGTATGGGTTTATTGGTTAGTAGGTTGCCTTGCTATAAGGCTTAGGAGGTCATGGGTTCTATTCCCACATAGGATAGAAATTGACTCATCTTGTATTTTCCTACTTGTTTGGGCGCCTTTTTGGAGGTTTAATGGCTTAAGGCTTAGCTTAGCCATAAGCCTTTAGGGGCATGGGTTCAAATCCCATGTAGGATGGGTTTTCACCCATTTTATTTTCTCCCCCTTTTATTTTTTCCTTTTTGGCCGCCCCCTCCCTCTCATTTTCCTATAAATAGGAGCCTCCTCTCATGTAATTCATAATTTTGATGAATAGTAAAGGCACTATGCCCAAATTTCTCCTCTTAGTGAGTTGAGTCTCCTCTTTGTGAGTTGAGTGAGCTTGGTGGTTGTTGCTTAAACCATGGATGAGACTTATCTAATTCTCCTGAATTAGTGGCATCTGGCATTGGACTTATCTGCTGCAGGAGGATTCTTGCTTCAGTGGCGTCCCTCCCATTTCTTCCTCTCCACTTTTCTTTCATTTTCTCTCATTTTCTATCACTTTCTCACGTGAATATAGTTGCTGCCCAGCACCTATATTTCGTGATTTTATGCTTGATTGTTTCTAATTGGTTTGTTTTGCTCAATTCTAGATCCTGTGCAATTCCTGTCATCAGAGGCCCAGTAGGCTAAAAGACCCTCTCAGGCCTCCTCACCACACCAAGTGGGCCGAGCCCCACTTGTTCTGGCCTTGTTTAGCATATCCGGAGGCGTCGAGCAATCCTTTGCTCATACAACTTCTTAATACGGGCTCGTTCTCAGGGGCCCAAGTAACTTACTCTATAAAAGAAAAAATGTTTAGGGTTAGTCATTTGAAAATATCATAACAAGTTAAAAAAATAATGTAAAATGTCATACCGTGAATCCTCCCACCACTTGTCCCTCACATCCTTCGGGGTGACCTCCCACAAATAATGATGACCCCGGAATTGTGAGCGGATCGCATAACCAATGGCCGCGATATGGGGATTGTTAGGCACCCAACTGCAAAATAAATAAATTCAATGTTAATTGCAACTTATAATGAAATATTAAAGAAAATATAAAATAAAAAATTGTAGAAATTCGCCCTTTACCATAAGGCCGGATGACAACCTTACCCTAAGGGTCTCACTCGTGATCGACACTAGAGCATGCACCCCGATGCGGAGACTGATGTACACCAGGCTCCTCGTCAGCCTCCCTATCAATGTCAGCCTGGGGGTCACCATCACCCTCCGAATTAGAAATATGTGGCAGGCCATCCTTTGGCTGCTAATGACCTACCTCGGGGGGAACCTCCTGATATCCCGGGGTAGGGATGAACCTCATCTGCTCCATGAAGGCTCCAGCAAATGCAGCAGGTTGGGGCCACCTCTGCAGGGGTTGAAGGTGCATGGGAGGAAGAAGAAGATTCACATACGTGCGGAGGGGAAGCTGCAGGCTGCTCTGGCAGCTGCTCAGGGTGAGGGAGGTTGGTCCTCTCTCGACGTGTGCGAGCTGCCTGTGCAGTTAGCTCGCCCGGAGGGATGGACCTCCCTCTAATAGGTGGGACCTTCTGACCACCTCGACCACGCATACGAGGCATATTAACTCAATTTTAATAATGTTAAATTAAATATTAAAAACAAATCTATAAAACTAAATAAATAACTACATACAAAGTAATACCAATAAATAAAATAATAATTACTGACTATGTAATTACTAATAATAATTAATTGCTAATAATTAATAATATAATAAAATACCTAATTACTAATAATTAATTTCTAATAATTACTAAATACTACCTATATATTTAAATACATATTAACTAAAATAACTACCTACATAATTAAATAACTAACTACATAATTATGTAACTATAATTAATAAACATAAATTAATCAAATATTACCTGAACGGAGGCTGGTGGTGGTTGACGGTGGTGGTGGTGGTGGACGACGAAGGAGGAGAGGGAGAGGGACAGAGAAACAAAGGGATAACTGTTTAAGGTTCTGATCGGTTCAAATGAACCTTTGTACGAAGGGGGTGTTTAATCGGTGAGGAATTGAAGTTGGGGAATGGAAGAGGGAGAACAGAGTGGTGCTGTGGGGGGAGGAGTAAAGGGACGAAGGGGAGATTATGGGAGGAGGAGGAAGAAGAAGAGAGGATGGGGAAATGGTTTTGTGCACATAAGTTTTAAACGTAGCGACGACCTGGCTGTCACCAAGGTCGTCGCTACGTAAAAAATTACTCTGACGCGCCAAATTTAAATTTACTTAAAAATGTAGCGACGGCCAACCGTCGCTAGTATATTTTTTAAATTTTCAGAAAAAAAAATTAGTTTTTTAATATAGGTCGTCGCTACGGTGCATAACGTAGTGATGACTAGGTCGTCATAGCATATTAATTACACAGCTAAGTGTTGAACTGCACATTTAATAGTAGTGACGACTACGTAGCAACGATTGGGTCGTCACTGCTCTTTTGCGTCTATTCAGCGTATTCTTGTAATGACTCTAATAGTTTATCTGTTTATTCTAAAGTGTTGTTTTTGATAATGTTGCACAAATTAAAATAATTAATATTTTTATTATGTTCTAATTAGTTTCATTTTTCTTCATAATTATCTCTATCATTTGTTATTTATGTGATGATTGGGGTGTGATTGATAAAAAATGAAGTTATATATCTTTAGCTTTTAAATACAACAATATAAATAAAAACGAAACCCACCCTTATATATATATATATATATATAATAGATAGATATATATATTATATATATAGATAGATAGATAGAGAGAGAGGAGAATAGGAGGATGGATCAAATTACACCCGTGTAAGTTACACCAAATATTACCAGCACAGATCCTCTACAACGCTGCAGAGGGTGCAACAGAATAGCTAGGAAATAGCCACCAATTTTAACTACAGAATGTTTCGTAGTTGTTCCCTAGCTATTCGGTAGCTAATTTTGGTGCAAAGGATCCAAATCCAAGTATTACACCTTTAATAACTTTAGATCGAATGTGAGTTTTATTAATCCAACTGTTGAATTATATTTATTCATCATCTTAATTATTTGTGTCAAATTTCACAAATTTTAACATTAATAAATTGATAATCAAAATAGTTACTTTTTTCATATATTTTAAATGTATATATGACATTAATCTTGAGACATCATGATGACATATCAAATAATTTTGGATTAATATAAATTTTACTATATATGATCTATATGATAGTAACTTCCAATCTAACAGTAGATTACTCAATACAATGAATGTATTAAAAAGTGATTAATTGTATTATATATATACATATATCATATGTTTTTGGTCCTCACAAATTTCTGGAATTTGGTTTTAGTCCCTGTAATTTAAAACCATTGGTTTTGGTCCCTCAAAAATTGAAAATTCACCAATTTAGTCCTTATGCTTAGTTTTGCTACGGATTAGCTACAAATTTTTATCGATAAGGACTAAATTGGTGTATTTTCAATTTGAGGGACCAAAACCAGTGGTTTTAAATTACAAGACTAAAACCAAATTTCAGAAAATTTGAGGGACCAAAAACATACTTAACCCTAGATATATATATATATGAGGAGTAATCAAATTACACTGGTGTAAGCTACACCAAGTCTTACACCATTTAGCAACTCTTTAATAGATTCATTGTATTAAGTAATCAACCGTTGGATTGAAATTTACTATTTATAGTATTTTATATGTCATTGAGATGTCTCAAGATTAATGTCATATATACATGCATTTAAAATATATGAAAAAGCAACCATTTGAATATCAATTTATTAGTGTTGAAATTATTTAAAATTTGATCCAAATAATCAAGATGATGAATAAATAATTCAACGTTGGATTTATAAAAATCACATTCAATCTAAAATTATCAACAGTGTTAAGACTTGTGTGCGCGCGTGGTGTGTGTGTGGGTTAGAATCCGTTGCATCAGGAGTCAAACTTAAGAGTTACATGATCATAGAGATAATATAATGTGATTCAACGGTTGGATTGGTCAAATTCACATTTTACAAAAATTTATTAAGAGGTGTAACTCTTAAAGTTTTGACACCTTGTGTCAACGGAGATTTAATGTGATTTGATGTTGAGCACGGTTCAAATTACCACCAGTGTAAGTTACACCAAGTCTTACACCGTTGATAACTTTAGATTTAATGTGATTTTATCGTAATCCAACTGTTGATAATCAATGGTTACTTTTTTTTTCATATATTTTCAAATGTATAAATGACGTTAATCTTGAGACATCTTAATAACATATCAAATAATTTTGGATTAATATGAAATTTTATGTATATGATCTATATGATAATATCTTCCATCAACGGTGGATTATTTAATATAATGATCTATTTTGAAGTTATTCAGCAGTGTTAGGACTTGGTGACTTACATTGGTGGTGTAAGTTACAACCAAGTATTACACTATTGAATAATTTTTAATAAATCATTATATTAAGTAATCCATCGTTGGATTGAAAGTTACTATCATAAGATCATACATATAAATTTTACATCATTCCAAACTTATTTGATATTGTCATCGAGATGGCTCAAGACTAATGTCATACTTCATTTAATATATATGAAAAAAGCAATCATTTGATTACCAATTTTGAATTAAATATATTTTTGGTCCCTCTAAAATACACATGTTTTCATTTTCGTACCCCTAATTTTTTTTTATCTTTTCGTCCCCCTAAAATTTTTTCTTTCCAACATAGTCATTGTCATTAGAATAGTTAACAGAGTGTTGATGTGACCGTTAACATCTATGCTGACTGTCTTTCTCACACATATGTGACATCTACCTCAAACAATCTATGTGTCATTATTTATCCTACATGGAATTTACAAATCAACAAACCTATTTATTTTATCCACCTAAGAAAAATGGTCACGTGCTTTGCACGCCACCTTCTTCCCCATCCCCTGGTGCATTCCAACCCTCCTTCCATCCCTTCTCTGCATCACACCAAAGAACCAATTTCTTCTCATCTAATCATATGCGAATGTGACGAGGATCTCAATTCCTATGAGGTCCTTTGAGGCTCACGACATGAAAGTAGAAATGACACCTTTGGAGAGACCTTTCATCTCACGACCATTCTCCTCATAACCTCCAACGAAGTAAGCAGCTAAAAACCACCCTACCCAACATTGAACACGTCCAATTGTTAAATCACTCACATATTTTCTTCTCAATAAGGAATGTTAAAACTTCAATTTCATAATCATGAAAATGAAGCACATTAACTACAGTGCTACACTGCAACTTGGCAGAGCTTGACAGAGACAACGCATGTGTCGTGATGGTGAAGAAGGGAAGCTATAGTCTTGGGATTGTTGTAACCTAGCTTCGCGTCACGGTGACCACGGGTGCTGGAAACGCGGAACTCTGGTGTGTGATGGATAGTGGTGGCATGAAAACACTACTGCAAACCAATTTTTGCTCACGTCGGAATTGGGGCCTTCACTGGCGATGGGGAGGAAAGTTAGTGACTGTCTCACCGATGACAGTGGCTTCCAGTGACTAAGTGATGAAGCAATCACTAATATTAATCTTTATATAGTGATTGAAGTTGTGGAGGGAAACTCACAGTTGCAGGGGGTTGGATAGAAGAGATGATTTGGTGATGAATGGTAAGGGAGAAAGAACTATTTGTAGAACGGTGCCAGAATCAAAATGAGAAAGAGACCTTTGAGTGTGTTCTTGATGGGAAAGTGATAATGAAAAGATAGTTAGTGATAGAAATAGAAAGTTGGTTCTTTGGTATGATGCAGAGAAGATATTGGAAGGGGGGTTGGAATGCACCAACGGGATGGGGAAAAAGGTGGCGTGCAAAGCACATGACCATTTTGTTTAGGTGGATAAAATAAATTGGTTGTTGATTTGTTAATTCCACATAGGATGAATGATGACACATAGATTGCTGAGGTGGATGCCACATATGTGTGAGAAAGACAAGTCAACATAGATGTTAACGACCACATCAGCACCATATGTTAACTATTCTAACGGTGAGGACTATTTTGAAAAAAAAAATTAAGGGGATGAAAAAATAAAAAAATAGGGGGACGAAAATGAAAATGTGTGTATTTTAGAGGGATCAAATATATATTTAAGTCATCAATTCATTACTGTTTAAATTTTATGAAATTTGACACAAATAATCAAGATGATGAATAAACATAATTTAACTATTGGATTGATAAAAATCACATTCGATCTTAACTTATTAATGGTGTAATACTTAGTGTAACTTACACTGTGTAAGTGAACCCACCTCTTTATATATATAGAGGGGGGGGAGGGAGGAGGGATGTAATTTATGAATCTTCATTTTTCAAAAGAAAATATCGGTACTGCAGTATTCATCTCATAAGCTCACGCCATATTATCATAATGGATCAAATAAATAAATAATTTTTAATTAATTACTCCCTCCTTTTCATATTATATAATTATTGTAAGGTTATTCACATCAATTAAGAAAATTTTAATGATGTCTAATTTTGTAATATTTTCATTAAAATGTCCTCTTTTATCTTTATCTATTTCATTTATTATAGTTAGCTAAAGTAATAATTCATAAAACTAAATAAGGCAATAGTTGAAAAAAAACATTAAATTAGTGTTGAATTTTTAAAATAAAAAAGTTTTGAAACATAAGGAAAAAAATCAATACCATCAAAAGCTTTGGAGAGGGAGCATTCAATAAAAAATATTTTTATTTTTTCTTAATTTATTTAATGTAGACTTAAATATTTTAATCAATAATAGACATGATAAAATATTTACAAATTATTTACTAAAAAAAGTATGAATTAAATGAAATATACGATTTGGATAAGATTTTATATAAAAATGATTTTAAATTAAAATGAATAGAAGAAAATATGAAATTTAAATATGATGACTTAAATTTTTAAATAAGATTTGGATAAGATTAAGTTATTTTTTAATTTATAATTATTTGAAGTTATATTATTTTCTTATTTTTTATTTATAATTATTTTAAACTGTAAACAATTTTATGATTAAAATAAGATTAAGTCAACTTTTAATTTTTAATCATTCTAAAATATTTTTTAAAATTAAATATGATATAAATTTAAATTATCATATTTAAATTATTTCTTCTATTATCAATAAGATATGAGTTTTAATTTATAATTATTTTAACTTATTTTAATCAATATGAAATTTTTTATTTTGGCTTAAATCATTTTTAGTCCCTATACTTTTGTAAATGGGTGATTTTGGTCCCCCTAGTTTTAATTGCTCAATTTTGGTCCATCTTCTTTAACAATTAAACAAATCTAATCCTACTTTTAGCCTCCCATTAAATATTTAGCAAAGTTTGCTGACATGGATTTAATTTTGTGATGTGTAAACTATTACATTACAAAGATTATTATTTAATTTTATCTCTTAATTTTTTTAAACGAAAAATTAGAGCTTGCAGATTTCAATTCGCTTTTGATTTCATTTTAAATTTCATTTCATGCTCGAATGAGATTTCTATTCGCATGGTTGATGGCTTGAAGTAGACATGCAATGTTTTAGTTCTGGGACTTGTATTTTCTTTATTGTTTTTTGAGGAAATTAGAGTGTAGTAGTGACGAGAATCCAAGGGGTGGATTCGTTTTACGGATCTATCTAGGTTGGAATGATCATAACTAAGAATTTTGGGAAATGGTTTAAATGAAAAAAAATGGGAAATAGGTAAGAAGATGGAATTGGATATGATAGACGTCACACTTTCAAGGATGAAAGATAAGTCCTTGAGATTACACACACAAAGGTGATGAACCTTTGATAAACCTCACTCTTGACAAGTCAAGAAAATAAGAGAAACACTCCCTTTGATTGATAATTTTTAGCAAAAACATTCTAAATGTCTTGCATGCATTACACGCCCCTTTAATAGTGTCATGTGAGCCATGCAATGACCTAATACAACCAACTTGTAACTCCTAGAGATTCATGAAACAATAAAATAAAAACAATTAAAACTATAGTCTAGAATTAACCTATGTAGTCGCCCATTTGTACCCCTTTGTGGCTATTCATCTTTCTCTTAATTATGGAAATATAATTCAACTATTGGAACCCTATGATAGCCGCCCCATGTGACTAAACAACTCAGCCAAAATATGTTAGAAATTGAATGAAAATGATCTAGCATTAACATGTGTTGGCCGCCCCACAATGAACGGTCTTTACTCTTCAATTTCATCGCATGTTGGCATCTACTTTATGAGCATAACTCAGCCCTTTATTGCACATGTTTGGCCACCCCATTTAGGTTAATGAATCAGTCATTTGATGCATTGGTTGGCCGCATTTGATAGCCTAGAAGAAACCTCCAACAAGTGCTTCAATTTGTAACCCTTGTGCCATTAATGCTTGTCTCCTTGTAACCGTTGCAGCTTCAATTCCTTTCAATTCCTTCTTGTATCAACCAGCCACTTCATGATTCATTTGTAACAACTACAATGTTTATGAAAACAATAAAAATAAGAAAACCAGCCAGCCACAAATCTGTTGAGTCTCAAAAATATCATAAGTAAATTATGATGTTTTAAGACAATATAATTCCCAAGTTTTAATGACTAACAAATTTGGGTTAAAATAATTTATCATAGATACACATATGTTTTTAATGATTTATCTATGATTTCAGCAAGCCACCATGATCCTACAAAAAGACTTTGAAGTATTTCAACCTGTCTGAGGGATCAAGCCTTCTGAAGGTTCAACCCGTCTGAAGTGTTGAAGCCGTCTGAAGTGCCCAACCCGTCTGAAGTGTTGAAGCTGTCTGAAGTCTCAATAATGACGTGGCACCTTTGCTGAAGTTTTGTGAAGACGTTTTATGAGTCTCTGCTGCACGTACCTTTTCAAGCATATTTATGGCAAGGAACACAGAGGTCTTTCCTAGTGTTTTTGAAATTCATACACCACTGGGGAAATTCCTGCAATGCAGCCTCTGTAGCAGCATTTGAAGCAGTTTTTTTGGCAGGTGCAACCTTGTACTGTGTCAGAAATGTCAGGACTCTCAGAAGCATGTCTCACAACGGATTAAATAGCATTTAATGCTATCTCTAAACGGTGGTTTTTTCAACGGACTGAAGTCTGGGTATAAATACCCCTCATGAAGACCATCACAAGAGCTAAGGATTTCATATTCAAGAAAATCAAAGAGAAACAAATTGCTGCCGATTTTTACTCTGTAAAACTCTCTGATAATATTCTTTGTACACACATTTGTATATCCTGAGTATACCTCAGTTATCTTTGTACATTGTATTTGTTTGAGCTTAAAAACTGGTTTAGTTTAAAAGCTTAAACTTATCTTTCTCTGTAAAATTGTTCTTGAGCCTGGAGAGGCTTGTTGTCTAAAGAATACTTGTCTGTAAGAGCCTGAAGAGGCTTGGCTGTAAAGAATACTTGGTTGTAGAGCCTGAAGAGGCTTGGCTGTAAAGAATACTTGGTTGTAGAGCCTGAAGAGGCTTGACTGTAAAAGAATACTTGTAATCTTTGTGAAAGATTAAGAGAAAATCCAAGTGCTAGTTGGCATTGGGACTGGACGTAGCTCACAGTGGTAGTGAGTGAACCAGGATAAATTCCTTGGCTAAGTTTTCTATCCCTTAACTCTTGTCAATTCGTTTATACTAATTTAAGGGTGTTGAAAATCAATTCTAAATATTTTAAAAGCTAAGAAACCTTTTAAAATACATTTTCAGAAGTTGTCTTAAAAACTTCAGACAGCCCTCAAAAACCTGTCTGAAACAGTTTTATACTTGTTGCTTTGAAAAAGCTTTCAAAAATATTAAGAAACACTATTCAACCCCCCTTCTAGTGTTTCCCTGTGTTTCTACAGTTGGTATCAGAGCTCAACTCAGGGTTGAGCACCTAACAAGTGTTGAGGATTAAAGATCCAGATGGAAGCTTCAAACAACAACATGCAATATATCACTGAAGGAGCCTCTATCACAAGACCCCCAGCATTCAATGGTGTAGATTACCACTATTGGAGGGATCGTATAAAGTTGTTCATTGAGAGCAACAACATTGATGTTTGGGATGTGGTCACTGATGGAGACTATGTGTCGATGCATAATGGCTTGCCTATACCTAAGGCTGAATGGACCCTGGAGCAGAAGGCTAGAGTCCAGATGAATGCCAAAGCCAAGCTCTATCTGATATGTTCTTTGAATAAATCAAATATGAGAAGGTTCATGGTTGTACATCTGCCAAGGAGATCTAGGATACACTTGCAGCAGCCCATGATGGGACTGAGACTGTCAAGCAATCCAAGATCAGCATGCTTATACATCAGTATGAGATGTTTAAGATGGAAGAAACTGAAACCATTGATCAAATGTTTGGAAGGTTTCAGACCATAACCAATGGACTCAGGTCTTTAGGTAGAACTTATGAATCTGGAGATAATAACAGAAAGATTCTAAGAAGTTTGCCTAAGTCCTGAAGACCCAAAGTTACTGCCATTCAAGAGGCAAGAGATTTGAACTCTCTTAGAATGGAAGAACTGTTGGGATCTCTTAAGGTTCATGAGCTTGAGCTTGGTGAAGATGACAACAAGAAGAAGTCTCTAGCACTAAACTCCAAGGCCAGTCAGCCTAGGCATGGCAAGATGAAGGCTATGCAAGCTGAAGAAACTTCAGAAGCAGATGAAGATTCTGGAGATAGCTCAGAAGATGATGATCTTTCTCTTTTAAGTAGAAAGATCAAAAGAATGCTGTAAAATAGAGGGAAGTTCAGAAGGAACCAACCTTCAACCTCTAAAGGAGGTAAGTCAAGTAAAGACTCTCAAAATGACAAGATTATTTGTTTTGAGTGTAAACAACCAGGTCACATGAAGGGAGAATGCCCAAAGCTGAAGAAGAATACCTTCAAAAAGAAGAAGTTCTTCAAGAAAAAAAGGTCTGATGGCAACATGGGAGGATCTTGATGAGTCCACTTCAGAAGAAGAGGAGGACACTTCAGAAGAGGCCAACCTATGTCTCATGGCCAGCCTGCCCTCATCAGACAGCTCTGAAGCTGAGGTATTTCCCTTAACTCTTCAAGAGATGTATGATGACCTGATGGAAAGTTCCAAGGAGCTCTTCCAAGAGTATAAGAATCTATCCAAAGCTCACACAGAAATGTGTAGTAAATATGAAGCTATTGAGATAGAAAATATTATGCTCAAGGAAAAGATTCTTGTGTCTGAAGTCAGCAGTTCACAATCTGTGTCTGAAGAAAATAAAAAACTTCAGAAACAAGTTGAGGAACTGACAAAAGACTTGGCTAAATTTTTCAAAGGAACTGATAATCTTAACAGATTACTTGGCAATCAAAGGCATTCCCTTGACAAAAGTGGTTTAGGCTTTTGTGATTATGGTGTCTCTGAACCTCATATTTTCAATGTTGCTAAAGGCAGAAAGAAAGTTATTGGGTGTTCTCACTGTGGCAAAGCTGGACAGAATGTGGCTCAGTGCAAACACAAAGGGAGACCTAAACCCAAGTCTAACAAGAAAGGACCCAAAAGAATATGGGTACCTAAGAACTTGATTATTCCTGTTGCAGATGTGTTTAATAGGACAAAGGAAACCCCACAAATGGTACCTGGACAGTGGCTGCTCGTGACACATGACAGGAGAAAGGTCTTTGTTCCAAAACCTTAGACCCAGAGCAGGAGGAGTGGTCACCTTTGGTGGAAATCAGCAAGGGAAGATCACTAGTATAGGGACTGTAGGTATGACTCCTCTATCCCTTATTAAGAATGTTCTCCTAGTAGAAGGACTTCAACACAATCTATTGAGCATAAGTCAATTGTGTGACAGTGGATATGTAGTTTCCTTCACTAAGGAAGGATGTATAGTCAAATACTCTCATGATCAAATCCTTTTTACTGCTAAGAGGCACAACAATGTGTACAAAATTGATCTAGAGGAGTTAGCAAGTCAAAATGTAAAATGTTTTATCTCTGTTGAAGATGAAAAACAGATTTGGCATCAAAGACTAGGGCACGCCAGCTTGAGATTAATCTCAAAGTTAGCAAAACACAACCTTGTTAAAGGTTTGCCCAAGCTTTCTTACAAATCTGATATTTTATGTGAAAGCTGTCTGAAAGGGAAACAAATAAGACACTCATTTAAGAGTAAGGATGTTGTTTCTACTAGCAGACCATTAGAACTTTTACATATTGACTTGTTTGGTCCTATTAGAACAGAAAGCATTAGTGGTAAGAAATATGGTTTGGTCATTGTTGATGACTATTCTAGATATACATGGGTGATATTCCTTAGAAGCAAGGATGAGACCTTTAAGAATTTCACAATATTCTGCAAGAAGGTACAGAATGAAAAAGGATTCTGTATATCTGTCATTAGAAGTGATCATGGTGGAGAGTTTGAGAATGCAAACTTTCAGCTGTTCTGTGATGAGAATGGGATCTCACACAATTTCTCTGTGGCTAGAACACCTCAACAAAATGGGGTTGTTAAGATAAAGAACGGAAGTTTGCAAGAGATGGGAAGAACCATGCTCAACTCATGCAGTCTACCAAGGACCTTCTGGGCAGAGGCTATTAACACAGCCTGCTACCTTCAAAACAGAATATTGGTAAGACCAATTCTGAAAAGGACTCCTTATGAATTGTGGAAAGGAAGAAAACCCAACATATCATATTTCCATCCCTTTGGCTGTGAGTGTTTTATACTTAACACAAAGGATGATCTTGGAAAATTTGATGCAAAGTCTGACAAAGGATTTTTCATAGGTTATTCTGAAACATCAAAAGCCTATAGAGTTTATAACTCTAGAACTTTAATTGTAGAAGAATCAATCCATGTTAAATTCAACGACATGAAAGAGACTGATAGGGAACTATCAGATCTAGAAGATGATTTTGCAGGAATGGAGCTAAACACACAACAACACCGAGGATAAACAGGTGTCTGAAGATCTATCAGAACCTCCTCAGACAAATGTTGAGTCTCAGACTGACTTAGTATCACCTCACAAACCTGACTTCCTAAAGAGCAAATCATTGGCAGTACTTCAGAAGGAGTTAAGACAAGATCAAAATTCAAGAATCTGAATTCTCTTGCTCTCTTGTCTGAAATTGAGCCAAAGAACATTGATGAAGCTCTGCATGATGAAGGGTGGGTCCTAGCCATGCAAGAGGAGCTGAATCAATTTGCTAGGAGTGATGTCTGGACCCTTGTTCCTAAACCCCATGGGAAAACAATTATTGGAACCAAATGGGTGTTCAGAAACAAGTTGTCTGAAGAAGTAAAAGTGGTCAGAAACAAGGCAAGATTGGTGGCTCAAGGGTACAATCAACAAGAAGGCATTGACTTTACTGAAACCTTTGCCCCTGTTGCCAGGTTAGAAGCAATTAGAATTCTTCTCTCTTATGCTATAAATAATGGCATCAAACTATATCAAATGGATGTCAAAAGTGCTTTTCTCAATGGATTCATTGAAGAAGAAGTTTTTGTTAGACAACCCCCTGGTTTTGAGGATGTTGCTTTTCCTGATCATGTTTTCAAACTGAAAAAGGCTCTTTATGGTCTGAAACAAGCCCCAAGAGCTTGGTATGATAGATTGAGCAGTTTTCTTATAAAAAATGGTTTTGAAAGAGGAAAAGTGGATAAATCCCTTTTTAGAAAACAGTCTAACAAAAATCTTATGCTTGTCCAGATATATGTTGATGACATTATATTTGGTTCAACTGATTCTTCACTATGCAAAGAGTTTTCTGAGTTAATGCAATCAGAGTTTGAAATGAGTTTAATGGGTGAACTAAAATTTTTCTTAGGACTTCAGATTAAGCAAGATTCTGATTGTATATGGATCCATCAAAAGAAATATACAAAAGAAATGCTTAAGAAGTTCAATTTAAGTGATTGCAAACCCATGTCAACTCCTATGCATCCCTCTTCATCTTTAAGCAAGGATGAAAATGAAGAACCAGTTAATCAAACTTTGTATAGAGGAATGATTGGCTCTTTATTGTATCTAACAACAAGCAGACCTGACATTATGTTCAGTGTATGTCTTTGTGCTAGATTTCAATCAGATCCAAGAACTACTCATTACAAAGCTGTTAAGAGAATTTTTAGATATCTTAAAGGTACTACTAATCTTGGTCTATGCTATAAGAAAGTCAAGGATTGCAGGTTAATAGGATACTGTGATGCTAACTTTGCTGGAGATAGAATAGAAAGAAAGAGCACCAGTGGAGGATGTCACTTCTTTGGAAGCAACATGATCAGCTGGTCAAGCAAAAGGCAAAGCACCATTGCATTATCAACAGAAGAAGCAGAATACATCTCAGTAGCCAGTTGTTGTTCACAACTGCTATGGGTGAAGTATCAGCTTGAGGATTTTAACATTCCTATATCTGTTATACCTGTGTTGTGTGATAATACAAGTGCCATTAATTTGTCTAAGAATCTTATCCAACATTCTAGGGCTAAACATATAGAAATCAAGCATCATTTCATTAGAGACTATGTTCAGAAAGGTGTTTTTGATATAAAGTTCATTGAAACAGAGCATCAATGGGCAGATATATTCACAAAACCCCTGACTGAAGATAGATTTAAGTTCATATGCAATAACTTGAACATACATGCATTTTCTAATTGATTATGTATGCTGTCTGAAAAGAGCATCTGAAATCTCAGGGTGTCTAAAATTGTGACATGTCTGAAATTTTAGGGTATCTGAAATTTTATATGTGTGTCTGAAATTTCTCACTTGTCTGAAATAACTTGATGACGTGGCTATCTGAGACGGTTGAATTACATTTATTTTGTCTCTTCCACTTCGCACGTTACCCAATGTCTGCGCAGCCAGTACATGCCATCATTGCATCGTGGGTGTCTATAAATGCAGGAGTTAGTGTGTTGGAGAAGTCTTACACTTTCTCTCAGCTATTGTTTGAACTTCTTCATCTCTCTTGCAACCGGTTTTCTTCAAAGCTTTTCTCTGCAACTTCCAATGGCACCTAAGAAGTGTAGCTCAGGAGGCAATGTGGTCAGATCAAAGGGTATTGACCTTGAGGATCATAGGAGTTTGGGTATGGATTTAACTGAAGAGTTTGAGGCTGCTGGCTGGACTCCTTTCTTTGAGAGCATCTACTGCTCATGGCACGAACAGAGCATAGTGGATTTCTGGGCTTCAGCAAGAGGTATTCCCAACTCCAAAGGTGAATACGAGAGCATCAGGTCATCTGTGCTTGGTGTCCCTGTTTTTGTTGATGTGGAGATCCTCTCTAACATCACAAAAGTGAAGGCTGAATGAGAAATCTTCTACCCTGGATGGGAGTTGAAGAATGGTGGTCAGGAAATGTATACAAGATTGCTGTATGGGTCTGAAGAACCCCAAAGTTCTGATTCCAAATATTTGCTGGACAAAGTGAGGGTTCTACACTCCATTTTAGGGTGTTCCATAATCCCTAAGAGTGGAAGCAGGAACCATGTTTCTGAGTTGGAAAGGTTCTGCTTAATCCACCTTGTGCTGAAAAAGAAGGTAAATCTTCCAAGGATTCTGATGTTCCATATGCAAAAGAAGATTAGAGACTCAGGTGCAAACCTTCCCCACAATCTGCTTATCACCAAGGTACTTCTTCATTTCAAAGTACCTCTGGAAAGTGTAGGAACACAGGGAAACACTAGAAGGGGGTTGAATAGTGTTTCTAAATATTTTGGAAAGCTTTTCGCAAACAGGTTCTCAAAACAGAATTTCAGACAGGCTTTTGGAGGGCTGTCTGAAGTTTTCAGACGGTTTGTAAAAATTGTTTTTAAAAGATGTTTTGTGCCTTTTAAAATATTAGATTAATTACTCAGACCCCTTGATTAGTTTAAACTGAATTTACAAGAGATAAGGGTAAGAAATCTTAGCCACAAAATTTATCCTGGTTCACTCACTACTACTTGTGAGCTACGTCCAGTCCCAATGCCAACTAGCAATTGGATTTTCTCTTAATCTTTCAAGATTACATGTATTCTTTTACAGACAAGCCTCTTCAGGCTCTACAACCCAAGTATTCTTTTTCAGACAAGCCTCTCCAGGCTCAACAACCAAGTATTCTTTTACAGACAAGCCTCTCCAGGCTCTACAACCAAGTATTCTTTTACAGACAAGCCTCTCTAGGCTCTACAACCAAGTATTCTTTTTCAGACAAGCCTCTCCAGGCTCTACAACCAAGTATTCTTTTTCAGACAAGCCTCTTCAGGCTCAAAAGCAAATACAAATGAGAGAAATGCTTAAGCTCACAAACTATATCAGTTTTGAGACTTAAACAGTTACAGATTGTACAGAAATTACTGAGGTATGCTCAGAATAAAACAATATGTGTGTACAAAGATAAAAAATATTTATCAGAGTGTTGCAGCGAAAAACTTGCAGAGCTTTTGTTCTTTTTCAATTCTTCTCTCTTCTGATGGTCTTCAAGGATGGGGGTATTTATACCCAAATATTAGTCCGTTGGAGAAAACCACCGTTTGTGAAATACATGAATTCCGTTGTGAGACAACCTGCTGTATGCACAGAATATTCTCTGACAAATCTGACACATTGCAGTTTTTGCTCCTGCCAAAAAGCTGCTATTTGTTGTTGCTGCAATGGCTGCGTAGCAGAGGACACGTTGTGGCAGAGAACGTGCTTGAAATGCAACGAGGAGTGCCAGCTGTTGTAGCAGAGATCGTGCGTGATTCAAAATGAGATTCAGACAGGTCTTCACAAATTCAGACAAGAGATGCCACGTCATCAAGGAACTTTAGACAGCCTTGATGCTTCAGACAGGGTGCACTGCTTCAGACAGCTTCTGCACTTAGTCTTTTTATATGAACTTTTAATGGCTCTTGCTGAAATTATAGATGAAAGATTTAACTTTATGAGAATCTATGATAAGTATTTTAAGCCAAATTTGTTATTCATTAAAACTTGGGAATATTTCTGTCTTAAAACATCATAAACCACTTTATGATATTTTTGAGACTCAACATTCTCCCCCTTTTTAATGATGACAAATTTTCTTAAAATATATAAATCTGTAATAAGCTTTAAATAGCTCCCCCTGAGATACATATCCTTTAACAGGATCTGTTTAAGGTATATGCTCCTTATTTGCTCAAAAAATCTCAGAAGCTTAAAGCTTATTGTACTGTACTCCCCAGAAAGCTTAAAGCTTATTGTACTGTACTCCCCCTGAATCCTGTAATCACTCCAGATTTTGTTAGTTTTAATACTCCCCCTTTTGTCATCAATCAAAAGAGAAAAATCAGAGCAAAGGAGTAACAGAGCAATACAGATTAGAGATAAACAGTAGATATCGGAGCAAGCAAACATTGATTCAAAAACACTGATTTTATTTAATGGACATGCAATAAATCAGACAATCAGTCACAAGTCATAAGAAAAATAAACATCAGACAATGGCAAAACAGTTTAATCCTTTTTATTCAGCAAGGCTTCAGTCAGAAATGAAATTAATTCTTCCTTGGCCTTGTTTATTGCTGCTTCTACTGATGTCTTCAGCTCTTGTTGCCCAGACTTGATAAGCTGCTGTTCATGAAGAATTTGCTCTTGATTAGCAATCAGATGCTTAGACCTCTTCTCTTGTTCAGCAAATTTCTTCTCAAGCTCCTTGACTTTGGATTTTAGCTTTAAGTTCTCTTCAGACAAGTCTTGCTCAGATTCATATAGAATGATTTGGATATAAGGACAGACAAATCTCAAGACCCCGAAGCCTGGTTTCAAATTGTAAACAGATGGTCTGAACACTGGCCAAAAGAAAGTGCCAATGAATTTCAGCAAAACCCAGTCTTCATTGAAGGAGTCAGCAGGTGGGGGAAAGTAATCCTTCAGATAGTGGTATTGGACATTTGTAGTCTTGCCAAGACCCACTTCAGATTCAGCATCAGGACCAGTTGATCCAGAAAAAGATCCAGCATCTTCTCCGATCTTCCAATAAGAAGCCCACATCCAGTCTTGCAGCAACTGATCTAAGCCTCCTCCCTAACTGCTGATAAAATCTGGTAAAGCATCCCACTCTGTTGTACTCATCATTTCAGACAGGAGTGCAGATACTGAGTAAACTTTAGCTTCTTTGTACTTTTCATCCTTGCCTTCTTTTAAGGGATACCTAGGAACAATTCTGTCAGGCTTCACCAAGATTGCAGTGGTTGGCCTGATGGAGCATGTTCTAGGTGGCCTGTAACCTATCATCCCAACTCCCCTTTCCAGATCTCTTTGAAACAGTTCAGACTCTGTGTTGAGCTGTCTCACAAGATACCATTCTTCATTGCTCAGCCTCCATGACTCTTCAGAAAATGGGTTGATAGGTGCCCATGAATGTGCAGGAGGGACAACACCCTTTCTGAGCTTTTCTAAGCAACCTGATTCAGCACTGTATTTGGATCTCTCTTCAGCAACAGTTCTTCTGATGAGGCCATGGTGTAGAGATATAGCAGGTGCTGCTCTGAAGTATTGCAGTTCTTCAGAAAGGTTGCCAAACTTAGGCAATGAGCAAGGATCAAAGGGAAGAAGAGATAGTTGTAGAGCCTCAACAGGCAATGGCTCTTCTTCATTATACCATTGTAGTAAGAGTGGAGATGATGAAGTTGGTAAAGGTGTATGAGGTGGGGATGATGATGGTGAAGGTATAGGTGATGGTGTTGATGGTTGAGGTTGAGGGGGTGAGGGTTCAGAAGGTTGGACTATTTGAGATGATGGGGGAACAAATAGTTGGATTTCAGAGGGTTTTGGTGATGTAGGTTCAGGTTGGTTGTCTGATTGAGTGGATTATGGTGAAGATGGTTTAGAGGGTAGGTTTTCTGTTTGTGGAGATGATGAAGGTTGTGAAGGAGGTGGTGAAGGTTGTTTTTCTGGTGAGATAGGTTTAGGTAAAGGTTGAGGGCTTGGTTTGGATGGTTGCAAATCAGGTGAAGAAGGAGGTGAGGGTGTAACATTATCAAACCTCACTTTGATCCTCTTGTAGGGAGACTTTGATGCTTCATTTTGTTTAGGCTTAGCCTCTTTCTCAGCCTGCTCCCTTTCAGCTAACTTTTCTGCCCTTTTTCTCTTGAAATATTCTTGGGCCTTGACAAAGTTTTGGTACTTCCCTGCTTCATCCTCTGCCTCAAGTTGTGAAGCAATGCTTCTTGTCACCCTAGGCTCAGGGTCTGTCTGAAGAAGCTTGCTTTTGTTCCTTCTCCTATGAGGTGCACTGGACCTCTTTCTTTTCTTGGAAACCTCAGCCAGAGTGGCTTGCCTATCATCTTCAGCATAAGCTAACTGAGAAGCAACAACAATAGCCCTATCAATCTTCTCCTGCTCAGCTTTCTTCTCCATTTCTTCTTGCTCCAAAGCAGTAGCCAAAGCTGCCACCTGAATGAGTTCAGGATCAGATGGGCAGGCAGCCAAAGGTTCAGCAGTAACAGCATCAGTTGCATCTGACTCTTCAGTCTTTCCTTCCATTTTAGAAGTAGGCTTTTGAGTCTATGTAGATTCAGACACCTGACCCACAATTTCAGACGGCTCATGATAAGCCTTCTGAACAGGTTCAGACAACTGACTCTTCACAGATGTAGGTGCCACCTTAGCAAAGCTCCTTACTGGAAGCTTTTTCAACTTGGGTTGAGGAGAGGGCTTTGATGGCTTAAATTCATGCTTCCTTATATCTCCTCTCAACTCCTCTTCCAGAATCTGCATTGTTGTGCTTTTCCTTGCAGCTTTCTCCATCAGCAAGCTCTCCTTCATGGTAGGTGAGGGAGGTTTTGGAGTAAGCTTGATCTCCATGCTCTTGAGATTTGATTCACCAAACACAGGGAGTGAAAGGTGATCAAACAGCCTCTCAATGGGCACTTTGAAGTGTAGCAACACCTTGGTGATGATGGTGTTGTGGGGAAAGCTCCCTGCAGAGTCTCTGAGTCTCTTCTGCATGTGATACATGATGATGTTGGGGAGATTAACTTTCTACCTGTGCAACAAGTGGATAAGACAGAACCTCTCCAATTCAGACACATGGTTCCTGCTTCTACTTTTAGGGATTACAGAGCTCCCTAAAATGGCATGCAGAACCCTAGCCTTATCAGACATGTGCTTGGCATCCAAGCTGGCTGGAGTTGCTGTTCCATACAAGAACTCAGTGAAACGTTGCTTTCCACCATTCCTGTCCTCCCAGCCTGGGGTAAACACAGCCCCTTCCTTCTTGACACCACAGACAATGGCCAAGATATCTTCATCCACAAAAACTGGAACACCACGCACAATGGCTTTTATGCTAGTGTAAATGCCTTGAGGATTAGGAATACCTCTAGCTGTACTCCAGAAATCCAAGACACTCTGCTCGTGCCATTGTGTAAGGTTTTTGTTGAAGTATTCAAGCCACCCAGCTGCTTGAAATTCTTCGAAGAGGTCCATACCGAGTGCTTCAAGATCATCAAGGTGCACACCCTTGGTCTTCACTATGTTTCCTCCAGCTGACTTCTTAGATGCCATTGATGAGGGTTTGAAGAAACTTGAGAGAAAGAGATTTGTTGAAGACTAAGAATAGCAAGAGTTTTGAGAATAGAGTAAGTGGTAAGGTTACTCTGACCCACTGCCTTCTGTATATATACCTCTGAAGCAATAATGGCATGTACTGGCTGCGCAGACATAGGGTAACGTGCGAAGTGGAAGAGACAAAAATAAAGGAAATTAAACTGTCCCTTATTGCCACGTCATTTGTTCATTTCAGACAAGTGATAAATTTCATACATCCATATTAATTTCAGACGACCCAAAATTTCAGACAACTCACTTGTTTCAGACAAGCTGGAATTTCAGACACATCAATTTTCATACAATCAAAATGCATGTATGTTCAAATTATCTCTAATGAACTTAAATCTATCTTCAGTTAGAGGTTTTGTGAATATATTGTGAAGTCTATAAATCTGTTTAAGTAATTAAACATGATTATAAGACTTAACATCCATTAGTTTTAATGATTAACAAATAAGATTATATAAAGAACAAATAAGATTATATAAAGAACAAATAAGATTATATATAAATAAGATTATATAAAGAACCAATTAGATTATATAAACAGGTTCTACTGAGAAAGGTATTTGTTTGTTAATTATGTTTCAGGATGAAATACTCTTTAGAAGAAGAAGAAGAAGATTTTGTGAACAGAATCAGAATCAGAAGATCAGAATCAGAAGAACAAGAGTGCAGAATCTGAAGAAGATTAATCCTTAACAGAGTTGAAGCAACTGAAGAATAGAAGTGAAGACTTGAAGACTGTCTGTAGAAGTGAAGACTTGAAGACTGTCTGAAGAAGTGAAGACTTGAAGACTGTCTGAAGAAGTGAAGACTTGAAGACTGTCTGAAGAATTGAAGACCAAGAATACTATCTGAAGAACTGAAGGCAAAAGATATGAAGAAGTACAGATTCAAATATACATCTGTCTGAAGAACAACAATGAATTGAAGAAATGAATACAAGAAGAAACGAAGAAGAAGATACAAAGAAGAATGAAGCTACAATTCTATTATGATAAGGAAGAAGGCTTCTGAAGTTTCAACCAGTATGAAGAATTGAAGTTGTCTGAAGGACGCAACCCGTCTGAAGTATTGAAGCTGTCTAAAGCAATGAAGCTGTCTGAAAGACTTGAGCTGTCTGAAGTCATCAACCTGTCTTAAGTGTTGAAGCCGTCTGAAGAGCCAAGCCCGTCTGAAGACTCGAACCCGTCTGAAGACTGGAACCTGTCTGAAGACTGGAACCCATCTGAAGTTTGGAAGCTGTCTGAAGCTTTAGTAATGACGTGGCATCTTTACTGAAACCTTGCGTGAAGACTTTTCTAAGTCTCTGCTGCTCGTACGTTTTGAAACACATTTATGGCAACAATCACAGAGACCTTTCCCGGTGCATTTGAACCTCATACACCATTGAGGAAATCTCTGCAACGCAGCAAACAACAGTAGCAGCTTTACAGCAGCACCAACGTTGTACTATGACAGAACTCTCAAGAAGCGTGTCTCACAACGGATTAAAAGAAGACTATTTGCTATCTCTAAACGATAGCATCTCAACGAGATATTTCTTCATTTGTGCAATCAGAAACAAAGCAGAAGAAAAGCTCGGGAGACTAAGCAAAAGCAACAAGGAAGATGTTTGAATAAAATATATTCAATTCAACATCTTTATCTAAATCCCAGAAGAGGAATCTGCAAACAAACAACTACTATTGATCAAGACATCTCATTCAAAGAAGTAATGGTGTCAGGAGCAAATGAAAAAGGAGTATATGCAGAATAAGCAAAAAGGGCAAATTCAACGGATACATACTCTCAAGAGAATCAGAGGAAATCTGAAGAAAGCAGATGCAAGCCGGATAAAGCAGATAAAGCAGATACAAGCAGATGCAAGCAGATGCAAGATAATGCAAGCTGGAGCAAGCAGATGCAAGCTGGATAAAACAGATGTAAGAAAGCAGAAGAATTCAAGAGAGAGAATACACATAATCATCACATCTCTCAAAACAGAGCTCATCAACAGAAGTGTCAGAACGGGAGTATTCTGAACACTCAATATGCTTAAGGAGAAGCAACCGTTTGAGAAGCTATTACACAACGGCTATATGAGCCACATCATCAAAAGCTCAACGGTATTATGAATCATCTTCAACGGCTATATTCAAGAAGAACATATAAATAGCCTCAAGAAAGAAGTTGAAGATGTTGTTGCAGTGCACAACCAAGTTGGTCGGAATGATCAACCAAGATAGATCAATTGGGATTATTTTCAAGAAGGTTCTTGAAATCAATCAGGATGAAAATTGTTAACTAGGCTGAGTGTCTTACAGTTAACAAGAGTTGACTCAAGCTTAAATACATCATGAAAAAGTCAACAACAATTGATCAGAGAGTGAATTCTCAATCGGGCTACTGATCAGCTGGTCAGTTAGTTAGATTGTACAGTTGGTCTGTTGATCAAGTAAGTTGGTTGTTGGGAAGGCAATCATGCTGTACAAATGACTATCAAACCGGGCACGGTTTGAAGCTTTGAAGATACCTTGGTGTTCCAATGATACGGGTGAGAATGTAGCCCATGGAAACCAATGGTTGGAGAATAAGGATGAAGCTTAATCTCATATCTTAGTTAGTCTACTCTCAGAGGATGTATTCCTCATAGAAAAGACAGGGATTGTACTTAAACTCAAACACTTGTATCACTGTCTATCCTTGTATTTAGTTTGTAATGACTGTATCCTGAGTATGTACTCAGTAATCTCTATGTACAAGAAGAATCTGAGTTGAGAGGTTCTAGCGAACATCTAGCTTAGATTGAGTAGTAATACTCAACACTTAGTTAAGTGTCTGAGAGCCTGGAGAGGCTTGGTGGAAGAAAGAATACTCGTGGTAGAGCCTGGAGAGGCTTGATAGAAAAGAATACTTGTTGTGTTGGCCTGGAGAGGTTAACATGTGTATTTGTGGTTTCAGATAGTGTGACATATATGTGGCTGCAAGGGTCTGGGGGATTCGGAGTGGCACATATGTGTTGTTGTTATTAAAAGCTAGTGGTGGTTTGCCACTAGGACTGGATGTAGCTCACAGGGTTTGTGGGTGAACCAGGATAAATTCTGTGTCTAAGTTTTCTTTCCCTTAATCTCTTTTAGTTACAGTTTTCATATTTACGTTGGGGATTGAAAATTACTTTTCATAATAATCTTAACACAACGATTTCAATAAAACAAGTTTTCATACAAACATAACATTAAAACGTCTCTAGTGTAGGTTGAAGTATTATAGAAGAATATATTCAGAAGGATGTCTGAAATACCTGTCTGAAGTGAGCCCAACAGGAACTCAGTTCAGACACATGATATAGATGGTCTCTGATCATCTAAAGTATTTCAGAAACAGTTCTGAAGGTACTCTTAGTAATATTCTTCAGAAGACACTAAGAGAAGTTTGTTTAAAATCAAAACAATCTTAAGTGTAAGAGAAAGTTTTTAATCTAAATCTTTCATATATTCCGCATGTGTTTAAAATAACTCTGATCTTAAGATTGGTTTTGTACAATGATCACTTAACGTGATTGTTTATTCTAAAGATTTCCAAAATTGTCTTGAAATGTCTAAAACACTATTCAACCCCCCTTCTAGTGTTGCCTGTGGTTCTAACATGTATCAGCCCATTGATGCTCTGTATCAATAAACTGAATATCAAAAACACCTTTCTGAACATAGTCTCTAATGAAATGATGTTTGATTTCTATATGTTTAGCCCTAGAATGTTGAATGGGATTCTTAGACAGATGAATAGCACTAGTATTATCACACAACACAGGTATAACAGATATTGAAATATTAAAATCCTTAAGCTGATACTTCACCCATAGCAGTTGTGAACAACAACTGGCTGCTGAGATGTATTCTGCTTCAGCTGTTGATAATGCAATTGTGCTCTGCCTTTTGCTTGACCAGCTAATCATATTCTCTCCAAAGAAATGACATCCACCACTGGTGCTTTTTCTTTCAACTCTGTCTCCAGCAAAATCAGCATCACAGTAACCTACTAGCCTGTAATCCTTACTTTTCTTATAGCACAGACCAAGATTAGTAGTACCTTTAAGATATCTGAAAATTCTTTTTACAGCTTTGTAGTGAGTAATTCTTGGATCAGATTGGAATCTATCACAGAGGCATACACTGAACATAATGTCAGGCCTGCTTGCTGTTAGATACAATAATGAACCAATCATTCCTCTATACAAAGTTTGATTTATTGGTTCTTCATTCTCATCTTTATTTAAAGATGCAGAAGGGTGCGTTGGAGTTGTCATGGGTTTGCAATCACTTAAGTTGAACTTCTTAAGCATTTCCTTTGTATATTTTTCTTGATGGATCCATATACAATCAGAATCTTGCTTAATCTGAAGTCCTAAGAAAAATTTTAGTTCACCCATTAAACTCATTTCAAATTCTGATTGCATTAGCTCAGAAAACTCTTTGCACAGAGAAGAATCAGTAGAACCAAAGATAATGTCATCAACATATATCTGGACAAGAATAAGATCTTTGTTAGACTATTTTCTAAAAAGGGTTGTGTCTACTTTTCCTCTTTCAAAACCATTTGATATAAGAAAACTACTCAATCTGTCATACCAAGCTCTTGGGGCTTGTTTCAGACCATAGAGAGCTTTCTTGAGTTTAAAAACATGTTCAGGAAAAGTTACATCTTCAAAACCAGGGGGTTGTCTAACAAAAACCTCTTCTTCAATGAGACCATTGAGGAAGGCACTTTTAACATCCATTTGATATAACTTGATGCCATTATTTATAGCATAAGATAAAAGAATTCTAATTGCTTCTAACCTGGCCACTGGGGCAAAGGTTTCAGTGAAGTCAATACCTTCTTGCTGGTTGTATCCTTGAGCAACTAATCTTGCCTTGTTTCTGACTACCTTGCCTTCTTCAGACAGCTTGTTTCTGAACACCCATTTGGTTCCAATAATTGTTTTCCCATGGGGTTTAGGAACAAGGGTCCAGACATCACTCCTAGCAAACTGATTCAGCTCTTCTTGCATGGCTAGGATCCACCCTTCATCATGCAGAGCTTCATCAATGTTCTTTGGCTCAATTTCAGACAGGAGAGCAAGTGAATTCAGATTCTTGAATTTTGATCTTGTCTTTACTCCTTCTGAAGTGTTGCCAATGATTTGCTCTTTAGGATGATGTGATTTGTATCTCCATTCATGTCTCTGAGGAGGTATCAAATCTGTCTGAGACTCAACATTTGTCTGAAGAGGTTCAGTAACAGTAGGAACTTCAGACGGCTGCTCATCCTTCAAACTGCTGTGATCATTCAACTCCATTCCTGCAAAATCATCCTCTAGATCTGATAGTTCTCTATCAGTCTCTTTGTTATCATTGAATTTTACATGAATAGTTTCCTCCACAGTTAAAGTTCTAGAATTATACACTCTATAGGCTTTAGATGTTTCAGAATATCCAATGAAAAATCCATTGTCTGACCTTGCATCAAATTTTCCAAGATCATCCTTGGTGTTGAGTATAAAACACTCACATCCAAAGATGTGGAAATATGATATGTTGGGTTTTCTTCCTTTCCACAATTCATATGGAGTCTTTTTCAGAATTGGTCTTACCAATATTCTGTTTCGAAGATAGCAAGCTGTGCTAACAGCTTCTGCCCAGAAGGTTCTTGGTAAACTGCTTGAGTTGAGCATGGTTCTTGCCATCTCTTGCAAACTTCTGTTCTTTCTCTCAACAACCCCATTCTGTTGAGGTGTTCTAACCATAGAGAAATTGTGTGAGATCCCATTCTCATCACAGAACATTTGAAAGTTTGCATTCTCAAACTCTCCACCATGATCACTTCTTATGACAGAAATACAGAATCCTTTTTCATTTTGTACCTTCTTACAGAATACTGTGAAATTCTTAAAAGTCTCATCCTTGTTTCTAAGGAATATTACCCATGTAAATCTAGAATAGTCATCAACAATGACCAAACCATATTTCTTGCCACTAAGACTTTCTGTTCTAATGGGACCAAACAAGTCAATGTGTAAAAGTTCTAGTGGTCTTCTAGTTGAAACAACATCTTTACTCTTGAAAGAGTGTCTTGTTTGTTTCCCTTTCAGACAGCTATCACATAAAATGTCAGATTTGTATGAAAGCTTGGGCAATCCTTTAACAAGGTTGTGTTTTGCTAATCTTGAGATTAATCTCAAGCTGGCATGCCCAAGTCTTTGATGCCAAATCTGTTTTTCATCTTCAACAGAAATGAAGCATTTTACATTTTGACTTGCTAGATCCTCTAGATCAATTTTATACACATTGTTGTGTCTCTTAACAGTAAAGAGGGTTTGATCAGAGGTGTCTTTGACTATGCATCCTTCCTTGGTAAAGGATACTACATAACCACTGTCACATAATTGACTTATGCTCAGTAAATTATGTTGAAGTCCTTCCACAAGAAGCACATTCTTAATAAGGGATGAAGGAATTATACCTACAGTCCCTATGCCAGTGATCTTCCCTTGCTGGTTTCCACCAAAGGTGACCACTCCTCCTTCTTTAGGTCTAAGGTTTTGGAACAAAGACCTTTCTCCTGTCATGTGTCGCGAGCACCCACTGTCCAGGTACCATTTGTGGGGTCTCCTTTGTCCTTTTAAACACATCTGCAACAGGAAAAATTAAGTTTTTAGGTACCCAAGTTCTTTTGGGTCCTGTTTTGTTAGCTTTGGGTCTTGCTTTTCTCTTGTGTTTGCACTGAGTCACATTGTGTCCAGGCCTACCACAGTGAGAACATCCAGTAACCTTCTTTTTGCCTTTAGAAAAATTTAAGACAGTAGGAGGTTCAGACATGTTATAATCCCAAAAGCCTAGTCCACTTTTGTCAAGAGAATGCCTTTGATTTCCAAGCATCATATTCAAATTTTTTGTTCCTTTGACAAATTTGGCTAGATCTTTTGTCAGTTCTGCAACTTGTTTCTGAAGTTTTTCATTTTCTTCAGACACAGCTTGCAGACTGCAGTTTTCAGTCTCAAGGTCCTTTTCCTTGAGCATAATATGTTCTATCTCAAGAGCCTCAAACTTATTACACATTTCTATGTGAGCTTTGGATAGATTCTTATACTCTTGGAAAAGTTCCTTGGAACTTTCCACCAGATCATCATACATCTCTTGTAAGGTGAGAAGGAATACCTCAGCTTCAGAACTGTCTGAAGATGGTAGACTGGCCATGAGACATAGATTTGCCTCTTCTGAAGTATCTTCCTCCTCTTCTGAGGTTGTCTCATCAAGATCTTCCCAAGTTGCCATAAGACCTTTCTTTTTCTTGAAAAACTTTTTCTTCTTAAAGTTGTTTTTCTTCAGTTTTGGGCATTCAGCCTTCACGTGCCCTGGTTGCTTACATTCAAAGCAAATGATTTTATCAGAGTTAGACTCTTTACCTGTCTTACCTGATTTAGATGATGAGGGTTGGTTCTTTTTGAACTTTCCTCTGTTCTGCAACATTCTTTTGATCTTTCTGCTTAGAAGAGCAAGATCATCATCATCTTCTGAGCTATCTTCAGAGTCTCCATCTGCCTCTGAAGCTGTTTCAGCTTGCATAGCCTTGATGTTGCCATGCCTAGACTGTTTGGCCTTGGAGTTTAGTGCTAAAGACTTCTTCTCGTTGCCATCTTCTCGAAGCTCAAGCTCATGGACCTTAAGAGATCCCAACAGTTCTTCCACTCTAAGAGAATTCAAATCTCTTGCCTCTTGAATGGCAGTAACTTTAGGTCTCCAGGACTTATGCAAACTCCTTAGAATTTTTCTGTTGTTGTCTCCAGAATTATAAGTTATGCCTAAGGACCTGAGTCCATTTGTTATGGTCTGAAACCTTCCAAACATCTGGTCAATGGTTTCAGATTCTTCCATCTTGAACATCTCATACTGATGTATGAGCATACTTATTTTTGATTGCTTGACAGTCTCAGTTCCTTCATGGGCTGCTGCAAGAGTATCCCAGATCTCCTTGGCAGAGGTGCATCCATGAACCTTCTCATATTCTGATTTGTTCAAGGAACATATCAGATAGAGTTTGGCTTTAGCATTCATCTGGACTCTAGCCTTCTGCTCCAAGGTCCATTCAGTCTTAGGTATAGGCACACCATTTTGCATGGGCACATAGTCTCCATCAGTGACCACATCCCAAACATCAATGTTGGTGCTCTCAATGAACAGCTTCATTCTATCTCTCCAGTAGTGGTAATCCTCTCCATTGAATACTGGGGGTCTTGTGATAGAGGCTCCTTCTGTGATGTATTGTCTGTTGCTGTTAGAAGCTTCCATATGGATCTTTCAGTCCTCAAACACTTGTTAGGTGCTTCAACCCTGAGTAGAGCTCTGGTACCAACTGTAGGAACACAGGGAAACACTAGAAGGGGGTTGAATAGTGTTTCTAAATATTTTGGAAATCTTTTTGCAAACAGGTTCTCAAAACAGAATTTCAGACAGGCTTTTGGAGGGCTGTCTAAAGTTTTCAGACGGTTTATAAAAATTGTTTTTAAAAGATGTTTTGTGCCTTTTAAAATATTAGATTAATTACTCAGACCCCTTGATTAGTTTAAACTGAATTTATAAGAGATAAGGGTAAGAAAACTTAGCCACAGAATTTATCCTGGTTCACTCACTACCACTTGTGAGCTACGTCCAGTCCCAATGCCAACTAGCAATTGGATTTTCTCTTAATCTTTCAAGATTACAAGTATTCTTTTACAGACAAGCCTCTTCAGGCTCTACAACCCAAGTATTCTTTTTCAGACAAGCCTCTCCAGGCTCAACAACCAAGTATTCTTTTACAGACAAGCCTCTCCAGGCTCAACAACCAAGTATTCTTTTACAGACAAGCCTCTCCAGGCTCTACAACCAAGTATTCTTTTTCAGACAAGCCTCTCCAGGCTCTACAACCAAGTATTCTTTTTCAGACAAGCCTCTCCAGGCTCTACAACCAAGTATTCTTTTTCAGACAAGCCTCTTCAGGCTCAAAAGCAAATACAAATTAGAGAAATGCTTAAGCTCACAAACTATATCAGTTTTGAGACTTAAACAGTTACAGATTGTACAGAAATTACTGAGGTATGCTCAGAATAAAACAATATGTGTGTACAAAGATAAAAATATTTATCAGAGTGTTGCAGCGAAAAACTTGCAGAGTTTTTTGTTCTTTTTCAATTCTTCTCTCTTCTGATGGTCTTCAAGGATGGGGGTATTTATACCTAAATATTAGTCCGTTGGAGAAAACCACCGTTTGTGAAATACATGAATTCCGTTGTGAGACAACCTGCTGTATGCACAGAATATTCTCTGACAAATCTGACACATTGCAGTTTTTGCTCCTGCCAAAAAGCTGCTATTTGTTGTTGCTGCAATGGCTGCGTAGCAGAGGACACGTTGTGGCAGAGAACGTGCTTGAAATGCAACGAGGAGTGCCAGCTGTTGTAGCAGAGATCGTGCGTGATTCAAAATGAGATTCAGACAGGTCTTCACAAATTCAGACAAGAGATGCCACGTCATCAAGGAACTTCAGACAACCTTGATGCTTCAGACAGGGTGCACTGCTTCAGACAGCTTCTGCACTTAGTCTTTTTATATGAACTTTTAATGGCTCTTGCTGAAATCATAGATGAAAGATTTAACTTTATGAGAATCTGTGATAAGTATTTTAAGCCAAATTTGTTATTCATTAAAACTTGGGAATATTTCTGTCTTAAAACATCATAAACCACTTTATGATATTTTTGAGACTCAACAACAGAAGCATGAGGAAGGCCAAGAAATGGCCAGGACCCAGAAAGGAGTAGGAAGGGGTGTGGCTCTTCCAGAAAGGACTTTTGTGCCACCTGCCAAAGTTCCTCCTAACCAGTGGTAAGGCCTATACCCACAAGGCCAAAGCTGTTGAGTCTCAAAAATATCATAATGGAAATTATGATGTTTAAGACAACTAAATTCCCAAGTTTTAATGCTTAACAAATTTGAGTTAAAATATTTATCATAGATGCATATATGGTTAAATGGTTTATCTATGATTTCAGCAAGCCACTTAGAATATATAAGATTATGTGAAGTATCTTCAACCTGTCTGAGGAGATAAAGCCTTCTGAAGGTTCAACCTGTCTGAAGTGTTGAAGCCGTTTGAAGTGCCCAAACCGTCTGAAGTGTTGAAGCCGTCTGAAGTCTCATTTATGACGTGGCACCCGTTGCTGAAGTTTGTGAAGACTTTTCTGACTCTCTGCCGCACGTACCTTTTTAAACACTTTTATGGCAAGGAACACAGAGACCTTTCCTCGTGTTTCTGAATTTCATACACCACTGAGGAAATCTCTGCAACGCAGCCTCTGCAGAAACAATAATAGCAGCTTTATGGCAGCACCAACCTTGTACAGTGTCAGAGAAATCAGAATTCTCAGAAGCATGTCTCACAACGGATTAAATAGCATTTAATGCTATCTGCAAACGGTGGTTTCTCAACGGATTGAAGTTTCAACAGATTGAAGATTGGGTATAAATACCTCTTCATGAAGACCATCAGAAGTTAGTGATTCATTATACAAGAAAGTCTAAGAGAATATCACGCTGCAAGTTTTTATTCTTTGAAAACACTCTGATAAAATTATCTTTGTACACAATTTATATATCCTGAGCATACCTCAGTTATATTGTACATTGTCTCTGTTTAAGCTTAAAACTGATAAAGTTTAAGAGCTTAGACTTATTTTCTTTGTAAAATTGTTGTTGAGCCTGGAGAGGCTTGTCTGCAAAAGAATAGTTAGTTGTTGAGCTTGGAGAGGCTTGTCTGTAAAAGAATACTTGGTTGTTGAGCCTGGAGAGGCTTGTCTGTAAAAGAATACTTGGTTGTAGAGTCTAAAGAGACTTGACTGCAAAAGAATACTTGTAATCTTGGTAAAGATTAAGAGAAAATCCAAGTGCTAGTTGGCATTGGGACTGGACATAGCTCACAGTGGTAGTGAGTGAACCAGGATAAATTTCTTGGCTAAGTTTTCTTACCCTTATCTCTTGTCAATTTATTTATTCTAATCAAAGGGTGTTGAAAAACTGTTGTGATATTTTAAAAGCAAGAAACCTTTCAAAAGACATTTTCAGAAGCCGTCTTAAGAAACTTCAGACAGCACCTTAAACCTGTCTGAAACGTTTTTAAAACTCACTGTTTGCGAAAAGCTTCCATAAAATATTAAGAAACACTATTCAACCCCCCTTCTAGTGTTTCCCTGTGTTTCTACAGTTGGTATCAGAGCTCAACTCAGGGTTGAGCACCTAACAAGTGTTGAGGACTAAAGATCCAGATGGAAGCTTCCAAAAACAGGCAATACATCACCGAAGGAGCCTCTATTACAAGACCCCCAGCATTCAATGGAGTGGACTACCACTACTGGAGGGATCGTATGAAGTTGTTCATTGAGAGCAACAATATTGATGTCTGGGACGTGGTCACTGATGGAGACTATGTGCCTATGCATAATGGAGTACCAATACCTAAGGCTGAATGGACCTTGGAGCAGAAGGCTAGAGTTCAAATGAACGCTAAAGCCAAACTCTATCTAATATGTTCTTTGAATAAATCAGAGTATGAGAAGGTTCATGGATGTTCATCTGCCAAGGAGATTTGGGATACTCTTACAGCTGCCCATGAAGGGACTGAGACTGTAAAGCAATCCAAAATCAGCATGCTCATACATCAATATGAGATGTTCAAGATGGAAGAATCTGAAACCATTGATCAAATGTTTGGGAGGTTTCAGACCATAACTAATGGACTCAGGTCCTTGGGTAGAACTTATGAATCTGGAGACAACAATAGAAAGATTCTAAGGAGTTTGCCTAAGTCCTGGAGACCCAAAGTTACAACCATTCAAGAGGCAAGAGACTTAAACTCTCTTAGAATGGAAGAACTGTTGGGATCTCTCAAAGTTCATGAGCTTGAGCTTGGGGAAGATGACATCCAGAAGAAATCTCTAGAACTAAACTCCAAGGCCAAACAACCTAGGCATGGCAGCATGAAGGCTATGCAAGCTGAGGAAACTTCAGAAGTAGATGAAGATTCTGAAGATAGTTAAGAAGATAATGATCTTGCTCTTCTCAACAGAAAAATCAAGAGGATGCTGCAAAACAGAGGAAAGTTCAGAAAGAACCAACCCTCAACCTCTAAAGTAGGTAAGTCAGGTAAGGATTCTCAAAATGACAAAATTATTTGTTATGAGTGTAAACAGCTAGGTCATATGTGTAGAAACACAGGGAAACACCAGAAGGGGGGTTGAATAATGTTTCTTAATATTTTTGAAAGCTTTTTCAAAACAACAAGTATAAAACAGTTTCAGACAGGTTTTTAAGGACTGTCTGAAGTTTTTAAGACAGCTTCTGGAAATATATTTTAAAAGGTTTCTTAGCTTTTAAAATATTTAGAATTGCTTTTCATCTCCCTTAAATTAGTATAAACGAATTGACAAGAGTTAAGGGATAGAAAACTTAGCCAAGGAATTTATCCTGGTTCACTCATTACCACTGTGAGCTACGTCCAGTCCCAATGCCAACTAGCACTTGGATTTTCTCTTAATCTTTCACAAAGATTACAAGTATTCTTTTACAGTCAAGCCTCTTCAGGCTCTACAACCAAGTATTCTTTACAGCCAAGCCTCTCCAGGCTCTACAACCAAGTATTCTTTACAGCCAAGCCTCTCCAGGCTCTTACAACCAAGTATTCTTTAGACACCAAGCCTCTCCAGGCTCTTACAACCAAGTATTCTTTAGACACCAAGCCTCTCCAGGCTCTAGAACGATTTTACAGAGAAAAGATAAGTTTATGCTTTTTAAACTAAACCAGTTTTAAGCTCAAACAAATACAATGTACAAAGATAACTGAGGTATTCTCAGGATATACAAATGTGTGTACAAAGAATATTATTAGAGAGTTTTTACAGAGTAAAAACTAGCAGCGATTTGTTTCTCTTTGATTTTCTTTAAAATGAAATCCTTCTCTGTTCTTCTTTATATGTATGTGTATGTCTCTGTATGTCTCTTTATGTCTCTCTGTGTGATGGTCTTCATGAGGGGTATTTATACCCAGACTTCAGTCCGTTGAAAAACCACCGTTTAGAGATAGCATTAAATGCTATTTAATCCGTTGTGAGACATGCTTCTGAGAGTCCTGACCTTTCTGACACAGAACAAGGTTGCATCTGCCAAAAAGCTGCTTCAAATGTTGTTGCAGAGGCTGCGTTGCAGGAATTTCCTCAGTGGTGTATGAATTTCAAAAACACCAGGAAAGACCTCTGTGTTCCTTGCCATAAATATGCTTGAAAAGGTACGTGCAGCAGAGACTCAGAAAACGTCTTCACAAAACTTCAGCAAAGGTGCCACGTCATTAAATGAGACTTCAGACAACTTCAACACTTCAGACGGGTTGGGCACTTCAGACGGCTTCGACATTTCAGACGGGTTGAACCTTCAGAAGGCTTGATACCTTGGACAGTTTGAAACACTTCACAAAGTCTTTTTGTAAGGTCATAGTGGCTTGCTGAAATCACAGATAAATCATTAAAACATATATATATCTATGATGAATTATTTTAACCCAAATTTGTTAGTCATTAAAACTTGGGAATTATATTGTCTTGAAACATCATAATTTACTTATGATATTTTGAGACTCAACATTCTCCCCCTTTTTAATGATGACAAATTTGCTTAAAAATACAAATCTAAAAGGAGTTTTTAATATATTTAAAAGAAATGATAACTCCCTCTCAGATGATGAACACTTAAACTGATTTACTCTTTTCAGTTTTATCAGTTTCTTATATGCTCCCCCTGAGTCCTGTAATCACTTCAGATTCAGATTTTGTTAGTTTTTTTTATACTCCCCCTTTTGTCATCAATCAAAAGGGTTTCCAGAGCACAACAAACTCAAACAATAATTCATAATAAAGGATAACAGCAAACTCAGACAATAAAGCACAACATTCATGAGTAAAAACTAATAGATTATAGCAAATAGTTCAGACAAACAGAAGGATTTGGTCTTAATAGAAGAGCAGTCTTCATATCCTCTTGGCCATATTTAATCTGTTGTTGCTCTTGAAGGATTTGGTCTTGCTTAGCAACAAGGTCTGCATTCTGCTTCTCCAGCTTCTTTATCTTCATCCTTAGCCTTCTATTTTCTTCCTCAGGATCAGGATATGATTCATAGAAGATGATTTGAATTTACCTACATACAAATCGCAGCACTCCAAAACCTGAAAACAACCCATACTCATGAGGATGATAGACAGGATGAAAGAAGGTGCCAATGGGGTTTAATAACTCCCATTCTTCATGAAATGGTGCAGTCAGGGGGGGGAAAGGTTGTCTGATAAACATATACTGCACATTGAGGTGCTTCCCATGACCAACTAGTGAATCTTCATCAGGTCCAGATGACCCAGAAGAGGATCCAGCATCCTCTCTTATCTTCCAATACGAAGCCCAAACTCTGTCTCTGAGACTGTGATCCATGCCTCCTCCTTGCTTCTTTATATTGGCAGGAAGCTCTCTCCACTCCCTTGGAGTCAAAGGCTTGAAGGGGGCTGAGTAAACTTTAGGTTCTTTAAACTTATCTTCAGAACCCTCCCTCAAAGGATACCTAGGCACAATCCTATCAGGTTGCACCAGAATTTTGGTGGTTGGCCTGATTGAGAAAGTCCTAGGAGGCTTGTAGCCTCTCATACCTATGCCCTTGAGACAGTCTCTTTCAAACAGCTCTCCTTCTGTATACAGCTGCCTAGCAAAGCTCCAGTCTTTATTGGATAACTTCAGACAGTCTTCATCAGAGAAAGGATTGAGTGGAGCCCACTTATGAGAAGGTGGTACCACACCCTTTCTGATCTTCTCTAACTGTCCTGAGTACTGTTGATCAAAGCTTCCCTTGTACTTATCTCTTTCAGCATCAGTAGTGTGCTTGATCAAACCTTGATGCAGAGAGATGGGAGGTGCATCTCTGAAGTACAACAGCTCTTCATAGAGGTTTGGGAACTTAGGAACCCTTTCCCTTTCAAAGAAAGGTCCCTCATACCTCTTATGGGGCACTTCAGCTTCTTCCTCAAACTGATGATCAGTGAAGGGGAATGCATAAGGATCAAAAGTGGGTTCTGTGAAGAAATCCCTACTTTTGGGTCCAAGCCTAATGTGTTCAGGCAACATACTCCCTTTCCATACCTTGGAACTTGATCCTTGCTGAATCTCCATAACAGGTTCTTCAGATTGGGCTGACTCTGAAGATGATGAAGATGATGGTGATGATGGGGGTGATGGAGGAGATGATGGTGATGTTGGTGCAGGTTCTTCTTCTTCAGTAACCATAGGTTGATCATCAACCTCTATTTCTTTTTCTTGTTCTTCAGCAGGCCTCTTTTCAGGTGAAGATGGGGGTGAAGGGGTCACATTGTCAAACCTGACTCTAATCCTCTTTACTGGAGTCTTAGCTTTTTCAGGTTCAGACACCTGCTGGTTTTCTCTTTCAGCTTGCTTGGCTTCTCTACGCTTTTTGAAATAGAGATTGGCTGTGACAAACTTCTGGTACTTGTCAGCCATCTCCACAGCTTCTTGTTGATTAGTCACACTTCTTGTAACTCTAGTAGTAGGTTCAGGAGCCACCTCAAGAAGTCTACTTCTCTTCTTCTTCCTTTGAACAACACTGGATCTTCTTCTTTTCTTAGAACCTTGAGCCAAGGTTTCTTGCCTTTCATCATCAGCTAAGGCAAGCTGTGTAGCCACAACAAGTGCATGATCAGACTTCTCTTGTTCTTCTTTTTGTTCCAGCTCCTCTTGCTCCAAAGCAGTAGCTATGGCAGCCACTTGGATTAGTTCTGGATCAGAGGGGCAAGTAGCCAAAGGTGATACTGCTACAGCATCAGCAACAACAATCCTATCCTCATGAGCCTTTCCTTCTTTGTCTGAAGTAGGCTTAAGAGGCCTTGCAATCTCAGACCCTTGACCCACAATTTCATATGACTTTGGCAAAGCCTTCTGAACAGGTTCAGTTGTCTTAGAGTGCAAGTTAGGGTTTGTTGCAGACACTTTTGCTGCACTTTTTACTGGTAACTTCCGCAGCTTTGGTTGAGGGGAGGGCTTAGAGCCTTTGAACTCCTCCTTTCTGATGTCTCCTTGCAGCTCTCTTTCCAGTACCTCAATGGTGCTTTTCCTCCTTGATGCCTTCTCCAGTAACATACTCTCCTTCAGAGTAGGAGATGGAGGTCTTGGTACTAGAGCATTCTTTAGATTCATGCTCTTAAGATTTACTTCACCAAAGAAATTAGGGCCTTTGTGATCATACAGCCTCACAATAGACACTTTGAAGTGTAAGAGTACCTTGGTTATGAGCAGATTGTGGGGAAGATTTGCACCTGAATCTCTGATCTTCTTCTGCATGTGAAACATAAGGATGCTTGGAAGATTCATCTTCTCCTTCTGCAGCAGATGAATCAAGCAGAATCTTTCTAGTTCAGACACGTGATTTCTGCTCCCACTCTTAGGGATTATGGAGCACCCTAAGATGGAGTGAAGTACTCTCACCTTATCTAACATGAATTTGGAATCAGGACTTTCAGGTACTTCAGTTCCATACAGCATCTTGGTAAATTTCTTCTGACCACCATTCTTCTGCTCCCATCCAGGAGAGAAAGATGCTCCCTCTACCTTTACACCAGTGACAGTAGACAAAATACCTTCATCCACGAACACGGGAACACCCAGAACATTAGCCCTGATGCTTTCATATATCCCTTTGGAGTTAGGGATTCCTCTTGCTGATGCCCAGAAGTCAATCACACTCTGTTCATGCCACGAACAGTAAACCTTGTCAAAGAATGGCTTCCAGCCCACAGCATCAAACTCCTCAAACAAGTCCATCCCAAGGTTACGAAGATCCTCAAGGTCCACACCTTTGGATCTAACCACATTTCCACCTGAACTTGAAGACTTCTTTGGTGCCATTGAAGTTGCAGAGAAAGCTTGAGATGAAAATAGTTGCGAGAGAGATGAAAAAGTTTAAACAAAAGCTGAGAGAAAGTGTAAGGCTTCTCCAACACACTAACTCCTGCATTTATAGACCCATGATGTAATGATGGCATGTACTGGCTACACAGACGTTGGGTAACGTGCGAAGTGGAAGAGACAACATAAATGTATTTTAACCGTCTCAGATAGCCACGTCATCTAGTTATATCGGACAAGTGAGAAATTTCAGATACACATATAGAATTTCAGATACCCTAAGATTTCAGACACCCTGAGATTTCAGATGCTCTTTTTCATACAGCATACAAAATCAATTAGAAAATGCATGTATGTTTAAGTTATTGCATATGAGCTTAAATCTATCTTCAGCCAGGGGTTTTGTGAATATATCTTCCCATTGATGCTCTGTTTCAATGAACTTTATATAAAAAACACCTTTCTGAACATAGTCTCTAATGAAATGATGCTTGATTTCTATATGTTTAGCCCTAGAATGTTGAATACGATTCTTAGAAAAATTAATGGCACTTGTATTATCACACAACACAGGTATAACAGATATAGGAATGTTAAAATCCTCAAGCTGATACTTCACCCATAGCAGTTGTGAACAACAACTGGCTGCTGAGATGTATTCTGCTTCTGCTGTTGATAATGCAATGGTGCTTTGCCTTTTGCTTGACGAGCTGATCATGTTGCCTCCAAAGAAGTGACATCCTCCACTGGTACTCTTTCTTTCTATTTTATCTCCAGCAAAGTCAGCATCACAGTATCCTATTAACCTGCAATCCTTGTCTTTCTTATAGCATAGACCAAGATTAGTAGTACCTTTAAGATATCTAAAAATTCTCTTGACAGCTTTGTAATGAGTAGTTCTTGGATCTGATTGAAATCTAGCACAAAGACATACACTGAACATAATGTCAGGTCTGCTTGTTGTTAGATACAATAAAGAGCATATCATTCCTCTATACAAAGTTTGATTAACTGGTTCTTCATTTTCATCCTTACTTAAAGATGAAGAGGGATGCATAGGAGTTGACATGGGTTTGCAATCACTTAAATTGAACTTCTTAAGCATTTCTTTTGTATATTTCTCTTGATGGATCCATATACAATCAGAGTCTTGCTTAATCTGAAGTCCTAAGAAAAATTTTAGTTCACCCATTAAACTCATTTCAAACTCTGATTGCATTAACTCGGAAAACTCTTTGCATAGTGAAGAATCAGTTAAACCAAATATAATGTCATCAACATATATCTGGACAAGCATCGGATTTTTGTTAGACTGTTTTCTAAAAAGGGTTGTATCTACTTTTCCTCTTTCAAAACCATTTTTGATAAGAAAACTGCTCAATCTGTCATACCAAGCTCTTGGGGCTTGTTTCAGACCATAAAGAGCCTTTTTCAGTTTGAAAACATGATCAGGAAAAACAACATCCTCAAAACCAGGGGGTTGTCTAACAAAAACTTCTTCTTAAATGAATCCATTGAGAAAAGCACTTTTGACATCCATTTGATATAGTTTGATGTCATTATTTATAGCATAAGAAAGAAGAATTCTAATTGCTTCTAACCTGGCAACAGGGGCAAATGTTTCAGTAAAGTCAATGCCTTCTTGTTGATTGTACCCTTGAGCCACCAGTCTTGCCTTGTTTCTGACCACTTTCCCTTCTTCAGACAACTTGTTTCTGAACACCCATTTGGTTCCAATAGTTGTTTTCCCATGGGGTTTAGTAACAAGGGTCCAGACATCACTCCTAGCAAATTGATTCAGCTCCTCTTGCATGGCTAGGATCCACCCTTCATCATGCAGAGCTTCATCAATGTTCTTTGGCTCGATTTCAGACAAGAGAGCAAGAGAATTCAGATTCTTGAATTTCGATCTTGTCTTAACTCCTTCTGAAGTACTGCCAATGATTTGCTCTTTAGGATGATGTGACTTGTATCTCCAGTCAGGTTTGAGAGGTGATACTAAGTCAGTCTGAGACTCAACATTTGTTTGAAGAGGTTCTGATAGATCTTCAGACACCTGTTCATCATTGGTGCTGTTGTGTGTGTTTAGCTCCATTCCTGCAAAATCATCTTCTAGATCTGATAGTTCCCTATCGGTCTCTTTCATGTCATTGAATTTAACATGGATTGATTCTTCTACGATTAAAGTTCTAGAGTTATAAACTCTATAAGCTTTTGATGTTTCAAAATAACCTATGAAAAATCCTTTATCAGATTTTGCGTCAAATTTTCCAAGATCATCCTTTGTGTTAAGTATAAAACACTCACAGCCAAAGGGATGGAAATATGATATGTTGGGTTTTCTTCCTTTCCACAACTCATAGGGAGTCCTTTTCAGAATTGGTCTTACCAATATTCTGTTTTGAAGGTAGCAGGCTGTGTTAATAGCTTCTACCCAGAAGGTCCTTGGTAGACTGCATGAGTTGAGCATGGTTCTTCCCATCTCTTGCAAACTTCTGTTCTTTCTCTCAACAACCCCATTTTGTTGAGGTGTTCTAGCCACAGAGAAATTGTGTGAGATCCCATTCTCATCACAGAACAGCTAAAAGTTTTCATTCTCAAACTCTCCACCATGATCACTTCTAATGACAGATATACAGAATCCTTTTTCATTCTGTACCTTCTTGCAGAATATTGTGAAATTCTTAAAGGTCTCATCCTTGCTTCTAAGGAATATTACCCATGTATATCTAGAATAGTCATCAACAATGACCAAACCATATTTCTTACCACTAATGCTTTCTGTTCTAATAGGACCAAACAAGTCAATGTGTAAAAGTTCTAATGGTCTGCTAGTAGAAACAACATCCTTACTCTTAAATTAGTGTCTTGTTTGTTTCCCTTTCAGACAACTTTCACATAAAATATCAGATTTGTATGAAAGCTTGGGCAGACCTTTAACAAGATTGTGTTTTGCTAACCTTGAGATTAATCTCAAGCTGACATGCCCTAGTCTTTGATGCCAAATCTGTTTTTCATCTTCAACAGAGATAAAACATTTTACATTTTGACTTGCTAACTCCTCTAGATCAATTTTGTACACATTACTGTGTCTCTTAGCAGTAAAAAGGATTTGATCATGGGGGTCTTTGACTATACATCCTTCCTTAGTGAAAGAAACCACATATCCACTGTAACACAATTGACTTATGCTCAATAGATTGTGTTGAAGTCCTTCTACTAGGAGAACATTTTTAATAAGGGATAGAGAAGTCATACCTACAGTCCCTATACCAGTGATCTTCCCTTGCTGATTTCCACCAAAGGTGACCACTCCTCCTGCTTTGGGTCTAAGGTTTTGTAACAAAGACCTTTCTCCTGTCATGTGTCGCGAGCAGCCACTGTCCAGGTACCATTTGTGGGGTTTCCTTTGTCCTGTTAAACACATCTGCAACAGGAATAATCAAGTTCTTAGGTACCCATATTCTTTTGGGTCCTTTCTTGTTAGACTTGGGTTTATGTCTCCCTTTGTGTTTGCACTGAGCCACATTGTGTCCAGCTTTGCCACAATGAGAACACCCAATAACTTCCTTTTTGCCTTTAGCAACATTGAAAATATGAGGTTCAGAGACATCATGATCACAAAAGCCTAAACCACTTTTGTCAAGGGAATGCCTTTGATTGCCAATTAATTTGTTAAGATTATCAGTTCCTTTGACAAATTTAGCCAAGTCTTTTGTTAGTTCCTCAACTTGTTTCTGAAGTTTTTTATTTTCTTCAGACACAGATTGTGAACTGCTGACTTCAGACACAAGAATCTTTTCCTTGAGCATAATATATTCTATCTCAATAGCTTCATATTTACTACACATTTCTGTGTGAGCTTTGGATAGATTCTTATACTCTTGGAAGAGCTCCTTGGAACTTTCCATCAGGTCATCATACATCTCTTGAAGAGTTAAGGGAAATACCTCAGCTTCAGAGCTGTCTGATGAGGGCAGGCTGGCCATGAGACATAGGTTGGCCTCTTCTGAAGTGTCCTCCTCTTCTTCTGAAGTGGACTCATCAAGATCCTCCCATGTAGCCATCAGAGCTTTCTTTTTCTTGAAGAACTTCTTCTTTTTGAAGGTATTCTTCTTCAGCTTTGGACATTCTGCCTTCATGTGACCTGGTTGTTTACATTCAAAACAAATAACCTTGTCATTTTGAGAGTCTTTACCTGACTTACCTCCTTTAGAGGTTGAAGGTTGGTTCCTTCTGAACTTCCCTCTATTTTGCAGCATTCTTTTGATCTTTCTACTTAACAGAGCAAGATCATCATCTTCTGAGGTATCTCCAGAATCTTCATCTGCTTCTGAAGTTTCTTCAGCTTGCATAGCCTTCATCTTGCCATGCCTAGGCTGACTGGCCTTGGAGTTTAGTGCTAGAGACTTCTTCTTGTTCTCATCTTCACCAAGCTCAAGCTCATGAACCTTAAGAGATCCCAACAGTTCTTCCATTCTAAGAGAGTTCAAATCTCTTGCCTCTTGAATGGCAGTAACTTTGGGTCTCCAGGACTTAGGCAAACTTCTTAGAATCTTTCTGTTATTATCTCCAGATTCATAAGTTCTACCCAAAGACCTGAGTCCATTGGTTATGGTCTGAAACCTTCCAAACATTTGATCAATGGTTTCAGTTTCTTCCATCTTAAACATCTCATATTGATGTATAAGCATACTGATCTTGGATTGCTTGACAGTCTTAGTCCCTTCATGGGCTGTTGCAAGTGTATCCCAGATTTCCTTGGCAGATGTACAACCATGAACCTTCTCATATTCTGATTTATTCAAAGAACATGTCAGATAGAGCTTGGCTTTGGCATTCATCTGGACTCTAGCCTTCTGCTCCAGGGTCCATTCAGCCTTAGGTATAGGCAAGCCATTGTGCATAGGTACATAGTCTCCATCAGTGACTACATCCCAAACATCAATTTTGTTGCTCTCAATGAACAACTTCATACGATCCCTCCAATAGTGGTAATCCACACCATTGAATGCTGGGGATCTTGTGATAGAGGCTCCTTTAGTGATATATTGCCTGTTGTTGTTGGAAGCTTCCATCTGGATCTTTAATCCTCAACACTTGTTAGGTGCTCAACCCTGAGTTGAGATCTGATACCAACTGTAGAAACACAGGGAAACACTAGAAGGGGGGTTGAATAGTGTTTCTTAATATTTTTGAAAGCTTTTTCAAAACAACAAGTATAGAACAGTTTCAGACAGGTTTTTAAGGATTGTCTGAATTTTTTAAGACAGCTTCTGGAAATATATTTTAAAAGGTTTCTTAGCTTTTAAAATATTTAGAATTGCTTTTCAACTCCCTTAAATTAGTATAAGCGAATTGACAAGAGTTAAGGGATAGAAAACTTAGCCAAGGAATTTATCCTGGTTCACTCACTACCACTGTGAGGTACGTCCAGTCCCAATGCCAACTAGCACTTGGATTTTCTCTTAATCTTTCACAAAGATTACAAGTATTCTTTTACAATCAAGCCTCTTCAGGCTCTACAACCAAGTATTCTTTACAGCCAAGCCTCTCCAGGCTCTACAACCAAGTATTCTTTACAGCCAAGCCTCTCCAGGCTCTTACAACCAAGTATTCTTTAGACACCAAGCCTCTCCAGGCTCTTATAACCAAGTATTCTTTAGACACCAAGCCTCTCCAGGCTCTAGAACGATTTTACAGAGAAAAGATAAGTTTAAGCTTTTTAAACTAAACCAGTTTTAAGCTCAAACAAATACAATGTACAAAGATAACTGAGGTATTCTCAGAATATACAAATGTGTGTACAAAGAATATTATCAGAGAGTTTTTACATAGTAAAAACTAGCAGCGATTTGTTTCTCTTTGATTTTCTTTAAAATGAAATCCTTCTCTGTTCTTCTTTATATGTATGTGTATGTCTCTGTATGTCTCTTTATGTCTCTCTGTGTGATGGTCTTCATGAGGGGTATTTATACCCAGACTTCAGTCCGTTGAAAAACCACCGTTTAGAGATAGCATTAAATGTTATTTAATCCGTTGTGAGACATGCTTCTGAGAGTCCTGACCTTTCTGACACAGAACAAGGTTGCATCTGCCAAAACGCTGCTTCAAATGCTGTTGCAGAGGTTGCGTTGAAGGAATTTCCTCAGTGGTGTATGAATTTCAAAAACACCAGAAACGACCTCTGTGTTCCTTGCCATAAATATGCTTGAAAAGGTACGTGCAGCAGAGACTCAGAAAACGTCTTCACAAAACTCCAGCAAAGGTGCCATGTCATTAAATGAGACTTCAGACAGCTTCAACACTTTAGACGGGTTGGGCACTTCAGACGGCTTCAACATTTCAGACAGGTTGAACCTTCAGAAGGCTTGATACCTCAGACAGTTTGAAACATTTCACAAAGTCTTTTTGTAAGGTCATAGTGGCTTGCTGAAATCACAGATAAATCATTAAAACATATATATATCTATGATGAATTATTTTAACCCAAATTTGTTAGTCATTAAAACTTGGGAATTATATTGTCTTGAAACATCATAATTTACTTATGATATTTTGAGACTCAACAATATGAAGACTGATTGTCCAAGATTGAAGAAGAACAACTTCAAAAAGAAGAAGTTCTTCAAAAAGAAGAAAGGTCTGATGGCAACATGGGAGGATCTTGATGAGTCAACCTCAGAAGAAGAGGAAGACACTTCAGAAGAGGCCAAACTGTGTCTTATGGCCAGCCTGCCCTCATCAGACAGCTCAGAGTCTGAGGTATTTCCCTTAACTCTGCAAGAAATGTATGATGACCTGATGGAAAGTTCCAAGGAACTCTTCCATGAGTATAAGAATCTGTCAAAGGCCCACACAGAAATGTGTAGTAAATATGAGGCTCTTGACATAGAAAATATTATGCTCAAGAAAAAGATTCTTGTGACTGAAAGCAGCAGTTCTCAAACTGTGTCTGAAGAAAACAAAAAACTTCATAAACAAGTTGAGGAACTGATAAAAGACTTAACCAAATTTGTCAAGGGAACAGAAAACCTTAACAGATTGCTTGGCAATCAAAGACATCCTCTTGACAAAAGTGGTCTAGGCTTTTGTGATCATGACACTTCTGAACCTCATATTTTCAAGAATTTTACTAGAGGCAAAAAGAAAGCTATTGGGTGTTCTCACTGTGGTAAGCCTGGACACAATGTGGCTCAGTGCAAACACAAAGGGAAAGCAAAACCCAAACCTAACAAGAAAGGACCCAAAAGAATATGGGTACCTAAAAACTTGATCATTCCTGTTGCAGATGTGTTTAACAGGACAAAGGAAACCCCACAAATGGTACCTGGACAGTGGGTGCTCGCGACACATGACAGGAGAAAGGTCTTTGTTCCAAAACCTTAGGCCCAGAGCAGGAGGTGTGGTCACCTTTGGTGGAAACCAGCAAGGGAAGATCATAGGAATAGATATTGTAGGTATATCTCCTCTATCCCTTATTAAGAATGTTCTTCTAGTAGAGGGACTTCAGCACAATCTACTGAGCATAAGTCTATTGTGTGACAGTGGATATGTGGTCTCTTTTACTAAAGAAGGATGTATAGTCAAAGACTCTCTTTATCAAATCTTTTTTACTGCTAAGAGACACAGCAATGTGTATAAAATTGATCTAGAGGAGTTGGCAAGTCAAAATGTAAAATGTTTTATTTCTGTTGAAGATGAAAAACAGATTTGGCACCAAAGACTTGGGCATTCCAGCTTGAGATTAATCTCAAAGTTAGAAAAATACAACCTTGTTAAAGGACTGCCCAAGCTTTCTTACAAATCTAACATTTTATGTGAAAGTTGTCTGAAAGGGAAACAAACAAGACACTCTTTTAAGAGTAAGGATGTTGTCTCCACTAGCAGACCTTTAGAACTGTTACATATTGACTTGTTTGGTCCTATTAGAACAGAAAGTATGAGTGGTAAAAATATGGTTTGGTCATTGTTGATGACTATTCTACATTCACATGGGTGTTATTCCTAAGAAGCAAGGATGAGACTTTCAGGAATTTCACAATATTCTGCAAGAAGGTACAGAATGAAAAAGGATTCTGTATATCTGTTATCAGAAGTGATCATGGTGGAGAGTTTGAGAATGCAAACTTTCAGCTGTTCTATGATGAGAATGGGATCTCACACAATTTCTCTGTGGCAAGAACACCTCAGCAAAATGGGGTTGTTGAGAGAAAGAACAGAAGTTTGCAAGAGATGGGGAGAACCATGCTCAACTCATGCAATCTACCAAGATCTTTCTGGGCAGAAGCTATTAACACAGCTTGCTACCTTCAAAACAGAATATTGGTAAGACCAATTCTGAAAAAGACTCCTTATGAACTGTGGAAAGGAAGAAAACCCAACATATCATATTTCCATCCCTTCGGATGTGAGTGTTTTATACTCAACACCAAGGACGATCTTGGAAAATTTGATGCAAGATCTGACAAAGGATTTTTCATAGGATATTCTGAAACATCTAAAGCCTATAGAGTGTATAACTCTAGATCTTTAATCGTAGAGGAATCAATTCATGTTAAATTCAATGACAAGAAAGAGACTGATAGGGAACTATCAGATCTAGAAGATGATTTTGCAGGAATGGAGTTGAATACACATGTCAGCAGGAAGGATGAGCAGGTGTCTGAAGCACCATCTGTCACCGAACCTTTTCAGACAAATGTTGAGTCACAGACTGACCTTGTATCACCTCAGAAACCTGACTGGAGATACAAATCATATCATCCAAAAGAGCAAATCATTGGCAGCACTTCAGAAGGAGTTAAGACAAGATCAAAATTCAAGAATCTGAATTCTCTTGCTCTCCTGTCTGAAATTGAGCCAAAGAACATTGATGAAGCTCTGCATGATGAAGGGTGGATCCTAGCCATGCAAGAGGAACTAAATCAATTTGCTAGGAGTGATGTATGGACACTTTTTCCTAAACCCCATGGGAAAACAATTATTGGAACCAAATGGGTGTTCAGAAACAAGCTATCTGAAGAAGGGAAAGTGGTCAGAAACAAAGCAAGATTGGTGGCTCAAGGGTACAATCAAAAAGAAGGTATTGACTTCACTGAAACCTTTGCCCTTGTTGCTAGGTTAGAAGCAATTAGAATTCTTCTCCCTTATGCTGTAAATAATGGCATCAAACTATATCAAATGGATGTCAAAAGTGCTTTTCTCAATGGATTCATTGAAGAAGAAGTTTTTGTTAGACAACCCCCTGGTTTTGAGGACATTGCTTTTCCTGATCACGTTTTCAAACTGAAAAAAGGCTCTTTATGGTCTGAAACAAGCCCCAAGAGCTTGGTATGACAGATTGAGCAGTTTTCTTATCAAAAATGGTTTTGAAAGAGGAAAAGTGGATACAACTCTTTTTAGAAAACAGTCTAACAAAAATCTTATACTTGTCCAGATATATGTTGATGACATTATATTTGGTTCAACTGATTCTTCTCTGTGCAAAGAGTCTTCTGAGTTAATGCAATCAGAGTTTGAAATGAGTTTAATGGGAGAACTAAAATTTTTCTTAGGACTTCAAATTAAGCAAGATTCTGATTGTATATGGATTCATCAGGAAAAATATACAAAAGAAATGCTTAAGAAGTTCAACTTAAGTGATTGCAAACCCATGTCAACTCCTATGCATCCCACTGCTTCTTTGAGCAAGGATGAAAAAGAAGAACCAGTGAATCAAACTTTGTATAGAGGAATGATTGGCTCTTTATTGTATCTAACAGCAAGCAGACCTGACATAATGTTCAGTGTGTGTCTTTGTGCTAGATTTTAATCAGATCCAAGAACTACTCATTACAAAGCTGTTAAGAGGATTTTTAGATATCTTAAAGGTACTACTAATCTTGGTCTGTGCTATAAGAAGAGCAAAGATTGCAAGTTCATAGGATACTGTGATGCTGACTTTGCTGGAGATAGAATAGAAAGAAAAAGCACCAGTGGAGGATGTCATTTCTTTAGAAATAACATGATCAGCTGGTCGAGCAAAAGGCAAAGCACCATTGCTTTATCAACAGCAGAAGCAGAATACATCTCAGCAGCCAGTTGTTGTTCACAACTGCTATGGGTGAAGTATCAGCTTGAAGATTTTAATATTCCTATCTTTGCTATACCTGTTGTGTGTGATAATACAAGTGCAATTAATTTATCTAAAAACCCTATTCAACATTCTAGGGCTAAGGATATAGAAATCAAGCATCATTTCATTAGAGACTATGTTCAGAAAGGTGTCTTTGATATACAGTTCATTGACACAGATCATCAATGGGCAGATATATTCACAAAACCCGTGGCTGAAGATAGATTTAAGTTCATACGCAATAATTTGAACATATATGCATTTTCAAATAATTGACTTTGTATGTTGTCTGATATGCTAAGAGCGTCTGAAATTTCAGGGTGTCTGAAATTGTGACATGTCTGAAATTTTGGGGTATCTGAAATCTATATGTGTGTCTGAAACTTCTCACTTGTCTGAAATGACTTGATGACGTGGCTATCTGAGACGGTTTAATTCCATTTATTTTGTCTCTTCCACTTCGCACGTTACCCAATGTCTACGCAGCCAGTTCAAGCCATCATTGCATCATGGGTCTATAAATGCAGGAGTTAGTGTGTTGGAGAAGCCTTACAATTTCTCTCAGCTCACTGTTTGAACTTCTTCGTCTTCTTGCAACCGTTTTTGTCTCAAGTTTTTCTCTGCAACTTCAATAGCACCAAAGAAGTCTTCCAGCTCTGGTGGAAACATTGTCAGATCAAAAGGTGTGGACCTTGAAGACCTCAGAAATCTTGGCATGGATTTAGTTGAGGAGTTTGATGCTGTTGGCTGGACTCCATTCTTTGACAACGTTTACTGCTCGTGGCATGAGCAGAGTGTGATTGATTTCTGGGCTTCAGCCAGAGGAATCCCTAACTCCAAGGGAATATATCTTAGCATCAGGGCCGATGTTCGTGGTGTTCCCGTGTTTGTAGATGAAAGCATTCTGGCTACTATTACTGGTGTAAAGGCAGAGGGAGTATCCTTCACTCCTGGGTGGGAGCTGAAGAATGGAGGACAGAAGAAATATACAAAGATGTTGTATAGGACTGAAGAACCCAAAAATATGGATTCAAAGTTCATGCTGGATAAAGTCAGGGTTTTATACTCCATCTTAGGATGCTCAATAATTCCTAAGAGTGGGAGCAGAAATCACGTGTCTGAGTTGGAGAGATTCTGCTTGATTCACTTGCTGCAGAAGGAGAAGATAAATCTTCCAAGCATTCTTATGTTCCATATGCAAAAGAAGATCAGAGACTCCGGTGCAAATCTATCTCACAACACTCTCATTACCAAGGTACTCTTTCACTTTAAAGTACCCATTGAGAGACTATATGATCACAAGGCACCTGCATTCTTTGGTGAGGCCAATCTGAAGAGCATGAATCTGAAGAATCCTCTCACCCCAAGACCTTCATCTCCTACTTTGAAGGAGAGTATGCTAATGGAGAAGGCCTCAAGGAGAAAAAGCACCTTGGATATTCTGGAAAGAGAGCTTCAAGGGGACATCAGAAAGGGAGAGTTCAAGGCCTCCAAACTATCCCCTCAACCTAAATTGCAGAAGTTACCTATAAGAAGTGCAACAAAGGTATCTTCAGAAGCTAAGACTTTGCACACTCAGGCATCTGAACCTGTTCAGAAGGCTTTGCCAAAGCCCTCTGAAATTGTGGGTCAGGGCTCTAAAGTGTTGAGTCTCAAAAATATCATAAGAGATTTTATGATGTTTTAAGACAGCAATGTTTCCAAGTTTTAATGATTAACAAATTTACAATATTTATTTTCGCAGATACTCTTAAGTGTTTAATTATCTATCTATGATTTCAGCAAGCCACAATACGCTTTATAAGTCTTTAAGAAGTGCTTCAAGTCATCTTAGGGAAACAGGCCTTCTGAAGTGGTCAACATGTCTTAAGCGTTGATGCTGTCTGAAAAGCCAAGCCCGTCTGAAGTTCGGAAGCCGTCTGAAGCTTTAATAATGACGTGGCAACCTTGCTGAAACCTTGCGTGAAGACTTTTCTGAGTCTCTGCTGCTCGTACGTTTTGGAACACATTTATGGCAACAAACACAGAGGCCTTTCCGGGTGCATTTGAATTTCATACACCACTAAGGAAATCTCTGTAAACGCAGCAACGCAGCAATTCCTGAAGCAGCCTTTTTTGGCAGATGCAACCTTGTACTGTGTCAGAGATGTCAAAATGCTCAGAAGTATGTCTCACAATGGATTGAATAGCATTTAATGCTATCTCTAAACGGTGGTTTTTCAACGGATTAAAGTCTGGGTATAAATACCCCTTATGAAGACCATCATGCATCAAGAAACAAGAACAGAGAAGAGCATATAGAAAAAGAGAATCATCGCTGCAAATTTTCTTCAAGAAAATCACTCTGATAAACTTCTTTGTACACTTTATATTTTCATATCCTGAGTATACCTCAGTTTTTAAGCTGTACATCGTAATAGGTTTGAGCTTTAAACTTGTGTAGTTTAAAAGCTTAAACTCCTTTTAACTGTAATTGTGATTGAGCCTGGAGAGGCTTGTCTGGAAAAGAATACTTGTGTTGTTGAGCCTGGAGAGGCTTGTCTGGAAAAGAATACTTGTGTTGAGCCTAGAGAGGCTTGTCTTGGTTGTAGAGCCTGAAGAGGCTTGATAGAAAAGAATACTTGTAATCTTTGTGAAAGATTAAGAGAAAATCCAAGTGCTTGATGGCATTGGGACTGGAGGTAGCTCACAGTGGTGGTGAGTGAACCAGGATAAATCCTTGGCTAAGTTTTTCTATCCCTTATCTCTTGTCAATTCGTTTATATTAATATCAAGGGTGTTGAAAAGCTATTCTAAATATTTTAAAAGCAAAGAAACCTTTTAAAATATATTTTCAGGAACCATTCAAATACTTCAGACAGCCTCGATAAACCTGTCTGAAACTGTTTATAACTTGTTGTTTTCAAAAAGCTTTCAAAATACAAAGAAACACTATTCAACCCCCCCTTTTAGTGTTTCCATGTGTTCCTACATAAAGGTGTAAAACCACCTACTCCTAAGCCTACTTCTGAAATAGAAGGACAGGCTCATGAGGAAGAGCTAGCTGTCTTTGATGATTCTGAAGTTGTTGCAGCAGCACCTCTGGCTGCATGCCCCTCTGATCCAGAACTGATTAAAGTAGCAGCCATTGCTACTGCTTTGGAGCAAGAAGAGTTGGAGAAGAAGGTTGAGCAAGAGAAGACTGATTATGCTCTTGTTGTGGCATCTCAGCTAGCCTTGGCTGAAGATGAGAGGCTGGCTACAATGGCTCAGGGAACCAAGAAAAGGAAAAGATCAAGTGCACAACAGAGAAAGAAGAAGAAAAGCAAAATTCTTGAAACGGCTCCTGAACCCACTGTCAGGGTTACAAGGGGTATTGCTAGCCAACTGGATGCAATGGATGAGGCCAGCAAATACCAGAATTTTGTGAAGGCAAACCTGTACTTCAAGAAAAGGAGGGAAGAAAAGCAAGCTGAAAGAGAAAAGGAGAGGGTGTCTGAACCTGTGAAAACTCAACCTGAGAAGAAGAGGTTGAGAGTGAGGTTTGACAATGTGACTCCATCACCACCCTCATCACCAGAAAAGAAACAAGAGGAGAAGAAAAAGGAAGAAAAGAAAGAAGAAAAAGAGAAGGAAGATGTTCATCAACCTATGGAGACAGAAGAAGAACCAGCACCACCATCACCAGCACCACCATCTCCATCATCACCTCCATCACCACCATCTTCACCATCATCATCATCTTCAGAGTCAACCCAATCTGAAGAACCTATTGTGGCGATTAAGCAAGGAGAAAGCTCAAAGGTGTGGAAAGGGAGTATGCTGCCTGAACACATAAGGCTAGGACCCAAGAGTAGGGATTTCTTCACAGAACCCACTTTTGATCCTTATGCATTTCCTTTCACTCAGCATCAATATGAAGAAGAAGCTGAAGTGCCCCATAAAAGGTATGAAGGACCCTTCTTTGAAAGAGAAAGGGTTCCCAAGTTCCCAAACCTCTATGAAGAACTCCTATACTTCAGAGACGCACCACCTATCTCTCTTCACCATGGGCTTATCAAGCACTCAGCAGCTGAAGAAAGGGAAAAGTATCAAGGAGGACTAGATCAGATGTATTCAGGGCAGTTAGAAAAGATCAGAAAGGGTGTGATACCATCTGCTCACAAGTGGGCTCCACTCAACCCCTTCTCTGATGAAGATTGTCTGAAGCTGTCCAATGAAGATTGGAGTTTTGCAAGGCATTTATACACAGAGCGAAAATTGTTTGAGAGGGACTGCATCAAATCTGTTGGCATGAGATGATACAGGCCTCCTAGAGCATTTTCCATCAGGCTAACCACCAAGATCCTGGTGCAACCTGATAGGATTGTTCCTAGGTAAACTCTGAAGGAAGGTCCTGATGATAAGTTCAAGGAACCAAAGGCTTATCCAGCCCCCTTCAAGCCTTTCACTCCATCAGAATGGAAGAAGCTGCCTGATATGATCAAGAGGCAAGGCGATGGCTTAGATCATAGTTTCAGAGATAAGGTGTGGTCATCCTACTGGAAGTTCAGAGAGGATGTTGGATACTCTTCTGGGTCAACTGGACCAGATGCTGATTCTCTCATTGACTATGGGAGATCCATGAATGTGCAGTACATGTACATCAGAGGCCACTTCCCACCTCTGACTGCACCTTTTCATGATGAATGGGAGATGATCAACCCCATTGGAACATTCTTTTGCCCAGTCTACCATCCACATGAGTATGGACTGCTTTCAGGTTTTGATGTGCTGAGGTTTGTGTGTAGACACATTCAACTTATATTCTATGAAGCAGAACCAGATCTTGAAGAAGAAAATAGAAGGCTGAGACTGAAGATTAGTAAGCTGGAGAAGAAGAATGTTGATCTCATTGCTAAACAAGACCAGATTCTACATGAGCAACAGCAGATTAAGAGTGGCCAGGTAGACATGAAAACTGCTCTCATCTCTCAGATTGACAAAGCAAAGGATGAGTTGATATCTTTCAAGAAATAAGCTTTGCTGAAGAAGGATGGGTAGTCAATGATGTATCCATGTCTCATGTTTATTTCTGCCAAGTGATTAATTTCTTGTTTATCTGAACTCTTTTGATTAATACCATCAGTATTTACTCATGAATGCTATGTTTGTGCTGTGATTATACTAAGTTTACTGTTATTATACTTCATAATTGTGCTATGATTGTTGTTGTTGTGCTCTGGATTCCCTTTTGATTGATGACAAAAGGGGGAGTATTAAAAACTAACAAAATTTGAATATGAAGTGATTACAGGTCTCAGGGGGAGTAACTGATAAACTGATACATGTACTTGATCAAAAATCAGTTTAAGTGATCATCATCTGAGGGGGAGTTATTTTTTTAATTTTAAATCTCCTTTCAGATTTATGTATTTTAAAGCAAATTTGTCATCATTAAAAAGGGGGAGAATGTTGAGTCTCAAAAATATCATAATGGAAATTATGATGTTTAAGACAGCTAAATTCCCAAGTTTTAATGCTTAACAAATTTGAGTTAAAATATTTATCATAGATGCATATATGGTTTAATGGTTTATCTATGATTTCAGCAAGCCACTTAGAATATATAAGATTATGTGAAGTCTCTTCAACCTGTCTGAGGAGATAAAGCCTTCTGAAGGTTCAACCTGTCTGAAGTGTTGAAGCCGTCTGAAGTGCCCAAACCGTCTGAAGTGTTGAAGCCGTCTGAAGTCTCATTTATGACGTGGCACCCGTTGCTGAAGTTTGTGAAGACTTTTCTGAGTCTCTGCTGCTCGTACCTTTTCAAACACTTTTATGGCAAGGAACACAGAGACCTTTCCTGGTGTTTTTGAATTTCATACACCACTGAGGAAATCTCTGCAACGCAGCCTCTGCAGAAACAATAATAGCAGCTTTATGGCAGCACCAACCTTGTACAGTGTCAGAGAAATCAGAATTCTCATAAGCATGTCTCACAACGAATTAAATAGCATTTAATGCTATCTGTAAATGGTGGTTTCTCAACGGATTGAAGTTTCAACGGATTGAAGTTTCAACAGATTGAAGATTGGGTATAAATACCCCTTCATGAAGACCATCAAAAGTTAGTGATTCATTATACAAGAAAGTCTAAGAGAATATCACGCTGCAAGTTTTTATTCTTTAAAAACACTCTGATAAAATTATCTTTGTACACAGTTTGTATATCCTGAGCATACCTCAGTTATATTGTACATTGTCTCTGTTTAAGCTTAAAAATGATAAAGTTTAAGAGCTTAGACTTATTTTCTTTGTAAAATTGTTGTTAAGCCTGGAGAGGCTTGTCTGCAAAAGAATACTTGGTTGTTGAGCCTGGAGAGGCTTGTCTGTAAAAGAATACTTGGTTGTTGAGCCTGGAGAGGCTTGTCTATAAAAGAATACTTGGTTGTAGAGCCTGAAGAGGCTTGACTGCAAAAGAATACTTGTAATCTTGGTAAAGATTAAGAGAAAATCCAAGTGCTAGTTAGCATTGGGACTGGACGTAGCTCACAGTGGTAGTGAGTGAACCAGGATAAATTTCTTGGCTAAGTTTTCTTACCCTTATCTCTTGTCAATTTATTTATTCTAATCAAAGGGTGTTGAAAAACTGTTCTGATATTTTAAAAGCAAGAAACCTTTCAAAAGACATTTTCAGAAGTCGTCTTAAGAAACTTCAGACAACACCTTAAACATGTCTGCAACATTTTTAAAACTCACTGTTTGCGAAAAGCTTCCATAAAATATTAAGAAACACTATTCAACCCCCCTTCTAGTGTTTCCCTGTGTTTCTACAAAAGCTCCAAGCCACTTGGCAAGCAATGAAGCCAAAAGGAGAAGCATAAGCCCTTGCAAAAGGGAAAGAAGTAGTGGTGCACTCTTTAAGGGTATTGTGGCCCCCACATGAGAGTTGGTATATTTCAGCCAATACTCAAAGGCCAAAGGTTCGATGACAAAGACCTAATGGCGAAGGGCTCAAAGAATGTACAGGACCAGAATGGAACAAATGCAGGCAGGACAAGTTCTAGTGAATCAAATGCCCAAGAGAAGGTTCGAGGCCTCCTCATAAAAAACACAAAGAGATCTGCGTGAGCAGATTAATGCTCAGGTAAGAGAAATGGAAGAAGATGACCTCCTCTTAGAGGAGTTCGAATTAGGACTCCCTGGTGCATTACAAGATATATGTGGGATTGTCTATATCTTACCAGCTGAATTTGCTCAGTGAGTGCAAAGGCAAGAGGAGGAGGAAGATTTTGAAGATGAGGACATGCAGAGTCCTGTGATGCTAAGCCAAATAGAATCAAAGACCAAAAATGAAATGGTCAACTTAATAAAGCCTTCTCTAGGAGAAATGGCTTACATGAAGCCATTATACATCAAAGCCTATCAACAGGGTTATAATTGACGGGGGCGCAGCCATCAATTTATTACCTAAATTCGCCTTCGATAAGCTAGGAAAGACAAGCAAAGATCTAGTCCCTCACAACATTGTCATAAAAGATTTTGCAGGGAAATCCTCAAATTCTGAAGGAGTAGTGGCCCTAGACTTGGTGGTTGGTGGTCAAGTTTGAACCACCATATTTGTGGTAATCCAAACCAAGGCCAGTTTCAAGATGTTGTTAGGAAGGGAGTGGGATCCCTGGTATAGGGGCAGTTCCATCAACATTTCATTAGAAACTGTTCCTACGGGATGACGCAGGAAACCCTGTAGTGGTCGAAGCAGACCAAGGAGTGTACACTGCTGAACAAGGATTAGTTAAGGCAGACTTTGATAGGAATCTTGCCCACATAGGTCCATATGATCTGGATTCGAAGTCTGCAATGCACTCAATAAAGGTGCCTATTGTTAGGACCACATGAAACACTAGAAGGGGGGTTGAATAGTGTTTTAAAATCTTTACAGATTTTTCTTGAAAACCTTTCGAAACAAGCAAAACTGATTTGAAAAAATTTGATCAAGCTTCCGAAACTGGAGGTTCAGCAACTTGCTGATGCAACTCGAAAGGTTGAGTAGAAACCTTTTTGAAATTGTTTTCTCTTTAAAGAAAATATTTTTTTCTTCTCAGATTAATAAAACAACTTTTCTTTAACCCTCCTTGGTTAGTTTAAACAGATATTAGCACAAAGTAAAGAGTTAAGGGAAGAGAGAACTTAACACAGAGATTTATACTGGTTCACCCACTAACCTAGTGAGATACATCCAGTCCCAGGGCAAAACTCCACTGGATTTTCACTAATCCCGCAAGATTAAAACCGAGTATTATTTGCACACCTGGCCTCTCCAGGCCCAACAAGTATTCTTTGTTCTCAACTGCCTCTCCAGGAAACTCATGCAGTATTCTTTGTAAACCCAACCTCTCCAGCATGAACAAGTATTCTTTTACAAACAAGCCTCTCCAGGCTCAACGAGTATTCTTTCTTCCACCAAGCCTTTCCAGGCTCTCAGACACTTAATAGTGTTTACAATTTAAACTAAGTTTAAGTTTGTGAGAAACATAAACTTAGGTTCTTCTTGTACAAAGAGATAACTGAGTAAGACTCAGGATACAAAGGATAAATCTAAGTACAAGGATAAGATAGAGATACAAGTGTATAAATTTAGGTTCAATCTCATCTCTGTATGAGGGATAACTTCCTCAGAGAATTGGCTTGATAGGATGTTGAATTGAGCTTCAGTCGGTTCTCTCTTGGGCTTCACCATTGGCTACCTTAGGCTACATTCTCGCCACTTCACCATGTGTTTGCCAAATCATATCTTGGAATTCATGGCCGCCAATCTTCATAATCCTTCATTGAGGCTATTTATATGTTCTGGAAATATAGCCGTTGAAGATTGCTTAGTTACCGTTTGAGAAGGAATGATTAATGCTCTTAGAGCCGTTGTGAGATACCTTCTCTTTTGTTCAGTTTCTGTCTTGAGCAGAGTAGGTGTGTAGGTATGAATTAGATCTGACACACAACAACTTGGCTCTTGATCTTGCTTGAGAGATGATCTGGAACTTTCAGCAAGTTGATGTTTCTTCTCTCTAATTTTCTCTTTCTTCTTTTCTTTGTACAACTGGAAGTCTTTTGTATGAATAGAGATGAGAATGTTAGACTTCTCTTTTGTCCCGTTGTGTAGTAACTTTTCTTCCCGTTGAGATGCATGCTTCTGATAGCGTATTGCAGAGATAGTACAAGAGTTGGTGTAACATCCCAATATTTTAATGATAAAATAAGAGGAATAAATAATAGTATTATTAATATTTTTATTTATTATAATGTTATTTTAATAAAATAGGGATGGGTGGGTTGAGGGTAGGCTCAGCCCAGTTAAGTATTTAGTAAGGAGGGTTTGCCAATTCACCCTATCCTTGTTTTTCAATCATCAGAGAATGAAACCTTAAGGAGGGGAGAAACGACTTCGCAAGGAGAAGGTGTTGCAGAGTAAATCATCAAGGGAGCCTACCATTCGCTTCCGATCGTCATCTCTCAGATACGGGGGGGAAGGGGTGCTACTATATGTGCCTGTTGGAGTGCTTGGGTAGCGAGGGCAACTATAAGTCCCTCTAAGAATTCTAAATTCAAAAATTTATCTGTGAATCATGTGTTGTGTGTTTGGAATTTGATTGGTTTGATGTATAACGTGATATTCTTGATGAACTGAGTGATGGTAGCGAGAATAACGAAAATGGGTTAAATAAGGGTTTAGCGACGAGGAACCATAATGGATTAGATGTGATTTTTATGATAAATTGTAGGAATGATTGATGATTTCACCAATATTGTTCGGTAAAAATGTGTTTAATTGAGTTAGGAACATCAAGAATTGAGTAAGGGTTGAAGAAAGGGTTTAAAAAGGGTAAAAATCGCAAGTACAGTCGTTCTCGCGTCGCCGGTAATCGATTACAGAAGACTGTAATCGATTACTGGGCTTTCTGGGCAGTGTGATGTGAATTTGGCTGCTCGTAATCGATTACAAGGAGCCTGTAATCGATTACCATAGTGTAATTTGGGCACCAGAGGCTTCTGGTAATCGATTACAGCCTCCTGGTAATCGATTACCAGGCCCCAAAATTGAGAAACCGCTTCTGGTAATCAATTACAGCTGTTTGGTAATCGATTACCAGGCCAAAAATGAGTTTAGAGAGTGTTGCTTATGTGATGTTGTGATCCTTTAGTTATTTGATGGTAATTATATGAATCATTTGTGGAATTGATCGATTGAATTAAAGGTACAACGAGTCTTAATTGTGGTATGATACATTATTGAGTGATTATTACATGTGTATCTTCTTTTTTTATAATATTGTGATGTGATGTGAAGTGGTGGAGTAGAAGAGATTGCATGAAAATATGCGATATGATGTTGATTGCATAGAGCATAACATATGATGTATGAGACGCATGTGATACATGAGTAGCCAGACGTGGCTAACACATACCCTAGCCCTAAGAGGGGGCGACGAGCAGGGTGGAGACCATGATGGAGGAAATTTGATGCATGACTCCAAGAGGGAGCGTTTTACAATACAACTCACCTAGCCCATAAGAGGTGGGTAACGGTGAGAGGGAGCGAGTGTCATTGCACGGGCCCATAGAGGGGGTGCGACCTATCGGCCGAGATGGCATCTAACAGTAGGGCCATCATTGGTAACAACTAAGGGGAGTGATGAGGTACGCCCATTGTGCGAAGTTCCAAACCATGACCCTTAGGTAGAGATATTATGCATGAGCATAGAGTGAGTATACTTTTCATTTATGATTGTGTGAGAATGTGAATTTATATTTATGTGAAGTTAATGAATAAAATGTAAAGAGTGTGGAATAAGGTTAATGATGATGTGTATGTGATGGGTGGGGACAAGGGTAGTCTTCTGCATTGCATGTATACGTATGTATTCTTTTCCTCATTGTACTCTTCTGTGGTTTTTATAGGTGACGAAGATGGCACTCAATGTGCCGAGTATTGAAGGGACAGGGTCTCGCTCTGATACTTGTGACATCGGGACTTAGTGTTAGGAGTTTATTTCTTTTCATTTTATTAAGTAGAGATTTAGGAAGATTGTGTTTAAGTGCCTTACATGGCCAAGACAGATTTTTATGATTATGATATTTTAGTTTTGAAATCGTTGAGTTTACCTTTTTATTTACATCTAGTTGACTTGGATTTAAATAATTGTTTAAAGTGAGAATTGTGAACCTTTTTACCCGATGTGGACTATAACTTTCCTTATATTATAATTTGAAGATTATATTAGTTTTTAGGGTAGAAGGGTGTCACAGCAAGTGTTGCAGCAGCGCTGACTCTATCTCTGACCTCTATTTGCTTTTCTGCAGTAGGCTTCCTCTTATGTGTCAGGAAATAAAACTTTGCCAGCAAGCCTTTGTCTTTCTTTGCACCGATTCAGCTTCACTATTAATATTTGCTGAGACTTGAGTCTTTTAATGCATCACTCAGATTGACTCACAAGTCTTCGGAGAGTAGCATGACGTCTCTGGCTTCAGAGGGTTCTAATTCTTCAGAGAGTTTAAGTTGCCACGTCATCAAGTTCAGAGAGTGTGTTCAGCAGGCACAAAAATTGTATGCACATACTTTCAGCAGGTTGCATTACTTCAGCATGACTTGGTTCTTTAATAGGTAGACGTCTTCAGCAAGTTCCTTCTTTCAGCAGGTTGCTTCTTCTTCAGCAGTTTGCTCAGACAGAGATTTATTCTTTTCTTCAAATGGTTAATGCATTGTTCTTCCTTTAATATGTCTTCATTCTTCGGCAGGTTCCTTTACTCAGTAGGTTGCTTCTGAGAGTAGCATTCTGAGATTAATTCTTCCTTGTTCTATGAGCTCTTCTTTTGGTTGTTGATCTTTGATGACTTTCTTCTCCAATTCGTCTTGCGCAGTTGTTCTTCTGCTTCTACAGATCAGCAGGTTGATCATCTTCAGATGTTTTCTTCTAAAGAATTCCTAAAATACAAAGGAAAAAACCTTTCTCAGTAGAACCTATTTCTATACAGTCTAATTTGTTAATCATTAAAACTAAGGATAGTGAGTCTTGAATCTAATTTCAATTGCTTTAATCAATTTTGAGACTCAACATTACTCAGTAAGGCTTGACCCTATCAAGGATTTTGTTTTGAAGAGAGAGATTGATCTTGAAACGGCCCAAGAAATGCTCAATGCCTCATGGCAAGCATAAAAGACATGATGAAAAGAATAACGGCCTACGTGGTCGAAAGAAAAGTCGAAGCAGCCTTGTTAATAGAAGAAGAAAATAGAAGAAAAAACAAAGATTCAAATGGCCTAATGCAAAAGGCCAAAGAAGGTTCAGACTTCGAAGGTCTGGATTGTATATATGATGATGGGCCCATAGGCTTCGAGAATAGCCATGAAAAGGTACCCAGATTCGAATCCCAATATCAATTGGAGGAAGTCAACTTAGGAACAATGGAAGACCGAAGGCCTACGTTTGTCAGTTCCAAAATGGATTCCGAGGCCAAAGAAGAATTGACTAAGTTATTCATGGAGTTAAAGGATTGTTTCGCTTGGAGTTACGATGAAATTCCAGGGTTAGATCGAAGTTTGGTCGAGCATAGACTCCCAATCTTACCTGGGAAAAGACCAGTGAAGCAGTCTCCTCGAAGATTCGCTTCATAAGTGGTCTCAAAGATAAAAGAATAGATCGAAAGACTTCTTAAAGCCAAGTTCATTAGAACTGCCAGGTATGTAAATTGGCTTTCTAATATTGTGCTTGTGATAAAAAAGAATGGCTCGTTAAGGGTATGTATAGGATTTCGAGACCTAAACGAAGCCACACCCAAAGATGAGTATCCAATGCCCATTGCTGACATGTTGATAAATTCAGCAGCAGGAAACGAAGTACTAACCCTGTTAGATGGTTATTCTGGTTATAACCAAATTTTCATAGCTGAAAATGATATTTCAAAAACAGCATTTCATTGCCTTAGGGCATTGGGAACCTTCAAATGGGTAGTGATGCCTTTTGGCCTAAAGAACGTAAGGGCCACTTACTAGAGGGAAATGAACGCAGGTGTACATAATCGATATCATGGTCAAATTGATAGGTGAAAAATATATGATAATTTAGTGTATAATTACTGCACTTATCAAGGGTAAAATAGTAAATTTATGCCCCAAATTACCTCTTTTTAGTAATAAATACATATTTTGGGAATATTTGATTTGAATTTGAATAAGATGCTATTTTGATAGAAAATCTGTTAATTTTGCAGAAAAAAATAGAAGAATTTAAATGAAGAAACAAGATAGCATTTATTTGAAAAGAGAATCTGCAAGATAAGGATTTAAATTGCAGCTGATTAGGATAAGATCAGCAATTATTGGGATAAGGATTCTACAGATTTAATTCTAAATTCAAATTGAAGATCAAACCAGCACAAGATCAAGCTAAAAAGAGGAAAATAAGGAAAGCGGATCAAACAAGGATAAGATCAGGAAGAGATCAAGTTGAAAAAGAGAGAATCAAGGAAAGCTGGAACGTAATTCACGCTCCACCTGCGCTAAGCGTAGGTGGAGCGTAGTATTAAAGATTGCATTATGGATCCTGCGCTTCAAACGCATTGAGCGCAGGATGAAGCGCATGAATACATATCAGTTTTTCAAAGGATTTCAAATCAGATTCCTTCCCGATTTCATATGGCTTTCCAACCTCTATAAATAGAACCTTTTGCAAAGATCAAAGCAGCTTTTGGGGAGACGGAACAGCAGAGCTAGGATTGGAGAAAAGCGTGACAGTTTCTCCGTTGGGTTGTAATGGCTACCATGCGTAGCTAAACTCTCCGATAGGATTGAACGTAGTTGATTCAATCCCCGATTGTATGTGAATTCTCTTTAATATTTATGAATCCCTATTTTTATGATATCGGTATTTTTATTCTTTGCTTAATGCGTAGCTTCCGCCTGTGTGCCGGAGTTATAGGTTAATTTTATAAGATGCATTGGTAAATGGTTTTGAGAAATCAATAGGAAATTTGAACTCTGATTGGAAAAAGTACTCAAAGTAGTCACTATGGGATCGAGCTATAGGACGAACTGATAGTGTTAACGAATGGAGAATCAGATTATTAAAGTCGGGGTAATTTGTCGCTTGGGAGAACCCGCATGAATTATTTCTGAGTATCTCGTGATATGGGGAACCGACATGGGATAATATAGTTTGGTTAAGGTATCATAATTATATATTCATAAATATTATTGGGGTTCACATATGAAAGGGGTGCAATGAAACGAAGTTCAATCCTAGTCCAAGTAATTGTCTCTATCTCTCTCATTTAAGTTGAATTTTATTTACTTGCGCAATTCTCAACAAACAACCATACGCTATTACTTGATAGTTGTGACCACTAATCTTTATAAGTTGAATCGTTCCATGTGGATACGATACTCTTACTTACTATTATACTGCTGGGATTTTGGTTCGCTTGCCAGAATTTCAACACAAATCAAAGACCAAAGTGCAACACCTGGAACACTTGAGATGTTCACTCCAAAGGATGAGAGCACATGGTTTGAAGATGAATCCCATGAAATGCGCTTTTGGAGTATCCGCAGGAAACTTCCTAGGATTCTTGGTTCAGCAAAAAGGGAATTGAAGTGGATAAGAATAAGACCCAAGCTATCATAGGGGCCTTACCCCAAATGAACAAGAAACAGTTGCAGTGCCTCCTAGGAAAAATCAATTACTTGAGAAGGTTCATCTCGAACATATCATGGAATAAGAAGGTCTTCTCCCTCTGTTAAGATTGAAGAAAGAGCAAGAATCCAAATGGTGTGAAGAGCATCAAATGACCTTCGAAGAAATCAAAATGTACTTGGCCAATCCACCTATAATGATTCCCCCTATCAAAGGGAAACCTCTTAGGTTATACATTTCTACATCAGAAGAAACCTTGGGAAGTATGCTAGTCCAAGAAAATGAGAATGGCTTCGAATGAGTTGTTTATTACTTGAGAAGAAGCTTGAATGATGTAGAAAAAAGATATAGTGCTCTAGAGAAGCATTGTTTATGTTTATATTTTTCATGTATGAAGTTAAAATATTATCTAAAGCCTTGTGAAATTAATGTATGTTCCCATTTCGATGTTATAAAGTATATGTTGATTAAGCCAATTCTTCATGGCAGAATAGGAAAATGGGCACTTGCGTTAACTGAATTCTCTTTAAAGTACATGCCTTTGAAAGCAATAAAAGGGCAAGCCCTTGCTGATTTCTTAGACGAACAAAGAACGATTCAAATAGAAGAAATTAATTTTATTGGGCTTAAGTCATGGGAATTATTCTTTGATGGTCCGAAACATACCAACGGAAACGACATAGGGATGCTGATAATATCCCCTAACAAAGTAATAACCAAAGTTGTTTCAAATAAAAGGAGAATGCTCTAATAATGAAATTGAATACGAAGCTCTCATTGTAGGGCTCGAGCTGCTATTCAGTTTTAATGCAACACATGTACACATCAAAGGGGATTCTCAACTGGTCATAAACCAACTAAAAGGATTATACAAGTGATGCAGTGTTAAATTGGCAAAATATTTTACCAGGGCCAAAATCCTTTTGAGTTATTTTGATGAATTGACTTTGGAACACGTACCCAAGGTAGAAAATGAAATGCAAATGAATTTGCTCAACTAGCATCCGGGTATAAAGTCAAACCAGAGTAATTTGAGAGCTTAATCGAGACCAAACCACCTCTTTCCAGAGAAGAAAAGATGGTCTTAAATATTGGCGCTTTAGGCTCATCAGATTGGAGGAAACCTCTGGTAGAATACCTACGAGACCCTATGAAGCCCACAGATAGAAAAATCAAATATAGGGCTTTGAATTCTACCATCCTAGGTGATGAGCTCTACAAGTCAAGTGGGCCATAAATAAAATACTCAAAAGTCTAACCAAAAAGAATATTGGGCAAAAGCCTCGTAATTGGCACGAGACACTTAATCAAGTGATATGGGCTTATCAAACCTCACCCAAAGAGGCTATTACCACGTCCCCATATAGACTAGTATATGGGCATGACCTCATGAGGCAGTTCTTCCAGTAGAAATAAACCTCCAATCTCTTCGAATCCAAAGGCAAAACGAATTGCCTAACCAAGATTATCTTAATTTAATGTTCGATGAACTTGATAACTTGGACGAAGAAAAAGTCATAACTTTAGAAAATTTGGTTAAACAAAAAGAAAGAGTTTCTCATTTTTATAACTGAAGGGTCAGCAGCAGGACGTTTCGAGAAGGAGATTTAGTTTGGAAGGTTCTTTTACCTTTGGGTAAAAAATCTCCTAAGTATAGGAAGTGGACCCCAAATTGGGAAGGGCCATTCAAAATCGAGAAGGTGCTTTTGAGCAATGCCTATACTATTCGAGACGTCATGTCTAATTGCTTGATCAAATCAATAAACGGGAAGCACTTAAAAGAATATAAGTCAATGATGCATGGGGTAAAAATTCCTCTAAGTTAAAAATTTAATAGGCCAAATAGTGGCCAATAAGTCGAGCGTCATAAAAAGTGGCTACCATAGAATCACAAATAACATTACAAAAGAAAATGAAATATAAATTAAAGAGGAACAAGCCTAAAAAAGAGACTTCAAGCATGGCATGCTGACTTCGAGCCTTGTCCACATCCCTCAGATAACTAAGAAGCTTGGCAGATTCATCTTTTAACCCTACCTTCAACTTCTCTTGTTGCTCCCTGCATTTGGGGAATGCTGAAGTAAGCAGAGTGTATTCCTCAGTTTTAGAGGCTAACTGTCGCTTCAGGTCCTCGATCTTCTTGCCCAAAGCCTCAACTCGAGACTCACCCTTTAAAATAGATTCAGAGGAAGTCTGGAACTTAGAATTCTTTTCTAAGAGTTGAACTCTTAAAGCCTCCTCTTCTTTTTGAACATTCTCTTGAAGGACCTCATTCTCGTTGATTCGATTCAATGTCAAGGTGAAGGAGTCATACCAAGAGCAGAACACAACCAGAGCCCTATCCAGCTCGAGAGGAAGCCATTCAGGTAACTTCTTAATCTCAGCAAGCACTTCTCGAATCTGACGGTTAATATCATCATTTAGAGTGGTCATCAGGTCTTGAGAAAAGACCAAGTGGCAAAGCTTGCCAACCAGGGCCTAAACCCGATGGTGAGTGCTTGACTCTGAAGTCTTGGTGCTCAAGCTTAACTTGGCAGAAGGGGGAGTGCCTGCTAGAAGACTGCTGATAATTGAGAAAGGGTCTTCTTCGAGTTATTTACTCAAAGCATCAAGGTCTAAAGTAGGCTCAAGGGCTTGAGGAGGAGACTTATCTCGAGGAACCTATTATTGTCTAGTCTGAAGGGGAGTTGACTTTGGGATAGTTTTTTCACCTTGATTCTTCTCTTGTTTTGAGTTTCTAGGTGGAGTTTGACCAGACCCTTCTAAATCTTGATCTTGAGCAATAAAGGAAGGGGTGGTAGGTAAGTCTTCATCAGGCAAGGATCGATTATCATCTTTCTAGACCGGGGATTGGTCTTTAGGTGAATAATTTGGACCTTGATCAGTCAAAACTTGGTCTTTTATTTGGGGATCTTCCTCTGCTAAGGGAATAGATTGGTCCCCAGGTTGAACCATGCCAAGGTTAGCATCTTGAGATTGCTCAGAAGCGCCTCCAGCCTCTTTTAGCACCTTATAAGCAAATTGCTCAGCAGATCGATCAATAGAACTAACCTCTGGTTCATCAATAGCAGTATCTCGATCTCCTGCAGATCGAAGTCTTATGATTCAGTTCGATCTAGGATATTGAATAGAAAGAGGAAGAGAATCTAAAAGGGAATCAATACTGTAAAAACTAGAACCTGTGGTGCTTTCCTGGTGGGTATCATCAGAAGAAATTATCTGCAAGAAGAAATGATGCAGGTCAAATGACAATCCTAATTAATGGGAACGAAGAGAAGAAAAGAAGCAAATAAGACTCACTACTCGATTTGCTTTCCAAGAGAGCTTAACAGTTGGTGCAACATGCTTAAGTCTCAATCTTCTAATAGAACCCTGCACGAAAACATATTAAGGTAAAGAAAACTTCGATAGAGAAATGGTAAAAGACTCGAACAAAGACAAACCTCAGCAGCTGAAGGCTTGGGGGCAGCTAAAGGCACAACTTCATTGAGTTTTCCCTCACCAGTGATAACTTTTTCTATTTGGAAGGGAGTCACCTCAGAATTAGAAGAATGAGGCTTTGTGCCATCAAGTTCCTTCGAGCCAGAAGCTACTGAAGGATCATCTTTGGAGAGATCCAGACGAGCTTGAGCCTGATCAGGAGTAGGAGTTGGAGAGGTCTGAAGAGAAGGATTCTCTTCTTGAGCCGAAGTAGTTGTAGGAGCTTTCTTTCTCTTCTTTGAGGGAATTGTATCCTTCGAGGTATGTGGTCGAGGTATTCCCCTCTTTCTAGTTTGAGGCTTTTGACAGTAACCAAAAGTGCAAAAGAGTTTAGAAGATTAAAATGGAGAAAGAAAGGTTACAAGCCTACACAGCACATACCATAGCTTCCTCAGACCCTTTGCTACCTCGAGATGCTTTGGCTTTCGAAGCTCCTCCAACATCATTAGTGGTTGTCATAAAAAGTAGTGCAAGTTAAACGACAAAAGTAAATTCTAAAATTTAGAAAGGTAAAAGGTAGAGGTCAAAATACCTTGTCTTTTTTTCTTCTCAACTACGGGATACTCTATCGTATTAGTGAGACGACTGAAGCAGTCCTCTTTCGAAAATGCCATATCTTGGTAAGAGGATCGCCACCAGTGGTCATAGGCCGCAGTGTAGTAGTTCACATGCGTAAAATAAGTAGGCACATACTCAGGTCGAGTGGCCTCAAACTCCTTGATCCTTGATAAGTGAAAAATAGTTGATAAATTAGTATATATTTTATTTCACTTATCAAGGACAAAATGGTAATTTTGCCTCATTTTTATACCTTTTTATTTAATATTTAATAATTTGTATTTATTAATCCTAGTTGTGAATTTGATGCTATTTTAATAGATTTATTGCTGAATTTTGCAGGACTCTTGCAAAGATTCAATTCAGAGATTAAATGGCATTAAATGTGGAGGATTCATGCAAGATTGGAGATTGATTGAGGACAATTAATTAAAGATTTGAAGAAGATTTGAATCATTAATGAGGAGATCAGAGCCAATCAATCAAAGATATTGCAGACAAGCTTCCCAAATAAACAAGGATTGCACAATAAATATAAAGATATCAGAAAATAAGGGGAAACAAGGAAAGGCAAACGCGTGAAAACCAGTCTCGGGGAGAGATCAACAAATAAAAGAGGAAAGTTGAAGCTGCAGGACGCTAGCTGCGCTTCACCCCGCGCTATAGCGCAGGTGAAGCGCAACTCTCTGGAACTGCGCTACAGCCTGCGCTGTAGCGCAGCTTGAAGCGCAAAACACGCAGATTGCGTCCCTGTTGCCGTTTTTAAGATGATCTCTTCCCAAATTTGCTTTGTCTTTCCTAATCTATAAATAGGAACCTCTTGCGTCAGTCCAAGGAGTTAGAGAGTTAGTTAGTTGGTTGGTCAGTAGATAGTCATTGTAATTCATTGATTATGTACCAGAGCTAAGTTTAGAGTAGGAGAGGAGGAGCGCTTCACGAGGATTGAAGATGGTGACAGCGTCTTCAATGGTTTGTATGGCTACTTCATGTAGTTAACTCTCCAGTAGGATTGGACGTAACCGATTCTATCCTTGAGTGTATATAAATGCTATATTATTATTTCAATAAGGTCCCAATCTATAACGGTGTTAGTCTTATTCTGTGTTTATTCCTAATTCCCACGTTTGCGTCTGGAGTTATAGGCTAGTTTGTAATTAACGTTACGGCTAGGATTGAGTTTGGGGGAGCCTAGACATAGGAAACTCAACCTCTGGTTGAATAAGATTACTCGGTTATTACTGACGGCTGAAAGGGACTGTTTCTAATGAGTGAGGGGTAGTGTGAGTACTCTAAGTGAAGGAGCAGTTGCCAAATAGGACTTGATAGCCGATAGCAAAGAGTTAGGGGGTTGTAATTCCAGGAGTTCGGACATGGGCGTATTCTAATGAGCATAAGGTAGTGACAGTACTGGAGCGAAGGATGCTTCTACCAATAGGCCTCGTTTATCGTCTAACTCTTACAAACTGAACAAAAGAGAGCAAAATAAGACGAGATAAATCTGTCGCCTGGGAGAGCCCGCACAATTTATCCTTGAGTGTTAAGGTCGCTGGGTAGGGGCTTTAGCAATAAAGTTTGTCTACATATTTTATAGAGTATACCAAAATAATAAGTAGTCTTTATATGCACAATGGGTGTGATGAGATGAAATCCAATCCTGATCCAAGTAAAGTGTCTCTAACTCTACCTTTCTAATTCCAATTCATTATCTACTTTTTTTACCATTCTGCAATCATACTCTCTAAACTGTGCTTTCTCTTGATAAATACGATTTCGGTCTACATAAATAACCGTTCCCTGTGGATACGATACACTTTCTTACTATTATACTGCTGGATTTGTGGTTCGCTTGCCAGAAATCCATCAAGTATTTTTGGCGTCGTTGCCGGGGAACGATTCTATTTTGTGTAGAACCCTGAGGTCTATTTATCAAGGATATCGATCTTAGTATTTATTTTATTTATTATTCTTATTATTTTAGGAAATTTTTATTATTTTAGGCAATTTATAATTTTTCTGTTATTATTAATTTTTCTTCCACACTTACCTTTTTCAAAGTTTCTTGTTTTTGCTTTTGAGAAGCCAGGTGTCCCCAAATCAACTACAATTGAAGCAGAAATAGGAAGGACATCAAGGAAGAACAAAAGTGGAAACCATGAAAGGAGGCAAAAGGGAAGTCGAGAAGAAAACAAAAATATTTTATTTTTAATTATTTTATTTTAATTATTTTTTTAGAAAAATATTTAATATTATTAATTATTAAAAAAAATATAATAATTTTTGTTCCACTCTCCTGAGCTAACATTTGTTTGAGCTTCCTGAATAGTGCTCTTGTGGAAGACAGGTGTCTCAAAATTAATTGAGAGAAGTCTCTAAATAGAGAGAGAAAAAGGCGACAAATTTCAAAGAGCCAATCTCAACACTCTCTGTTCAACCACCTCAGGTGAAGTAAATGTCACATGGCTTATGCATGGCAGAATCAACCAAGGAAAACCCCTGGAGATTATGTTAGGTGGCAAGAACCAAGTTACTCCTCTCATGCACCAATTCAAGGTAACTTCTCTAATTACAACACTTATTCTAACAATTTTTCATAGGATTGGGGAAGTTACCAGAACCAGAATTTTGGGAGGCACCAAGATGTTGTTTCACTCCGTATGCAACCTTCTTTTCAACAGCAGCAAAGTTACTCTTCCTATCAACAAAGAGACTCCCAATTTTATGAGTTTATGGAAGATTTCAATCAAAGCAATATACAATTTCAGAAAGAGAGCGAAGAGAGAAGACGAAGCATTGACGCTTTGTTAAAACAGATGGCAGAACAAAGGGAGTCAAGACTTCAGAAGGAAAGAGAAGAAGCAAGAAGAAACACTGACACCATGTTGGAATTGCTCAACAAGAAGAGAGAGTCTCCTGATACAACAATTGAAGAGATAACAGAAGTAATAGCTAACCAATAGTCAAAACAAATCTCAGTAGGGCATTCAGACGGTGACAATTTCATGGAAGAAAAGTGGGATGAATTTATACAATTTAAGCAGTATTGCGAAAGAGAAGGAGTAACTGTTAGCCTTGCACTAGAGGAGATACACAATATGATCAACTGTTGGGACAAGCAATCTTCAGCAAATGCATTACCCAACCCCGAAGAGCAGTGCGATGACATTGTTCAGCTGATAGGGAAGGAAATCAATGAGAATCTAGCTGAAGAAGAAGAAGAAGAAGAAGAAGAAGAAGAAGAAGAACAAGGAGAGGATGAAACAACAAAGATGGTGCTTGAAGAAGAGATTGGATGTGAAAGGGAGGTAGAGAATACAACATATGAGGGTGTACATGATCAAGAAAATGAGAAAAAGAGTGAACAGGGAGATGATGAATCAAAGCCCGAGGAAGGAAGGGAAATGATTTCAAGAACAGAGACCTTGCCTTATCCAACCAGTCCTCTAACGGAAGATCAAGAAAGGCATGGTGCAAGTGATCAACCTTCCAGACCCCACAAAAGAAAGTTTTGCGATCACACTGACCAGAACAAGGCAAAGAGAAGAAAAGTCAAGCTAGACTTAAATTCAGAGCCTAGAGCCAGATTGAAGATCAAGTGGTCAGGTGTGTTTCATGTCAAAGAACCCCCCGAAGCAAAGGAATTGAGAGAATTCATTTCTGAACCATTCAAGCTTCAGGAGAAGAAGATTCATGCACATCAAAGCAAGAAAGTAAAGAGAAGGACAGATTGCTCTGAGGCAAGATTATGGGGAGGTATACAGGCCAGGAAAAGAAAGGGTGCAGCACACAAGCTCATCAAAAGATTTCAGTTTCAGCCACCTTGAGGGAACAGGCGTCGAGCTATCAGACGTTAAACAAGCGCTTCCTGGGAAGCAACCCAGAGATTTTTAAGTTTTTAATTGTTTTCAATTTTATTTTGTTAATTAGGATTTTTCATTTTTTTAGGATTTAGAAAATTTCAAAATTGATTGGAATAAGTTTGTGGAAAATAAATTTTTTTTAAAAAAAAAAATAGGAAGTAGCAGAAAACGTGATTGAAAATTGCAAAACTACATTATGTTTTCTGCGCTTTAACCTACGCTGTAGCGCAGGTAAAGCGCAGAAATGCAATTTTAGTCACTGTATTCTGCACTTCACCCTGCGCTATACGAAATTTTAAAAATCTTTCTCATGTACTACTTCCTAAAGCTCTTCTTTTCACTCTTTCACTCACAAACTTCCATCAATTTTGAAACTTTCAGTTATATTTTTTTATTTTATTTTTACCAATTGAAATCTTCATTTACTCTATCTCTATGATTTACACTTTAGGGTAGCAACCTTAGGATTGTGAATATTATTGATTATTGTTATCTTAAATGTGATTTTGGCTATGTGGAACATGAAGAACAATTTGCTTGATTGGAATGCTCTTTGTTTTGTGAGTTATTAAATTTGAAAGTGTTATGTTCTGTTTCTTTCAAAAAATTTAAACTTTCACTTTCCATGGATAGATTGAATGCTTGCAAAACAATTGAGTATGTTTTGTTTTTAGGAAAGCATTACCAATTGCAGTGAAGTTTTGTTGTGAAGAGAATAATTATTTATGCATGTTATTGGCAGGCTTCCATGTTCTTCATGAATTGCACAGACTGCTGCAAAGTATAAAGACTAGTTGACCCCAAACCAATCAGGAGTACTAGACCCATACCCGGGCTTGCTGCTTGAAGATTCCGGATATTCTTGCAGTGGCTTGAGGACAGACCTATTTTCCCAGAGGGGGATGGAGCAGCAGCAAGACAAGGACTCACAATATACAGAGGATGAAGATTAATACTGGTGTTTTTCTTTCTTTTAGTTTTTCTTTCTTTTAGTTTTTCTTTTATTTTCTATTATTTTATAGATATTTTCTAGTTAATTAGGATTTTTGTTTCGTATTTTCAATTTTTCTTAAATTTTTAAAATTTTTAAAATTTTTAGGACCTTAGGAAATTAGGAATCAAGGTAATTATTTCCTTTTTCTCTGTAAATAAGTAGTTTAACTAACCAATCTAGGAAAAATGATAGGGTCTTGTGATTAATTCCATAATCAGTTAGGTTTAGAGTACTTCTCAAGAGAACCCATCATGGTAGTTTATTAAATCCAGTAAGTGCTTTAGCAAGGAAATTTTAGCCCAACCGGTGAGCTGAGAGCCCTAAACACTTAAACACTTATATTGAGAGCTTTTCACCACTGCTTGTCAACTGTTATTGCTTGAGTTTCTGAAATTTGTCTTGCTTATAGAAGGTATGGAAGTGACAAAGGCACAATTTTGTGATTTTAATATTCTGCTTAGTGCCAAATAGCCAACCATGCATTAATATTTCCAATTATTCATTGCCCATTTGAGCCTTTAATGTTTCTTTTGATGCACCCCAGCCATTATCATTATCAATGATCAATGATCATACCATGTCCCTTAACACTTGGGATAGAGAGCAAGGTGCACTACAACAAAATGGGACAAGCAATTGACAAAGAGGTTGGTCACAAGGAATCCAAGAGAAGGCACAAGGAATCACAAAGAAAAGATTTCCCCCCACCAAAAATAAGTTCTTTATGTTATGTATATAAAAAAAAATTCTGCACAAAGTGTGGAAAATAAATAAGTTGGGGGGAGAAAATTCTTCAAAAAAGAGGCCAAAGCTGAAAAAGGGTGACCATTCAAGAATCATCAGGTGAATTGAGAGAAGTTCCAAAGCACAACCACAAGATGCTCTCTATTCAAAGTGTTCCTTGAATATCCAGAAAAACCATGATTTCTTGATAGCCCAGCCTCATTACAACCTAAAGAAAGACCTTTTGATCCATACTAACTGCTTGCAGGTTCAGACCTTGGAAACGACTATCAATTCTAGTTGTTCAACAGTGGGTGAAAATGATTGAGGGAAACACTTACCGGTGAGAACGAGAGATTTCCTTGGTTTATCACTTACTGCTTTAATTGCTATTATTGAGAAAGTTTAATTGATGTTGTATTTCTATCCTAACTACTGATTGGTAATATCTCTTGATTCTGATTTTTTCTTATGTTTGGGAAGTGACTTCTGCTTAGGAAGGAGTTGAGGGGTAATTACCTTGAATTAGTTTTGTTTTTGTAAAAATACACTATGGGTTAGAATTGATTGTGATTGCAAAGAGGTCTCTTGCTTGAGGACAAGCAAGAATTCAAGTTGGGGGGAATTTGATAAGTGAAAAATAGTTGATAAATTAGTATATATTTTATTTCACTTATCAAGGACAAAATGGTAATTTTGCCCCATTTTTATCCCTTTTTATTTAATATTTAATAATTTGTATTTATTAATCCTAGTTGTGAATTTGATGCTATTTTAATAGATTTATTGCTGAATTTTGCAGGATTCTTGCAAAGATTCAATTCAGAGATTAAATGGCATTAAATGTGGAGGATTCATGCAAGATTGGAGATTGATTGAGAACAATTAATTAAAGATTTGAAGAAGATTTGAATCATTAATGAAGAGATCAGATCCAATTAATCAAAGATATTGCAGACAAGCTTCCCAAATAAACAAGGATTGCACAATAAATATAAAGATATCAGAAAATAAGGGGAAACAAGGAAAGGCAAACGCGTGAAAACCAGTCTCGGGGAGAGATCAACAAATAAAAGAGGAAAGTTGAAGCTGCAGGACGCTAGCTGCGCTTCACCCCGCACTATAGCGCAGGTGAAACGCAACTCTCTGGAACCTGCGCTACAGCCTGCGTTGTAGCGCAGAACACGCAAATTGCGTCCCTGTTGCCGTTTTTAAGAGGATCTCTTCCCAGATTTGTTTTGTCTTTCCTAATCTATAAATAGGAACCTCTTGCGTCAGTCCAAGGAGTTAGAGAGTTAGTTGGTTAGTCAGTAGATAGTCATTGTAATTCATTGATTATGTACCAGAGCTAAGTTTAGAGTAGGAGAGGAGGAGCGCTTCACGAGGATTGAAGATGGTGACAGCGTCTTCAATGGTTTGTATGGCTACTTCATGTAGTTAACTCTCCAGTAGGATTGGATGTAATCGATTCTATCCTTGAGTGTATATAAATGCTATATTATTATTTCAATAAGGTCCCTATCTATAACGGTGGTAGTCTTATTCTATGCTTATTCCTAATTCTCACGCTTGCGTCTGGAGTTATAGGCTAGTTTGTAATTAACGTTACGGCTAGGATTGAGTTTGGGGGAGCCTAGACATAGGAAACTCAACCTCGGATTGAATAAGATTACTCGGTTATTACTGACGGCTGAAATGGACTGTTTCTAATGAGTGAGGGGTAGTGTGAGTACTCTAAGTGAAGGAGCAGTTGCCAAATAGGACTTGATAGCCGATAGCAAAGAGTTAGGGGGTTGTAATTCCAGGAGTTCGAACATGGGCGTATTCTAATGAGCATAAGGTAGTGACAGTACTGGAGCGAAGGATGCGTCTACCAATAGGCCTCATTTATCGTCTAACTCTTACAAACTGAACAAAAGAGAGCAAAATAAGCCGAGATAAATTTGTCGCCTGGGAGAGCCCGCACAATTTATCCTTGAGTGTTAAGGTCGCTGGGTAGGGGCTTTAGCAATAAAGTTTGTCTACATATTTTATAGAGTATACCAAAATAATAAGTAGTCTTTATATGCACAATGGGTGTGATGAGATGAAATCCAATCCTGATCCAAGTAAAGTGTCTCTAACTCTACCTTTCTAATTCCAATTAATTATCTACTCTTTTTACCATTCTGCAATCATACTCTCTAAACTGTGTTTTCTCTTGATAAATACGATTTCGGTCTACATAAATAACCGTTCCCTGTGGATACGATACTCTTTCTTACTATTATACTGCTGGATTTGTGGTTCGCTTGCCAGAAACCCATCAATCCTCCTCTCCACATCCTTAATAGAATCATAAGGTCCAACATCTTGACCCTTATTGAAGAAGGGGATAGGAATATCTTGGCACAAGCCAAATTGTCTAGCCACTAGAGTGGACTAATAATGAATTAGACAAGGAACTGATTGATCATAGTGGGGGAAAATGAGTTGATTGTGAAGTATCTCACTCCATCTCTGATCTTGGTCAGATTTCTCATCAGGGTTCTCACTGATAATTGGCTTTTGGACCCAAATAGAACCTAGAGTCTTGTTCGAATAAAGGTAGGGAGAAGAGTCAAATTGTTCATGATCAAAGAAGCAAGACATGAATATCTTTAAACCATCAAGTGATTTAACTATGGTTCCAGAAAGCATGGTGTACACCAAGCTTTTACATGAAGGCTCAAAGAGCTTTTGGGTCTTATGAGAGATGGAAGTCATCTCTGAGAAAGTGGCTCGAAGCCAAAGGTCTAGAAGCCAAAAAGGGCCATAAAAACCACCCAAAGGTTTGGGTTGCCTATACTGGCAAGGAATATCTTACATACACAAGTACAAATGACTAAGAAGCAATTTGGCCAGATTGATTTTTCTGCCTTCATGAAGGCAAGTGGCTAAGGGGAGAAGCCCCTGAGGGACTTGTAAAGACCTGGTACAGAAAACAAAATTGGCCAACTAAAGCTAGAGAAAGGCCACATGTTCAGCATCAGAAACCTCAGGGGACTCTTGGTTATGGTTATTTAAAATAAAGGCCCTAAAGGTCATTTTAGAAACGTCAGGGGCAATCTTCTTTAGGGGTGCAGTACTGGGAAGATAGGTCTCGCTACAAGGCTCCAAACCAGTGATGACTGCCACATCTAGGAGAGTGGGAGTAATCTATCCCACTAGTAAGAAAGAAGGTACAAGTACCTCGATCCCAAAAGTAAAGGGCAGCTAAAATTAAATCAACATTGTACATATCAATGGTGGTTCGAGAGAGCTGAATCAGGTCATAAAGCCCTAACCTTTTCCACAAGCCTCCATTCTTCGAATGGACCTTGTCGAGCCAAACGAGGTAAGTCTTCTTCTCTACCATGGGGTAAGCCCTGAAGACGTTATTCTCTGGTTTGACGAAATCTGCACGAACCGGGTTCCCAAACGCAAGAACATTTTCCAAAGGTTAAAAGGCCTAGAAATCTTTAAATTGAAGGAGCCGTGGAGGAAATTCGTAAGGACCAAGATAAGCCATGCGCAGACCATCAATATTGGTCAGAATGAGAACATTGTTCCCCAACACTTTGAGGTTCTTATCAGTAGCTTCTGGTTTTGACACAAAAGTTTCATCATCCCTAACCACAGTGTGACCATTAGTGGCAATAAGAGGAATAGGGCAAGTCACCCTGTATTCACCACTAGGGAAGAGTAAATCAACAATAGTGGTAGCCATGAAGATTGGGTTCAGAAGGTCATTTAAGGGAGCAAGTAAGAATTTGGAACAAGAGAAGGTGAAGCGAAAGCGCAAGGTAGAAGACAAAGCAAATGTAGGTAAGAAGGCAAAGTGTCAAGAAAGAGGGAACATTCAAGTTTTAAACCCCACTACGTGACAAAAAGAAGGAAAGCCAAAGGTTTTCTGTAAGTTTCTAACCCACTCACAGGCCGAGTAACGACGCAAGCGATAATGTGTATAGCAGGAAGAGAGAACGTGAAGAGTACACATGGACAGTTACTAGGAGTTGAAGAGACTGCTAAGCGTCATTTAAAAATTCAAAAGCTTCTCAATCTTGAAGCTAAGTATTTTGGGGGGCATCTGCTGGTATGAAATAAAACGATTCGAAGAAAAAAGGAGTTAACCAAATAAAGTCAATTTCTATATTATTAATTAGATATTTACAAAAAGAAACAATATAAATTGGCTATCTGTTTGGTCTATTTCTTCGAGTTAGTCCTTAATGTTGCTCATCCTCGAATTGGTCTATGTTGCTCCTCATCTTCGAGTATCCACTTACTTACTCGAACTGATGATCATAAATGCCTTCCCAAGCTATAGGCAGAAGTGAAGCCAGGTTCATGGGGTAGAAACAAAGGAGAGTCACTCGAAGGGCTATGACTCCCTATTTTGGCTGACTTGTTCGACCTAAGGAAAGAGTTAAAAGAAGACGAAGGGCTTGTGGTATTGGACACCCTGTCGACCTGATCAACAGTAAAGCCATATAAGATCAGGTTGAACAGAGCAGCCAACATCAAAAACCACTCCATGAGAAAGGAGATAATGAGCAAAAGGTGGAGCTAGCCACTATTTATAAGAAGGAAGGATGCCCCAGATGTAAAACTACCACCATGCTAGACCAATAACGGAAAGGAATATATTTATTACATTAAGATGGTCGGTGGTCAAGAAAAGTCTTTGGACGACAGGCAAAATTGTGGAACGTTCCAAAAAGGCCTAACGAGAAATCTGAACGCAAGCTCGAAGCTGATCAGAAAAGGCCTTTCGAGAGGCCATCTTTAGCTCGAAAGGGGAGAATTTTAATGCCTCATGAAATCTTCGCTTATGATTCGAAGCCATGGAACAAGTACTGAGATATTCCTGATTTGAAGAAGCATCGGATCATTATCCACGTCACAATGATAGTTATAAAATGACGTTGCAGTGATCATGGAGAACGTGGAGAAGTGGGAGTTGAGAAGGAGCATGCATGGCAGTTTCTGAGCAGTTCCAAATGAAGCCTATAAATAGAAGGATAGAAGATTGGCAGAAGGTCGGCAAACTGAAGACTCAAGTATCCTGAAGTCAAAGCATCCATCCTGAGATCAAGGCACCTAGTTGCAGCGAGCAAGTAGGGATTGCAGACCGCCATTTAATTTCATGCATTTTATGTTTTTATAGTTCAATTGCAATGTGAATGTACTTCGTTGTTTTTCGTTTTACTCTTTTAATATCAATCCAAGTTTGTCAATATCTTGTTCACGCCATTTGGGCTTCATTTTCTTCTCAAAACTTCTTAATAACAAAACTTAGAAAAGCCCTTTTAGAGGATCTGTATCTCGTCTCGGGTTTGAGATACATTTGTTTAGATTGATTTCCGGGATAAACAATTTCATATTTCTAATTTTTATAGTAGAAAGAAAAAAAATTAATAAAGTTATTCTCACTATTTTTTGTATAAAATTTTAAAAATAGAAATAAAATAAAAATAGTGTGAATAATCAAAACTAAAAATAATTTTTTAAATAAAACTAAAGAAAAAAAAAAGTATTTTCTGAAATAAAACTACCTTTACCCCTAATTGGTTTTCCTATGACATATCACAAGCAATGACTTATTGCACTGTTTACATATACCATCAACTAAATGCAGTTATTGTCATTGACACCGATAATCAAACTTAAAACTTTCAAATAAAATTGCTATAGTCCTTATTAGCCTCACTAATTAAGCAGATTACATTAGTTCCTAACTAATTCATCACAGAAACTTGAAAATTGTTTAAAGAAATACGAGATGCAAAATGATCGAGCTTGAATAACTATGAGTGTGTTGTTGTGTAAGAAGGCGAGGGAGCTCTGATGCTAAGGGAGCGTGAGGAGATGAGATGTAATGCCAACAACTAAAGCTGAGATGTGATGCGACGGCGGATTGTGTTTGGGTTAGCCTTTTGGGTAGGGACTTGGGCTTTCAAAATGGACAAAATCAAACAAAGAAAAGAGATTCTCCTCATTAAATCAGTCACAAGTTTAGACCAACAAATCAGTCACAAGTGGCATTTTATTATTTTTATGTTAAATTTATCAAAGAAAAAAAAAACACACACATATATACATGGTTAAATATATTTTTAATCTCTAAAATATTCAAGATTTGATTTTATTTTATGGATTTGGTGTCTCCAAAAGTAAAAATATATCTTTTCAATCCTTATCAATAAAAATTCATAGTAAAAAGAATTAAATTGATGTATTTTTATTTTTAAAGGATTAAAACTACTGATTTAATCTTGATTATATTTTAGGACTAAAAACATATTTAACCTATATATATATATATATATGAAAAATCCCTTTTCCTAATCCGTTTCCATTTTTTTCTTCCATGCGAAAATGAAATTTTCCAGCTGTATTTAAGAATTCATTCATATGTAAGAGACAATTATTGACAAAACAAATTTTAATGCTTTTATATTAGTTTTTTTATCAAGGATATCATCTGAGAGATAGTACTAATCATTTTTGAGATATAGAAAAGTAAGAGACTTTGCTCTCTTATTAATTTTTTTTCATACATATGATTAAGGATAATCTTTATCAACATGCTTAAAGCACCTAACTATTTCTCCTTAGTCAAATTTTATTGGTAATGTACTTTTGCATTACTACTTCTTTGTCATTGATGTTTTTAATTTGATAATTTTTTTCTTATGTTAATTTATATTTATGTGTATCTATACAGGAAAAAGTATCCTTCCCCTGCTAGCTATTTATAGAGCCTCCTCCTACGGTATGCAAATGTCTCATTTCTCCTAATTAAATAATGGAATTAAGTGCTTCCACTCTTGTACATTACCCTGCATCACAGCCAGGGGAGGCTAAAGATGAGAATGGGGTTTTTGTTTTTGAATCAAATTTGCTTCAAAAGCAAGGGGGCATGCCCAAAGAGTTCCTTTGGCCATCTAGGGACTTGGTTAACACCACCCAAGAGGAGCTAAAGGAACCCCTCTTAGACTTAGATATCATGAAGAAAGGTGATAAGGAAGCTATTGCTAGTGCTGCAGAGCTTGTGAAAACAGCTTGCTTGAAGCATGGCTTCTTTCAAGTGATCAACCATGGTATTGACCCAGATCTCATCAATGCTGCTTATCATGAAACTGACTCCATTTTCAAGCTCCCCACCAGCAAGAAGCTCAGTGCTAAGAGGAAACCAGGTGGAGTCTCAGGCTACTCTGGTGCTCATGCAGATCGCTATTCATCCAAATTGCCATGGAAAGAGACATTTTCTTTCCTATACAAACACCAAAACAACTCTAACTCCTTGCAGGTTGTTGACTACTTCAAATCTGTCTTAGGAGAAGAACTTCAACACACAGGGTAAAGTTGACAACATTCATATTTGATTTAATATTGCAACGCTGATAAACTCAAGTTTTTAACGCTATAAATAGTTGCATCAAGTAGTTTGATCGTTTTTAACGCCAAACTGTTTAGTGTTGGAATATGGTAAACTCATTCCAATATTAAAAATAGTTGCCTTGAGAAATTCAAACTTAAATTTGACCATTTTGCAATGCCAAACCAAAAATATAGTTGAAGAGATGGTGAATTGATTTCATCCATTATATGACTATGACCTATTTTGTCACATTAGCACTAACATTGCTTGACCACTATGTTCTTAACAAAATTTCTCTATAAAGAAAAAAACTGTTACGTATGCTCAATTCAGCTGAGATTAACAAGATTGCCAGGCCACCACCTGTTTCCTCTTGTGATGGTGGAGTTTATTAGGACCCCACTTCACCCTGTTCTGACATAGCCCACACAGGATGTACCTGAAAAAGGACAACCTAACAAATTGTCAAATTGCTTGATATACCACAACTATTGCAAGTCAAAATGGACTAAAGTTAACTTCATAAGCCAATTAATTAATTAATAGACTTAATGTTGAACAATTATTTTTTATTTTATGGACATGGTTTAATTTTTTTTTTTTTCTTTTTGAATTTGAATAGGTGGGTCTATCAAAAGTACTGTGAAGCAATGAAGGAACTATCTTTAGTAATCATGGAGCTATTGGCAATAAGTTTGGGTGTGGATCGTTTGCATTATAGAAGATATTTCCAAGATGGTAACTCAATAATGAGGTGCAACTATTATCCACCTTGCAACAGTTCCAGCCTCACCCTTGGCACTGGCCCTCACACAGACCCAACCTCACTAACCATTCTTCATCAAGACCAAGTTGGAGGTCTAGAAGTTTTTGCAGATAACAAATGGGTGGCTGTTCGTCCTCGACCTGAAGCCTTAGTCATAAACATTGGTGACACTTTCACAGTATGTAAACAAATTACTCTTTTCTTATTTTTACCTTATTAATTATATATCATCTCATCTTGTTAATTTGCATACTGTTGCTTGATCTGAAATAATATCGTATGTCATTTACTTTTTCTTTTTAACTTTTATCATCTAAAAGGGACCAGCTTTGTCCTATGTTTGCATCAAATTGGCTCAAGGAAAAGGACTTCTAAGTAGTACCTATAGCATGCAATACAAGACAGATGATTTAAACTCTTATAATTAATGAAGGTTTAACTTTAACACTGGTGTTTGGATTTACTTAGAAAAAATTGATTGGGTTTGAGTTAGAAATTAATTCTAATGAAACTTATTAAAAAAAATTATAAAATTTTGTTTTGAACATGATATTTAGAATTAACTTTACTTAAAATTAATAGTATGATTTCTCTCTACATAAACAATATAGGTACAATAAATAAAATGGTTTGCCTAATAAACTAAGAAAAATTGTGAAGTCAAATAATTAAAAAAATCAAAACAAAACTACTTGAATATGACCAAATTTAAGCAGATCTATATTTACAAAATCAGTTTTAAAAAAAATTAAATTAATTAAATCGATTTCTATATGTGCATATATATATGTTAGCTCAAGTAATTATGAGTTTAAGTTTTTCTAATAGAGATCAATAATGAAAGTGAATTGCCATCTTGCATTGCTAAAACAAAAAATAAAGTTCTTTTAAAATTACTTAATATAAAAAAATATTAGTATTTTTATTTATACTTTTTCCTCAAATTCAATTAAGCGGTGTGTACCAAAGTGTTGTGGCTCAGTTGGTAACGCAGGCTGAGATTGTGGGAAGAGCTCCCGCGTTCGATCCCCACTAAACACATTCTTCGGGAGAGGTAAGGAAGGAGCCTTAACTGTAAGAGGTAAGGAAGGAGCCTTAACTGTAACTAAGCCCCGAACCGTATTACCTGAAATAGGAGATACTTGTGGTTAACACAAAAAATTAAGTCGTGTGTGCTATACATACAGTTACTTGCAACAACATTATACAGTGTTCATTAATTTTGGATATCAACATTATTTTTGGAACTATCTCCCCACTTGGATTAGTATCCTCTCATATTGAAATGCTGTGTCTATTTCTATCTTTTTAAATGCTCACAAACATTTGATATGACTTATGACCTCACTTATTTAATAGTAATTTTTAAGAATATTTTTATTAAAAAATATGTCCAAGAAATTTTAACAAAAGTGAAGTTAAACAAATAGCTATAATGTTTTCATCTGAATATAGAAAGATTAGCTCTATACTAAAAATTAAAAAAAATCATAAAAATACTTTTTAAAATGCACAATTTATTTATGGAACACGTGGGTTTGCCTTAGGTACAACTAAACCGATGAATATTGTTGTGGTTATTAGAAAGGAAAAGAAAAGAAAAAATGATTGATGGGATGTATGTTAGTGGAATCCTATGGCAAAACCAAAACAGGTATCTATAATAATAATAATACATGTCATTATATTCATATTATGTAATCATTGTCGATCCAAACCTTTATTTTAGATCCCCAATTACTAGTAACATTCTTCATGTTGTAATAACAACACCCTATTTAATTTTATACATATACTTATATACACTTTGTTTTATATTAGTTAATTTTTTTTATTTACATTTAGTAAAAAGAATTAAGTATTTATACTTTTTTTATGCCACTTTTAGAGGACTACGCTAGTCTCTACTCTCTCACCGTTACACGGGCAGTTTAGGTTTCATTTGGTTACAGTTACAACAATGTAAAATCAAATGTAGAGTAATTGAAATAAAATTTCTTTTCGGTTATTATTCTAAAATCAATTATATCTCAACTATAAATCATATGGGCACTTAGAGCTTAAGGCCCTAAAATTTATTTATTCATTCTTTTACTATTTGTGTCCCATTTTTTTATTTTTTGGTCATGTGACCCATTTTTTTAACTTTGTGAATCATGACCTAGGAGCAGGACCAGATTTCTATTTTCGCTCTCATTTTTGCTTAAGGCCCCAAAAAAATTGTTGGGCCAGTTTTGCCATCTTATCTTATTATTCAGAAAATTGAAAGTAAAACATTGGCTATTTTGGTGTGTTTATACTTATAGGCATTGTCAAATGGGAGATACAAGAGTTGCCTGCACAGGGCATTGGTTAACACATACATGGAAAGAAGGTCATTGGTTTTCTTTGTGTGTCCAAAAGAAGACAAGGTGGTGAGACCCCCAGACAATTTGTTAAGCAGAAATGAGCCAAGGCAATACCCTGATTTCACATGGTCCAGTTTGTTTGAATTCACACAAAAACACTATAGAGCTGATGTTTCTACTCTCCAAAGCTTCTTTCAGTGGCATTGCTCTTCCAACCCATCCAATTAACTTCTAGTTTCATGATTATTTCTATATATTGTTTAATGTCACTAGCACTATTTTACTTCAAGTCTCTTTCCTTTCTGTCATGTAGCGGATTAATTATTTATTCGCTATAATTATCTTGTATAATGGCTATGGCTAGTACGGTGTTTGTACGGAGTTCGGGGTGATTGCGAGTTTTCAGTTTCTGATTTTTAAAAATTTTTAATCAAGTTTTTACAACTCAAAATAAAAAACTGAAAACTTGTTTTTGTGGTTTTCAAAATAAACATTTAGGGTTTTGAGTTGTAAAAACTTGATTGAAAATTTTTAAAAACCAAAAACTGAAAACTCGCAATCACCCTGAACGGCCCCTAAGTGATTTACGTATGTGATTGAAATTCGATATTATGTTGTGTGTCAATGTATGCTTGTGTTAATTTAATTCTCGATATTGCTTTTGACAAGTCTAATTCTCGAATTATTGCGTAGAATAGGGATCACATAGTTTTTTTTTTTGTTTACCCTCACATAATATAGTTATTAAATTCTTATCATACTTTTTTTTTTGTCAACATTCTTATCATACATGAAAGCAAGAAATGAAGATGAGTTTTACCATATACTAACATGGAGCCCTGGCCCATGGCAACGAGGCCTAAATCATTTCCACAGTTTTGGGTTCAAATCAACTTGAATTTTGAGGGGACAGTAGCAACTAGTCAAAGTAACTCAATTAGAAGGTTGAACTTGCTATCTTGAGTATGGGGGCAAAAAATGACGAGTCATAGTCATAGATCTCAATTTTCAGCTTTTTTTTTAGGGTACAGCAATTTTCAGATTATTTTTTTTTTGGTCAAAGCAATTTTCAGATTTGTTATGTAGAAGGAAACGAAGGTAGGGCCTGAGGCAAGGTGGGCCAAACCAGTGCTTCCCATGTGTGCATGTCTTTGTGCCTTGCGGGCCAGATCAGGTACTGTACACTTTGGAAGTTGTGACAGCTTCAATCACACTGCCACAAGCACTAACTATATTTTATTCTTACTTTCTCTAAAAATATTTTTTCACTTATATCACATCAATTATAATTAATTCAATTTATGAATTTCATTATCAGGGTAAAGTAAACTATAAAAATAATTCGTCCAAGTTTAGGTATATATAATTTACCTCTCCTGTTAAAAAAGGTCAAAAGACCTGTTTAATCTTAAAATAAATTAAAAGAGGATGATGAATCTTTTGATCCTTGAAGAGACAAGTATCTATAAGCATTGATAGGCATCCAATATTTAAAAATGAAAGTTCAAAACTATATATATAATTTAGCATTATGCATCATAATATTTTCCACCTGATTTGATTTATCATATATACTATTATAAAATTCTTCCGCTCAAGGGACACGTGTTAATTTTTCAGGAATAAAGTTTCTCGCCCAAATCTATTTATCTCCCTTTCACTCTCTTTTAAAATATTTTATACATATATTTTTCAATCAATTTTTTTACTTCCCAAAACATCACATCATCCTTTTTATTTTTTTTTATTTTTTTAACAAAATTATATCTCCATTTATTTAACTTTCTTTTGGTGTTTTTTTATAAATCGCGGGTATCCTTCAAGGGAGGCCGTCTTAATCCTGTCGTTTTCTTTTTCTTTTTTTTTCTCACTTTCATCTTCTTTTTTATTATGATATTAAAATATTTTTTCCCTTGAATCACGGGTATCCTCCAAGGGAGGCCGTCTTAATCCTGTCGTTTTCTTTTTCTTTTTTTTCTCACTTTCATCTTTTTTTTATTATGATATTAAAATATTTTTCCCTTTTTACTTTCATCATATCATATATCATATATCATATATACTATTATAAAATCCTTCCGCTCAAGGGACACGTGTCAATTTTTCCGGAACAAAGTTTCCCACCCAAATCTATTTGTCTCCCTCTCACTCTCTTTTTAAATATTTTATATTTATATTTTTCAATAAATTTTTTTACTTCCCAAAACATCACATCATCCTTTTTACTTTTTTTATTTTTTTAACAAAATTATATATCCATTTATTTAACTTTCTTTTGGTGTTTTTTTATGAATCACGGGTATCCTCCAAGGGAGGCCGTCTTAATCCTGTCGTTTTCTTTTTCTTTTTTTTCTCACTTTCATCTTCTTTTTTATTATGTTATTAAAATATTTTTTCTCATTATCCGTTTTTATTAATATGTTTTTTTATAAAAGAAATTTTTTTATGAACTGCGGGTATTCTCCACAGGAGACAGTCCTGTTTCTACCATATTATTTTTTCTCCCAAAAACATTACATCTTCCTTTTTACTTTCTTTTTATTTTTTTTATCAAAATTATATCTCCATTTATTTAGCTTCTATTGTAGTGTTTTTTTATGAATCATGTGTATCATCCACGGAGGCACTCTTAATCCTGTCGTTTTCTTTTTTCTTTTATTTTTTATGTTACTTTCATTTTCTTTTTTATTATGATATTAAAATATTTTCTCTCATTATTTGTTTTTATTAATACGTTTCATTATAAAATAAACTTTTTATGAACTGTGAGTATTCTCCATGGGAGACAGTCCTGTTCCTACAATTTTATTTTTTCTCACACATTAATTTTCTTTTTTATTATCCTTTTTACTTGCTTTTTTATATTTTTTTATCAAAATTATATCTCCATTTATTTAGCTTATATTGTAGTGTTTTTTTTATGAATCACGGGTATCCTCCACGGGAGGCCGTCTTAATCATGTCGTTTCCTTTTATTTTTTTATCTTTTTTTCATTTTCTTTTTTTATGATATTAAAATATTTTCTCTCATTATTCATTTTTATTAATGTTCCTACAATTTTATTTTTTCTAAGACATTAATTTTCTTTATTATTGTTGTTGTTATTACTATTATTATTATTATATTACATTTAATATACATCAACACATTCATTTTCTTTTTTGTTAAGATATTAAAACATTTTCTCTCATTATTTATTTTTATTAATATGTTTCATTATGAAAGAATCTTTTTATGAATTGCGAGTATTCTCCACGGGAGACAGCCCCGTTCCAACCATTTTATCTATTATATTTACTCTATATTAAAATTGTTGTCAACGTACATGTGTCGTGTTTTCAAACTTCCGTTTTTTTTCTCTTTTTTTTGGTTTTTTTATTCTCAATTTAGTAATTATTTTTTATGCAATGAATAACAGGTATTCTCCACGGGAGAGTCTTGCTTTTGTTGTTTTCTTTTATTTCTATCGCACTTTTGTTTTAATTTTTTATATTAAATCATTTTCACAAATTATTCATTCCTATAATTTGTTTTATTATAAGAGTAATTTTTTTAAGACACCACGAGAGGCAGTCTTTCTCTTACCATTTTATTCTTTTTTTTCTCATACATTAATTTTCTTTTTTATTATTATATTAAAGCATATTCTCTTAATATATAAGTATTTATGATAGTTAATATTTTATCCCGTGTGAAGCACGGGCAACATAAATCATACCATCAATTTACCCGTGAGAAGTCACGGGTCACTTACTAGTTTAAAGATAAAGGTTGATTTTAGAGAGAACAAAGTAAGGAGTAGTAGAAGTTGAATTTTTAATAACATACATACACACATATAACAAATCATGAAATTTCCTAAATATAATTTATTAATTTCCCAATCAATGACTATTACTCCTTATTCTTCATTTAAAATGGATACCTTATTTTATAAAAATTTCTTTTCCAATAATTTAAAAGACTTAGTAAAACAAAAAAAAATGTCACAAATAATATAGAAATTCAAGTAAATTTTATAGTAATCAATTCACATAAATAATCATTATTTAAATGGTATATAAATTTTTTAACACTTGTTCTTATTACAAAAAAAATATTAAAAATATATAATCATCTCATCCTAAAAAAAAAGGGGAAAGCACAATATATAAATAAAAAGAAAAATATATTTTGCAAATTAAAAATAATCATTTTACACCTCAATTTTATATTATCTCCCTTTTTGAGAGTGTAAGAACACCATGTGCGATAACAAATTGACCTACTATAATATCAGGTTTATTAACCGACATCTAATTTGTTGAAATAACAAAAGTGATTCTTTCTTTCCGTTTGTTATGGCTACAAAATTGGCTCCCATTCGCCATATGAGCAAAGATTTCTTCCACTCTGTGTCCACTTTGAAGAGCTCTAATGGCAAGATCTAGCCACGCAACAACTCTTTTACGTTGGAGGCAACACCAAGATCAGTTCACGGCTCACAGTTCCTCATTAGGTGCTCTTTGTCAGAAGAAATTATTAGATAATTTTGAACCACCATATCTTTATGGTCCAATCAATTAACACAGTTGACACATGAGAAACAATTAATATCTAAGTTCAATAGAAAATAAAGATGTAATATTCAAAATTTTCCACTGCTCTGTTCAAATAATTTTACAGAATTAAACCTCGTTGGTTGAATTAAAATATCTATTAATAGCTAGTAGTTGAATTGAGAGTTTTATACCTCCTCACCCTAGCCAATGCCATAACCACTCAAAGGCAATTCCCTCCAACCTTTATAAACATAAGAAATTTTCGTAATCCTTATCGATAAATGCTTGCGGAAGGGGAAAGAAACAAGACAAGTTAATTAAAATGTAAACATTTTCGTTTGAATTTTAATTTTTAAATAAATGGCTCCTATTATTTGAATTGAAATCATATTTAAATACTTGATTCAATTATCCCAAAATTAAATAATTTATATATCATTTATATTTTTTAAAAATTAGACAATCATAAAAATATGATCAAAATTTTGATATTAAAAAATATATATTATGTAAAGTATATAATCAACACCAAACTTTTTTTATGTGGCCAACCCTGGACTTTATATGAATACAAAAGTATATAGGGGATCTTTATTTAATTTATTATTTTTTTAGCTCACAAGAAATTAATTTTGAACACTTTATTATTTGGGTTTAGAACTTTAAAAGATAAAATGAAATTTTAATTAAACATTTATTGTAGGAATTTGGAAATTTAATCCAAATCTTTATTTCATTTTCTAATGTTGCATAATTAGTCCTTACCATTTTTAAAGATGTGTTACATGTTGACTTGTCTAAGAGACATCCATTCTTATAAGTAATTTTAGTTGTCACCAACTAATACATTTGGCAAATTTTCCTTTACCTTTCCCTGACCCTCCACCACCCCTCCGGCCCTCCCCCATTCGTTTACTATATTTTAGTAATGTAAAGAATCACAAAAAAAAAAAATCCATAAAACCATTTTATGTGAAAAAGATGAAGAGAGTGCACCACCATTCAAATTTATGAATGAATCAGATCTTCGTCCCATTTTATTCAACAATTTTATGTTATCAATTGAGATTAAATAATTTTTTTTAACTGACAATAATTTATTATAATAACCTAAAAATTAAAGTTTTTTATATGAAGTAAGAGTATCCTTTGACCGACTATTAGTCTAATCTTATCCACTCTTAATTATACAATAAATTAAAGTATACTCTTTTTTATGTGTCTTATTTTTTTTAGTTTTTCCTATTTAAAAAAAAACATGAACCATTCTTCATTTCTCTTATTTCAAAAATGTTTAATTCAAATATTTATACTTTAAAACTTTTAATCTGTTTTTAGATTCTACTTTCATTAGTGTTTAATTCAAATAATTCAAATATTTATCCACTCTTAATTATCTTTTAATTTATTTTTAATTTTTTCCTAAATTTAAAACCATACGTGCAATATATACCATGTTTATTAACAAGGTAGTATAAAACTAACATTTAACCGTGTGTGTGAAGTTTACTAGTTTCAAAGTGTTCTGTTCTGCCATTTTTCTAACAAAAAAAATTGACATAGTGAAAAGTACGTATATTTTGAAATAAAACTCAATAATTTAAATTTTACTTAAGTTTTAAAGTAATTGACACTCCCCTCCATAATAAATTCAAATTAAAATACCCTCCCTCTTATTATAAAATATACACTACGTTTTATTTAATTTTAACGTTGATGAAAAGAATTTTATATGGTTTTATAACTTTTAATGTCACCAATAATTAATTTTAAATATTTTATTTATTAATTTTTATGAGAATAAATTTTAAATGCCCATTTTATACCACTTTTGAAAATCCACCCAAAATTTTTATTTTATTTTTCATGTTTTACAGTTGATAGTTAAGGTTCCAAATTATATACTAACTAGTATATTAATCCACATAACAATATATTTTTATAGAATTAAAATTAAATTTATAATGAATCAATATATTTAAAATTAAATAAAATAAGAATTAGAATAATTTTAGATAATCATTCAATTTTAAATTATAATAGTAAATTACATTTTACTATTGAAATTTAATTTATATTATTATCTAATAATAAGTTATAATTAAATAAATTAAAATCATAACAATAACTCAATAAGAATAAAGATTTATATTAAAAATAAGGATCAGAATAGAAAATGGTGAGATAAAACTTTGAATTTTAATAAATTTCAAAATTAAGGATTAATATTTATAAGTATTTAAAATGATAAAATATGTTTTTGCTCCCGATAAAATACACTCGACTTGATTTTCATTCCTGTAAAAAAAATTTGGTTTTGGTTTTCACAAAATAAAATTGTTAAGATTGGTCCTCGACATCTTTAACACTCACAAAATCTTAATGATAGAAGATAGTTATGAAAGATGAAATATTCTTCCTCTAACAGAATAAATTTTTTTTTAAAAAAAAGTATTACTTGGTTTACACTCTCATGCTTTGTTTGGTGGGAGTAGAGAAATGGAGAGAAAAGAAATGAATAGAAGAGAAGTGAGAAGAAGAGAAATGGAGGTGAAATAGAGGTGAAACAGGGGAGAAATAAGGGTTGTTTGGTGTGAGTGAAATGAGTGAGAAATAGAAGAGAAATATGAAAATAGGTTGTTTGGTGTGAGTGAAATAAGTGAGAAATAGAAGAGAAATGTGAAAGGGGTTGGTGTGGGACCCACCATAAAGTGCATTTCTCCTCATTTCTATGCATTTCTCTGCAGTTTTGAAGAAAAATAAAACTCTGGTGGGACCCACCGAAAAAGTGCATTTCTCCACATTTCCACAGCGCCACCAAACAAGGGAAATAGGTCTATTTCCCTACACTTCCACTCATCTCACTTCTCTTCCACCCTATTTCTATGCAACCAAACAAGGGCTCAGGTAAATTTAGAGCCTTTCTCTAGTTAGAGATGTTATTATTGTATTAATAATCTTATATTCTTATCTTAAAGTCAGTTGTTGCTCTAATTAACTTTCTTCTTATTTGTAACCATAGCCATAATCTTCATATACAGTTAAGACAAAACCAAGATAAATAACCATAAGCCATATAAGTATATATGTCATTAAAATACAAACCAAAACCTCTAGCCATTGTCTTTGAAAATTAACTCATATATATAATTAATGTTTGTTATAATAAACTTCGCATTATTTTTATATATACTCATTACTTTATATAAAATTACCATTAGTGAAAAATGAAAATTCGACCCAACATAAAATCTTGTTCTTACTCTTACCATTGCCCCACTGAATCAATCTGGTCCTGTGGCTGCAACTGTTTCTGAATTGAATTTGAGGAGAATGGTAGGGAAAATAGCTGATCCGTGGCTACATATGGAGGCTGAGAAATGAGATGTGTTGAGGAATATACACTACTTAAAGGTATATTGTTTTGGTCTTGTGGGTGATGTTGCTGTTGTTGTAGCCTTTGTTGATGCTTTGGAATATTAAGCTTCTCTCCTTCTATGTCTCTATATTTCTGGAGATAGGATTTTAAAGGGTCCACATAATCCTCAAATCCTAAGGTTGTGATGGCCCATATGATATCATCCCCATTGATGGTCTTCCTTTTCTCTCTTTGACATTTGTCAGAAGCCTCCCCAGTAACAAAGCTAATGAACTCTGATACACATTCTTGAACTGTCTCTTTTGCATCCTTTGAGATTTTGCCATTAGCTGGGATTGCTTTTTTCATAATCCTACCCACATTGGCTATAGGGAGAAAGCGATCTTGTTCTTTGTTGTTGTGAGTGATGGTGGTGGTGGGGTTGGATGTCTTTGAGCAAGGGCTTTCTGGGCTTCCTTTGATGAGCCCATTTGGCAAATTGCTATGGCTCTCATCTTCCATACCTCTTGAAAGGACATGTGTGAGAGAGAGAGAGACTTATAGATAAAATGATAGAGAAGCACAAAAATAGGCAAGTAAGAAGGAAGAGTACGTTGACCAAACAAAAAATTAAAGAAAGAAAGGAGAGTAAAACAAAAAATTAAAAAAAGAAAAATAAGGATACCGTTGATTTTCACCACTGAAACTGAAACCCCCTTCGACTCGCTCTTGATGTGGAGCACGTCATGTAACTGCCACGACTCAATCCAACAAATAAAACTCATTATTGACAACAGATACACCTTTGTTGACATTAATTTGGGTCGTCTAATTAGCATTATAGTCTTTAAAATACTATAGTTTATTCAAGTACCAACTGAATTTTTGAAGAATGTGACTCCTGGAGCTGGATGCATTGAATTTGAAACCCTCTCTTAATTTGATTCCAAGATTAATTCATACTTGTGACTTGTGAGAGCCTAGTTTAAAAGAGTTTAAACTTCAAATGTTCGTGCTGGCATTGTTTAAAAGAAGGCACTGCTCATCTATAACCTGAAACTGTAACAAGCAAAAGGGCCTGTTCAGTGTTCGCTGTTAACTAACTGAGCTGTTCTTCGTTGTTTTTCTGGTGTCTTTGGGAAGTTGATGCCACTCGCTGAATCAGTGCCGTTTGACCATGCTGCATGTTACATGCTTGTGGAATATATCTAGTAGCAAGTTTTCACCGATCACAACAGATAACGCCACAACTTGTACAAATAGATTCATGTTTAGTTTGGCTCCAGCTGGGAGTGACCACTTTGGTAGGACAGCAATTAAGTAATTCTGAGTTCTAACTAATGTATCTTCGTCATTGTTTCTCTCCGTTTAGCTAATTAGCATGGTTATCTTTTTTTCTCTTCCACCAACCGTGATCTTCGTGTTCTCTACTAGGACTGCTTTGTGACCTTCCTTTTCAGCCATCTTTGAAATTGAATTTTGCGATTCTGTTCACCCAACATAACCACTGAGCAGAAATATTTGGAATTCAACAGCTAGACAGCCTCAACTAAAAACGCTACCAGTATTTGATATTTCAAGTCATAATATAATTTTTCTATCCATATATTCAATTACATAAATAGTACCATTTCTGGTATGGTGGAAATTCCAATTTCTCAACTACTACGCATATAAAAACCATTGGCCTCTACATTTGCAAGAATGTGATCAAATTTCCTTCATACTATGGCACCGTGTTACAGCAAAAGACACCAAGCTCTAAATATAAATAGAGGATATCAAAATTAATGCCCAAAGGGAAAAAGATGAATACATAGAATCCTAACTAACATGATACATGACTAGTAGTGGAAGTACAGTTACACATGAATTTTGAGCAGACAAAACCCAAGAATTTTGGCATCTTATCCATGCTTACATAATAGCATACTGGAGTGTCTCAGCCTCCTTAGGCCGCCACGTGGACTTCTGGACACATAACAAGCCCTCCTTATCCTTGGAGTAAGTCATGCGAACCTTCCACTTCATAGATCTTACCATGCTCTCAAGCTCATCAATGATCTCCACAGTGTCACGGACAATAAGGTTTCCTTCAGGCCTGAGAATCCGATCAACCTCAGCCACTAGAGCTGCTACATTGCACCTGTGAGATCATTAAGTATTAGAAAAACCAGAATAACATAAGGTTTTAAATTAATCAGATAGCTAAAAGTTTGCTGGTGATGAAAATAAGAAATGAAATAGTTATTTGCACAAAGTTTGCTGGTGATGAAAATAAGAAATGAAATAGTTATTTGCACCTTTTCTTAATCTTGGAAAACAGATGATCTGCATGGAGGAGATCATAGGACCTAGGATAGGTGCTAAATGATTCACACCAATCATGATATATACCAAAAAGACCTCGTTCATAAATGATAGGAAGAGTATCTGCAGAGTCTATTGAAACTACATTCATGACCCAAACATTCAAGTCTCTCAAAGCTGCAGCAAATCTGGAAGCCACAATTGTTGGAAGATGTCAAACACAGTATATATTAGCAAGTACATATAATTTAGAGTAGCATTTGAAGCAATGACTTTTGCTCACCCTCCATAGATAGAGTTCATATCCATCACATTCCGTACATTTGACCACTGAATTCCCATCCCACTCTGATAAGATTTGGAAACTACGCGTTTCCAGTGTTCATAATCGGCAGTAAAATCTTCAGGGGCAGGCTTTCCATAAACACCAACTTGAGAGTCTGACAACCAGTAGGGTACTTTGGTCAGTCTGGCTGGCCACTTCTCTGGCCATTGTGACCCACGTTCTGTTGATTCAACTGGCACTTTGTGTATGCAAGCCTGCAATTGAATGTTCCTGCCACACCAAGAAGATTAGATTGCATGTATATGTTATAGTACTATAGTTTATTGAAACTTTAGCACAAAAACCTCATAGCACAAACACCGTTCATTTGTAGCAGAAACATGTATATTCCTCCAACTATATCAAAAGAGCTTTTTTAGTTCTACAAAAATGATCTTTCAGCAAAATGATAGGGACAGGGGACAAAAAACAAAGAAGCTTTGTTTCGAAGTCCTCTCACAATGTTGCAGTCAAAGATGAACTCAGTAATTGACTCAGTAAAAAACTCCTTTTCTCTGTTTTGGTTTTAAATTTAAAAAACAGTTATGACTGAATTAAAGAAGAAATACCATGCTGCATTAGGATCATCAGAGTCCACACACAGTGGAGGCTCATTCTTTGAACGTTTCTCATAACACTCATTAGAACTTGGCTTCTTGTATATGGCTACACCAACTCCATTAACTTGATCCTTGCTGATTGACACAAGTTCCCAGCACAATGCTTTTGTTAGTGCCTTCATGGCTGCAGATGAATTCATAGCATGTCAGGATTAAAAAAACTACATTGAAATGCATAAAAGAGGCAGACATTAGTCTAGTTATAACCTACCATTCCATATTTCAACATCTTCAGGAAGCTTCTGATAAATAGGAGTAGCAGACCATACAAAAAAACCACCAGGTCGCAATACTCTATTCAGCTCCAAAAGAAGTTTTCCACCTGCAGTGGGACAAATATACAAATAAAGTAAATAGGCTAATCAAATATTGTAATTACCGTAAAAGTAGGATATTGGTGATTCTTATAATTATTATATTAAATAGATCTCCAGGATACTACCTCCCTCCAAAAAGAAAATCAAATCCTAAAAAATAGGAACCAGATGCATTTATATGTAATTTATGTCGATATGTTATTTTAGAATTTAAATGCCTAAACGAATCTGGCTTAAAAAATGCTATATATTGAATTCATCGAATTACCAAAATATAAGTTACAAAGTTGGAATACCTTCTATATGCCATGGAACTCTACATCGTGCACAGTGGACTACATCAAATACTCTCCCAGGGAAGGGAAGCCTCTTTGTTCCCATCACAGCAGATATAGCAGGAATCCCCCTTTCAAGAGCAAATTGTACCTGAGCCTCATGTTCATCCTTTGGTGCAAATGACATTGCAAGTACATCTCTATCAAAGAGAAAACCTCCAAAACTGGCAACACCACATCCAACATCTAATATAACACGTGTGCGTTTACCCCAAGCAACGTCAGGTACAGACTGTATAAACAAAGCAATATTAGGTAAAATGTTCAGCAACATTAAGTCAACAAATTTTAAAAACATAAAATAAATTCTAGGATGAAAGCATGCAGATTTTTCATTATACTATATTAAGTAACATAGCTTATCCTATTGATAAAGAAGCTCATTTGTACTATGTAGAATATCAAATGATGTAACTATATTGATCTTATGTTAAGTTTTGGTTGTCTCCCTGTGCACCACAGATGTATATCTCCTACTTGGATTTGACCAGGACCCTGGATACACATTGGGGGGGGGGGGCATGTTTATCATCCTATGTAGCTTAATTTCCTCTAACGGCAGTTGTCAGAGAAGGTCATTGAAGAACTTTTAAGTCTATTCTAATTCAAATACCAAAGAGCAGTACTGCCATTGCTGTATCATGTTTACTATTTGTTTTTATTATCCTAGTGTGGACCCTAGGAGCAATTTCTACCAGTTTGGGTCTAAAACCCTGGGTAGACTATGAAAAAGAATCATAATCATGTCACAGCATGAAATGATTTCTTTGCTCTGGGTATCATATTGAAAAGTTAGACAAGTGAATCTCATACCAGTTACCTATGAGCCACCTCCCATAAGCTTAGATCAAGAAGATTTGTACTTTCAACAGGGTGGAGTTGCCAATTGCCACACTTTTTTTTTTGTTTGTTTGCTTCTACATTCAATAATAGCAGAGCTTTTTGCGAGGCTATAATAGTGAAATGATTTTTCCTTTAAGTCAGGGATTAAGTTGTCTAAATATTGGTCATAACGTCTAAATGCATCATAAAAACTTGAGCACAGACAAGTAATATGGATGTTTTTGGCATATATAACAACAGTATCCTGATCCTCCTTCTACTTTTTGTTTAATTTCTTTTAAATTTGTGTTGTATTTAGAAGATATTTGGAGAGACAAATAAAGAAGCAGAGAGAATATGGAAATTTGGATATTGGATGGGAAAATTGCTCAGGGGAAGCTAAAATAGGATTGGTGGATACTGCATTTGTTACTGAACATATAATATCATTTTATGGAACATAAAGTGAAATTTACGGAGATCTATACATTTACTGACACACTAACATTAAAAGCAACAAATGAAAGTCAAATTTTACCTAAAAATACGAATTATACGTATATTACCTCTTGTATAAAGTCAATGTAATGAAGCGCCCCATGCTTGAATTGTGTTCCACCACCAGGAAAAGTAAGGTACTCACCCGTAACTTTCACCCAATTCTGGTGCCCCTTGACCTTAGCAAGCTTAGTGTGTGGAACATTGTAATACCATATCTGCAGGAGAATAACTTAATATGTTATGAAAGTGTAAAATGATCAAACAGAGAATGATAATTGATGTGATTTGAGTTATTTCTACCTTCTCTCTGCTTTTAGGCCACTCAATTGAGCGTTTATATCCTTCAGGAAGAGAGACAAGGCAGGTAGGAGGTTCTTCAGGACAGTGCCTTTCTCGATGTTCATAGTGTTTAGTACTCCGAAGACTTCTAATTGCTTTCCAGTTGTCAAGGCATGGGATAAAATCTGGGCCAGCAGTGACATTGCAAAGTTTCCATTTGTACTCAGTTGGCTGCTTGGAGGATTCTTGAGACTCCTTTTCATTCTTTGATTCTGCTGCTTGAGTTGACCAAGACCCCGTTTGTGTTGTGCTTTCATTTTGAAGCTCTGACAGAGCTCCGGAAGGGTATACCTCATTTGAAGACTGGTTTTTGGCATCACCATCTGTATTTTTCTCATTAGTGTTTTCATCAGACTCTTTGTTTTCACTTTGTTCCACCTTCTCCTCTATCTTGTTATCTGTTGTTTCATCAGAGTCATCCGATTTCTTTTCACTCTCATCAGAATCAGATTCCTTGGTGGAAGACTCGTCACTATCTTTGTTATTTTCTGTAACTTCTTGGTTTAATTCAGTATTTTCTGTCTTGGAATCTTCATCCTCCATTTTCTTATCTGCATCTTCTGTCTTTGTATCTTCAGAAGACTTCTCTTCGGAGTTTTCCTCCAACTTCTCTTCTTGCTTTTCTGGCAAGTTAGAGTTGTCTTCAGAGGTGACATTGCTGTCCCCCTTGGTTGCATCTTCAGGCAAGTCACCTGGATTATCTTCAAACTGCCGAGTATTTCTATTATCATTGTCACTCACCTGTTCTACTTCTTTGATCTCACTCTGTTCTTTCACCTCATTCTTACTCTCCTGAGACGCATCTCCATTTTGCACGGGAACTACAGAAGATGATGTCATCATCCAAACCCCAACCAAGCATAGAGCCACAAACACAACAATAGTCACTGTTGAACAGTAACTTGATGACGATCTTCTACCATCTACTCTAGTATATTTCCCTAAAGCCATGTTGTTGGCGGGAATTCACAGATTATTTATACCTGGTCAAGAACCAAACAACAATTCAATACCACTCACATTTTTTGGGCCAGCAGTGGCAACAAACAGAGTGTGCTTGGTTGAATAAAGGAACAATGGAAACATGTAAACTACAAAACGCAGTGAAAAATAATTTTCAACACTCCAGCACACGTCATTTTCCACCTTTTCACATTTTCCTTAAACAAAGCAAGCGTAAAGTGATTTTCATTTTCCACCTACTCAACCAAGCCCAAGCACACACTAAGTTTCCATAAGCAAAACACACAACAATAAGAACTACCAAGGCAAAGGCACACCAAATTGCTTGTGCTAGACTAGTTAATAAAACCAAACACCAAAGAAAAAACTAAACGAATCTATCCTTCAATCAGCAAAATCGGGAGGATTTGGCACGTACGGTGAGATACTAAAACCACAGTATGAAATAAGCAGATCAGAACGTTTTCACACTTTAAAGTTGGAACAAACCACTGCGTATTATTTTTTGTATGATAAATTGATAATGAACAAGATTCAACATCAACCTAGATTCTTGAAACGAAGTGCGATACCGATCATGAAAGATTTTAACAGATTGAATCAACAACAATCAGGTGGATCTAGAATGCAAGAAACAAAAAGAACTGAACAGTGGCATAAATCTTACGCCAACACCGGACAAGATTCCGCGCTAAGGAATCAACACGGTTAGCTCAAGAACGAGCAATGGAAGAAAAGAGTGAGACGAATTGAAAGGATCTGAGGCATCAAAATTCCGAGCGCGTACCTTTGGAAGAGAAGCAGATCTGAGAGTGAATAGTGAAGAGCAAAGTGCTATCTCTCCATTGTGTTTGCGCAGAGGCGGTGAAGTGTGAAAGAAAGCTGTTGGCAGAGTGTGAGACGAGTAGATGTAGATTCTAATTTAAATATAAATAGCACGCAGAGTCAGGAAAAAAAAAGAATACTTAGTTGCTTTGCTACTGCCAAAGTCAGGAATTCACAAGGCCTAATTTAATATCTTTAGGACTTGCCGACGAAAAAAAATAAAATATTCGAGAAGTGAGAGAGTAAGAATGTATAAAATAATTAAAATTAATTAAATAATTATTTAAAAAGAGTCAAAAAACAGAGACTAGGTAAGGAGGGCCGGAGGAGAGAGAGGGAGTGCCATACGGAAGCTATGGGGATGGAGAGAGTCGATAAACATTTGCTGGACTGGAGTGAGCTCTAAACAAACAAACACATGCAGATGCAGCTCAAGCTTGAGGCTACTTCTTGTAAATATCTACGGATATAAGACTCCATTTCCTTTTCTTCAGGAGTAAAAAATGTCGTTTTTTTTCTTTTTATATTAATTAGCGAGTCTATCGCGCATTATATATTTTTTTTTTCAAATTCAAATATACTCTAAAATATTATAAACTATAATAATATATAATTAATTCATATAAATTAAAAAGAAAAATTACTACTATCAATTAACTCGCTCGGATGAAAAGTTTTATCGTCCATCATTGAGATCCTATCCGGACTAAGCTCAAACAAGATTGTTTCTTGTGAGAATACATATGATTTTATATTAAAAAAAAATCAAAATATGTACTATTAAATGCAAGAAACTATGAGATCAACCGAGCTCTACAGTCTACCGTACATTCCCTCTTAGCTCCCACATTAATCTAGGTAATCTTTTTTATTTTAGAAAAATTAAAAAGTTTTTTATCAGTATGAAAAAAAATAATTTTTCTTTATTTAATGCTTTTTACCTTATTGGAATTTCTTCTTTTTTGAAATTTTAAAAAATTCAAAACATATTGATCAAAATATGATAGTTTTCATATCATTTAAATTTTTTTTAAAATTTTAAAATATATAATTTCTTATACTTAATACTATTATTTTACAGCTATTGGAAAAAAATTATATGTACAATGTATGGATACTATAGTTCAAATACTAATTAACTAAAAATACTCTATTTTAATACAAAAATAGTAACAATAAAATTTAAATCTATTAATTTAAGCAAATTATCTAAAGTATTCATTAATTTAATACAATAATTGGTTAATGTTAAGGATTTAATAATTATACACTATTAGTGTAAAAAAAATTACACAATCATCTAATAATGTGTTGACTGTTGATACATCATTTAATGAGTTTAATGACACATAATATGTCATATACATTAATTAATGTGGCAAAATATTATTGAATGACAATATAAAACTTTTTTACACTAATAATGTATAGTAATTAAACTCTAATGGTAATGGATAGATTCCAAGTAAACGTTATTTGTGAAAAAAAATTGAAATACTTTTAAATTCATTTGCTTGAAATATTTTTTAGTCAAGTATATTGAATTATTTTAATTAATTGTGGTCATTTTTTAGTTGAAATAAATATTGTGTGGTAAGTTTTACCTTTCATAATGATTTTACCCGATTTTTTTGTGCAATACCACAGATATCCTCCATGGGAGGCAATCGCGTTCGAGCTGGGTAGGACCTCTATGGGTGCAAAGTTCTCCCTCCGAATATTTAACACAACTGCATACTCAGGGCTCGAACTCGAGACCACTGATTAAATTGGAAGAGCTGATTCACGTGCTCTGTGGGGATTTTACCCGATTTGAGTATAGTCTCCTATTATGAAGGATATATATGTTCTAAACATATCACGTGTATTAGTCACATTAAATGGTTTTCTTTAAATTTGGCTGCTGGAGTTGTAGTTTTTTTATGAGGTAATTTTCGTTTATCGACGTCGGAGTAAATGATGATAAGAAAAAATATTTTCCGTCAAAAGAAAAAAAATAAGAAACAACATGTGAAATTCTAAGGTACGTTCCAGTGAGAGAGGGTTTTGGTACCTTCTTTAATCATTTAATTAATTTTTCTCAACTTTCTTAAATGATTTTAGTATTTTTATACTTATAGGACAATATTTAACTATTAGAACTTGTATTTTTAATTTTTGAAAAGACTTTTTAACCCCCTATAACCATTATCATGTATTTTTTATTATATTCCCTCCTTTTTTTCACATTGTCATTTGCAATACATATGTGTCTCATTTAAAACCTACTTTATGTCTTCAAAATAATTTAGGACGTAGTACATAACTTGTTCCTATGTAGTTTTGGCATATTCAATAAACAAAATGACAAAAAGGTACCAAAACTCTCTCTAACGGGAGGGTACTAAATTGCCACCCAAAAAACATTTAATTGACTCTTAGTCTCTTACAACTCAAAAGAGGGCTTCTTTTTGTTGAGATCCGCCGACGGATCTGCAGCAACCTGGTAATTATTAAAAACAAAATCACATTTAAACCGTCAAAAACTACACCATAAAGACTACATCATAAAAACCAACAAGAATCATGAATATATAAGACAAACAAATAAAAAATGTATTTGATTTGAAAAAAAAATCATTTTTATTAACAAATATAAAAATATCACTTTATTATGTTTAAATATTTATAAAAAACAATGAAAATAACATGTTTATTAATTTTACCATTTTCTAGTAATGTTTGATCGAGTTTTTGGTTTTAAAAACTACTTTTAAATTAAAATTATAAATAAGATCTTTTAAAATTAAAATAAAAGTTGTTTGGTAAATTGGTAATTTTAAATTTTTTAACTCAAAAAATACTTTTAAATAAAAAAAATTAGTGAGATTAGCTTTAAAAAAAACTATTTTTCAACTTTCATTATAAGAAAATAAGCTACTTTTTATTTTAAAGAGTTCATTTAAAAAAAAATGGGATTTGTTTCAACTTCTCTTTTTAAAAAGAAGAAAAGTTAAGAAAAGTTAAATGTTATTTAAGCTTAAATTTTCATTATTGAAAAAAAGATGACATCTATGTGATTTTTATTTTTATAGGAAGTGTTTAACACATTGACAAAATGACATTAATGTTAGTCATATTTTTTTTTCATGTTAATCTCATTGTCTCAAGGGAAAAAGCTACTAACTTGGCATCCTATTCACATGGTTAAACAATTGAAAAACATTTTTTTTGGTAAAGGCCAGCGTGGATCACCCCAATAGGTGATTCACATGTAAATTGCCCTTAATGACTCATTATTGCCGATTTTATAACATGTTGGTAGAAAAAAAATATTTCACTTGTTAGTTCTCAAAATTTGAGAAATTGTAAAGAATGGTCCAAAGGTACCATACAAAAGTGAACAAGAAGAATTGCTTTGACTCTTTGCTCCACAACAACGAGTTAATGCCTTATCTGTCATAACTTCCTTGCAATAACTGAGCACCATATGTGTTCTTGTCCATGACAGGAAGACCATTGAAGTGATTTTTAGTTGTAATCTCCCCTTTGGTTTTGGATACAAGTTCTAAATTCATTGCATAATTATCTCAATTAAAGTTAATTTTTCTTATCTCTATATATTTTGTTATTTGTAGTAGTTGAAAAAAAACAAACAAATGAATTTTTTTACATAGACCTAAAACTATTTTTTTTACATAAATTGTGATGATGAAGATAAACATAGATTGTTTTTTTTTTTTTAAAAAAAAGGTTTTTCAAATTGTTGATGTCTCGAGTGTGAGTTGATATCTACATATTTTCAGAGCTCATTGACATGTCTATCGAGCTCCATTTTTTCACGTCTTTTCCCTCCATTGTATACTAGTTCAACGTCCACGACACGCTCCCTTCGGTATTTCCAGCTTCAATTACCTTCAATAAAGGTTTGGATTTCTCGTCGGTCACTCAGCCTCCATAGCCGCCAAAGAAGCCTCCCTCCACCAGAAATCAAACGTTCGTAATCCAAGCCTCCAATCACCACGATCACCCTTTGGTGGCTCACCACCACCTTTATCAATACCATTCCCAATCTGCAACAAGGTACATTAGACAGGTGCAATACTACGTACACCAGTTGCAGCGTTGGTGGTGGCGATAGGTAGCAAAGTGTTTGCTGGAGAACAGGGTGAAGATGAATCTGTGGTAAAAGGTGGAGTTTTTATGAAGATGTGGTGAAAGAGTGAAGTGTACATGCGAAGTCGGAGTCGGAGGAGGAGAAGAAGAAGGTTGCATGTGGAGAATATTTGAGGAATGGAGTTCGAGGTGGCGATGACACTGTTCGTGAACCAGCCAGTCTCTCTTCAAACCTAAACAAAGATGGCAAAGACACGCCACCGGTGGGAGATGTCGTCGCTGGAAGCAGTGTTGTGAAAATCGGACCGGCCCGGCCGGTCGGATCGGTTCAACCGGAACCCGGACCCATGGCCGGTCGGGTTGTTTAATTAGATCAGTTATGCAATTGGCCCGTGATGACATCATCAAATCGGGCCTAGAATCGGCGAAACCGGCCCAGAACCGTGCGAGTCAACCGCGCGCGAGTAAACAGCCCATGAACCGGTCCTGGTCAACTGTTGTGCGGGTGGTCAATTGCAATTCCACTAGCGTGAAAATGCAAAATAGCTACACCTGGGTTTCGAACAGGGACTAGCTGGTAGCAAGGGAAATGCACTTACCACTGAGCCAAAGCCACTTCTGTAATAGTATGTGCGTGTTTTAATATATGAGCACTATGCAGTGCTTTCACATTTCAATATTTGACACAATAAAATATTAAATAATATAAAATATACATTTAAATTATAATATCAAATATAAATATCAAATATATGAGCACTATTTAATTTTTTTCATAAAATTTAACAATATACTTAATTATTAACAAAACATTAATTATTTTTATTACTAGTTTAATTATAAAAATTGTGATTTATACTTTTAATTTTTGTTATTTTTATTTTTTTCATAAATATAAAATTCTTTTTAATATAAAAAATGTAAATTTTAATATATATCGGTTTAACCGGTTCAACCAGTGACTCACTGGTTGAACCAGTGACCCAATAACCCAGTACCCCGACCAAGTCGACCATCGATCCGAGTTTTATAACACTGGCTGGAAGAGATTACGCTGAGAGGGACCATATCCAATATTTGAAATAACCAGGGACTACATGATAAATAGTTATTAAATTTATTGACAATTTTAGTGTCTCAACTAGATAGGTAGCCTGTAATTGATCTTGGCTCTTCATTACTTCAATAACAAATCTGACGGTTTGCAAGGGTGTTGCAACTTGTGAATCACCTATGAGGAGATTCATCCTAGTGTTGGCCCATTTTTTACTTGCAAAATAGAAAAGCTTCAACTAAACATGAGGTTATATTTTATTGAAAATGTTTTTTCAAAAGCTTTATCTTTTACTAGGGGAGAGAAAAAGGTGAGTGCTTCTATATATTTTAAATGAAAATAAAATAAAATAAAAAGAAGTTGTAGATAATTTTTTTTTGTAGAAGTAGTTATTAAATTAAATTTTACTATAAAGGTAAAATTGTCTAGTGAAATGTGAAAACTAAAAGAGTGGTGTTCCCTTTATATAATAGTGTAGATTCTTATTTAATGGATTTATATTACAACTACTATTTTAACGGTTTATATAATATATGAAATAACATTTATATTTTATTGACACTTTTGAAATGACTCAAAAAATGGATCAACTATAAAATAGAAATATTTAAAAGATATAAAAATTATTATGTGAAAATTATCAATATATTTTTCAATCAATATGTTTTAAAATTTAAATAATAAAATTCAAATAAGAATAAGAAATTCAAACCAAATGGATAATAATAAATAAGAGGAAATTTAAGGTTTTATAATAATAAGAATTTTTTAAAAAAATTATAATTTTTAAAATTAAATTAAGAAAAACATGTAAATTAACATGAGCGTCGTGGTGAGAGTAAATATGAAAGCTCTATTGGTTTAAGTGTCTGACACAAAAAAATTGCATACTCAATGTTTAATTTTTTTTTTGGTCAACATACTCAAGTTTAATTTAATATACAATTATAGTAGAAATAATTGTGAACAAATATAAAGTCTTAAGTACCAAACCAAAACCACTTAGCAAATATACAACCACGCTATCATTGCTATGCTATTTATCTTACTTCACCGAACTGCAAGGTTTGAAGGTCATGGTTCCAGTTTTAATTTCAATTAGTCAATATTAATATTTTAAAGATTTGATTATAAAATTTTAAAACTAGAAGGATACAATTAAAAGTTTTTAAAGTATAAGGATATAATAAAAAAAAATTGATACAATTATAGAAACTAGTGATTAATTTAACCTTACAACTATTACAAAATGTAAATAAAAATAAGATTTAATGGATGTATATTAATAATGTAATTTTTTTATATTGTCATCTTTTTATGAAGAAAATTTAGGGTGAGGGGATGGTGCCCCAATCCAATGTAAGGAAAGCCTCCGGAGGTACTTATATTTTACCCGTCAAATACGCTACACTATCTTGCTCCACTTGACCAACTCCTTGGCCTTGGGATTATTTTTTATATTGTCATTTAATAATACATCATTATTTATTAAATTTAATAATATATAATGTATTAAATATATTATATTATATACACATTAAACTCATAAAAATAACTTCATTGCTTTAGTAACCTTAATTGATGGTTATAAAAAAGTTCGATAAGAAGATTGTATTGCCAGGTGACCTACAACTTGACCAAACTATTCAAACAGCTAAAAAAGCTTGACTTTTTGTGCTTGGACCAAAGGCTCAGTGGTACAGAGCAGAGCAGAATCCACAAACCACCGACAATGTTAGACGCAATTCCATTCCACTAAAAAATAATAAGAGCACATTCCCTAACAATCATAACGATTTTAATTATTTTTAAAATAAATTTAATTTATCATTTGGGAATACTAGTACTGGATCCGGATATTTTGGCCATTTCCCCTTCAGCCCGAATTTATAATCGGATTGTATCGACCTCCGCACCGCACCTCAAGAGTGGGATCTCGAACGTGACGGCCATGCTTTTTAAAAAAAATAAAAAAACTTACAGTTGTTTATTGAAATAAAATGGAAAAAATAATAGATGTAAATGGATATGGATATATAACTGAAAGTGTGGTGCATATGCATTGCAATATTGGTTTGGAGGGTCAATACAGCGGCGAGGACTAGCAGAGTGACCAGTTGAATCTTGTAGGCTCTAGCAGCATGCATAATAATAATAAATGGATATAATAACAACGACAATAATATAGGTGAGTACTACGGTAGACCAACTCAAATGGTGTATGATGATAGAAACATTAAGGCGATCCATATCCTAATCTCTTAAAAAAATTTTAAATAATTTTTTATAATTTTTTACAATTTTTCATATTATTATATTATTTTTATTATTTTAAACAATTTAATCACTTTTTTATCTTCATCCCAACAAATCTAAAAAAATTTCTTAAATAGATCACACAATTCACTTATCAACCAAGATATCACACAATATTGTTTTTTCTTTTTCTTAATGTTAAGTACGGATGCTTATATAAACACTTATGCTAACATAAGAACCAAAAATTAAAGTGCTCCATCACATCGGAACATTAAGCACCATGTGCTTAAGTTTAAGAAATGGCCAAACATCTTGGGATGTTGATGGCCTAAGAGTATTGTTATTTGTATAACAAACAAAAATACAACATAGAGAAATGAAGAGAGTAATGAGAGAGAAGAGAGAAAAATGTGGGATATAATGGGTGGTGTGATGAAAAGAGATAAAAAAATAGTGTATTATATGAGTTGTTGTATGTTTTATGTTGTATAAATTTCATATTTCAAACATTAAACTTCATAAGGGTTCCAAATCCATAGCAAAATTGTAGTAAAAGGGCCAAAGTGGATTGACACAAATGGTTAAGGACCCGGATAAAAACCTTTTGTCTCCTCATAGATATGGGTTCGAATCCCCCTGAAGTCATCCAAAATCCCGCTTGGTGGGCATATCCCCTGGCGCCCAAGGGCTAGTTAAGTAGTTATGACTGGTAAAACGGCCTGCGGTTTATGCCTATCCGGTAATCCTTTGGGTTGGGCCTCAGCTAGTCTCCCCAGCATATCAGTGGCGCCTTGCCCGATAGGATTCGAGGTGTCATCTCCTTCCTACCATTTTCATTACAAAAAAAAAATTGTAGTAAAAGGTTTATTTATGAATTTGTTATATATTTTTTGATTTACATGCATGGAATGCAATAAGATTTGAACCTAATACCCCTTGCTAAACTAGCCAAATCTATATTAGTGGGTATAAATTTGTTACATATGGATTAACTATGAATAATTTATAGTAAATTTACACTAAATGTTTAACTATAAATTTACTATAAAATATGCTATTGACTTCAATGGTCTACTATAAACCACTTAATTTGTCGATCCACCGTGGTAAAACCCCAATAATATATACTGCAACAACTATAATATTAATTTAGATTTTGGTGGATTGTTATCAATAATAATAATAATACTTCGCCTACTCCATACGTACAAAACAGACTGATCATGACGAGAAATGTGAGTTGGGCAGCAATCCATTTCTATTTCTAGGAAGCGTGTGAGATCTGGAATTCGATTCCATTCAACATCTTTGCCAAAAAAAAAAAGATCAACATCTAACGACCGTAACAGTGACAAAAAAAAGGTATATCATAATGTTTTATACAATTTTATAGAGAAAAAGTTTTCCCATTCTAAAGTTAAAATATGTTAGAAATTTTAATAATGACTTTCGTTAATATTTGCACTTCATTTATCAAGATAGGGTGCATCTAAAACTTGTGCAACGGTGTGCAAGTAAAATTCAATGGACCAGTACGTAGGTTTGTTGGTTGTTAACCTTTTTTCTTTTTATCTTTTTTACATTTCCTGAAATATTAAGCGCACCCCATTATTGGTATTTTTTGCAATTGAAGACCCAATTCGGTGTGAGTTTGGTAGACCCGATCAACTCAACCCAGAGTGGAACCTGATTAATTTGATTGGGTATTCGATTTTTTGCATTTTCAACCTGAACAACCCGATCATATATATATAGGAAGTGTATCAACTGAGAACATTTAATAATAGTCATTGGATTATATTTAATGGTCTGGATTATTCTCTAAAATAAATTAAAAATCTTTTCCTTTTATCTCTTTCCACATACATCTCTTTCACTAAAAAACTGACCCCTTTCCCCTTTTTTCTTCCGCACGGTTTTTTTCTTCCCTCTCCAGATTCATGGCCCATAAGAGTGAAAAAAAACAGAGATTGCACTGTTCTAAAACAGTGAAAGATGGATGATGCCCATGGCATCTACTAATGTGAAAAAAGCCATCAGAGGTCTAGAGACGAGAAGATTCAATCAAGATTAAATTTAATAAAAACATGTATATAGCATGAGCATTCCAAAGACGCACTACAAGGCCATGAATCTGGAGAGGGAAGAAAAAAAGGGGAAAGGGGTCAGTTTTTTTAGGGAAAGAGATGTATGTGAAAAGAGATAAAGGGAAAAGATTTTTAATTTATTTTAGATAATAATCTAGACCATTACATATAATCCAATTGCTATTATTAAATGTTCTCATTTCTCACAATAAACAAGTGTTCCCACTTGATACGCTCCCTATATATATATATATATATAATAAATAATAAATAATAAAAATGCTAAAATATCTTAAATTTTCCCAATCTGACTCAATCTAACTACATATTGTTTTTTTGTTCCATTCTTTTTTTTTCTATTTATTTCTCACCTCTTTTAATTTTTATGTAAACCTGACTACCCAACCTAAACATAGTGTGTTGGATCAGGTTGGTTCAAAAGCATAGAAAACTGACCCGACCCATACTTGTTTAATAAATTTGGATCCAAATACCAACCCAACCTGTACGTGTACATCCCAAGGTTCTGCAATGGGATGGTGATGGGTTGGTTATGCAACGTGATGGACCGTAAGGGAGGCACAACGTGTAGCCATCACATGCAACAAGGGTGTAGTAGATTAGCGGGAGTGATACAATGGGCTTGGGTGGAGTGGGCAGCGCCAAACAATTGTACATCGCGATGGTACAACGATGGCAAGGTGACGCAAGGCGATGCAGTAACTCCGGGATGGAGAAGAGACCTCGTGAAACAATATGTATCATATTACTATATCCAAGATCCCAATATTATTAACAATAAGCTGCTGCCCATTGACAACAATCATGATAATTACGAACAAAAACAAGAAACTGAGAGCTGGTGCAAGGAAAATCCCCATAATTGTGCCACCAACAAAGGAGACTCGTTGGAGGATCAAAGTGCTTTAAATGTCACAAATCAGTCCAACAAATCAACATGATTCTAGCTTAACATAATAGGAAAATATCTCTATATTTAGAATCTATTAATCTGCAATTAAACAAAATGTTTGTATACTTTACTATATATATTATGCCCATCCCTTTTGTATCAGTGTGTTCACGTTCTTAATAAAGTTTATGTTATCCATTCTTATTTTTTCTTCTTGATAGTCAAAGCCTTTGTGAACACCTCACACAACAAACTCAGAAAATTTTGTCCCAAAATTAACTGAAAATTTCATTGCTTGGCGCAAGGCAGGTCGTCTTCTTCGAGGGTGGATAATCGGAACACTATATAAGGAAGCACTTGGACTCGTTGTTGGTTTAGACACTGCCCATGTTGTTTGGACCACACTCAAAGATGCATATGCAGAAGATTCACAAGAACGTGAATTCACACTCTCGACGATGCTTTGGCCCTGAATATGAAACTTTCACAACGACCATGCTGAAACCTCCAAGGCCATCATACTCTGAGTTAATTTCACAACTCCAGAGCCTTGATCAATGACGCAATTGGCTTTCCTGTCATTCCAACATGAACAACCTTCTTGCTCTTCAAATGGCCTTCGATGTCCAACAACAACGATCTCATCAATTTTCCTCTCGACGTTACGAGAATTCTCAAGCTTTCACATCAACAGGGAGGGGGTTTCAAGCTCAACACCCGAGTAATCTAAACAAAAACCAACCTCCATTGAGCACTCAACAAAGACGTCCTCCGCCATCGAGACAACGTCGTATGACTCCTACAGAACGAGAGCTATATCGGAATGAAAAATGTCAATATTGTGACATGGTGGGGCATGTAGCTAAGATATGTTGGTGGGTGCCCAAGAAACCAATTCAATCTGATGATATACCTTAAGCACTTGCAGCCCTCACCTTAGACAACACATTGCTGACACTGAATGGACCTCTGACACTAGAGCTTCTAATCACATGATAGGTAAAGCTAGTATGTTGAGTAACATTCGACGATATTCAGGTACAGATTTTGTGCTTATTGGTGATGGTTCTTCTCTCCCAATTCATGGTATTGGAGACTGTATCATTAAGCAAAAAAATACTACTATACCTCTTCATGATGTCCTACTTGTCCCTGATTTAACAAAAAATTGGCTCTCTATGAGCCAATTAACAAACCAGTTTCCTGTTAACTGTGAGTTTTCTAATATTGGTTTTTGTGTTAAGGAACGAGAGACAGGGAAACCAATGATCATAGGGAAGCGCAATGGTGACTTATATGTTCTCTCCTCCTTATCTGAATTGTACTTCTCCCATCGTTTCAAATCAGTAACAGCAGATATTTGGCATTAACGACTAGGACATCCTCAAACTGTGGCTTTACAATTACTAAAGAATAAAGGTTAATTGATGTAATTGGACTTTGAAATCTAAACATGTTTGTGATAGTTGTCAATTGGGAAAACTTAGTAAATTGCCTTTTCTTCTTCTGAGCATTCTAGTTCTGCCATATTTAATAAAATTCATTGTGACTTTTGGGGACATGCCCATGTCTTATCTGTTAGCGATTTCAAATATTATGCATGCTTGGTTGATGATTTCTCTAAGTATACATGGATTATTCCCTTACAACATAAATCTGATTTTGTTAGTGCTTATCTATCTTTTGAACAATATATTAAAAAACAATTTAACAAGGAAATCAAGGTTTTTCATTCAGATGGAGGAGGAGAATTCTTCAACTCCAAACTTTCAACCCATTTTCGTTCAACATGTACTATTCATTAGGTTTTCTGCCCCTATACCCCAAAACAAACAGGTATTGTTGAAAGGAGACAGAATAATACGTGAATTAGGTATGACTATGTTGTTTTATAGTGGTGCCCCCTTATTTCTATGGGTTGAAGCTTTTACTACAGTTGTATATCTTATTAATAGACTCCCATATTCTTCTCTTAATTTTGAAACTCCTTACTTTGCCTTACATGGAACACATCCAAACTATTCTTCACTTCAAGTCTTTGGCTCTAAATGTTTTCCTTATACTTGGAACACCCGGCGTAACAAATTTGATCCAAAAACTACTCTTTGTTATTTTTTTATGAGTTATTTTTTCCATATCAGACTAATAATCATAATACAATTCCTTTTCCTACACCACATGTAATTAGTATATTTGACTCTTTGTTACCTCATACTAACTCCAACTCTTGTGTAGATTTGGTAGCAACAACCTCTGCTTCCGCTTCTGGTTCACCTTCCACTCCACCTTGCTCAAGCCCTTTACCAACACCTTTAGTACATTCTCTTGCCTTACATCCCCCTGTTGGGTCTATTGATCAATCAAAACAGTCTTCACAACCAAAACTTAAGCTTGACCCTCCTAATTTACCACAACAACGTGAGACTGTTTCTTTTACCCAAACTCAAATACCACAACATGTACCTACTCATTCCATGGTTACTCGCTCACAACGTGGAATAATAAAGCCTAATCCTAAGTATGTCTTACTCACCATGCCATGTGCAGACATTCCACGCAACCCACATAACATTCACTCTGCATTAGCACATCCTGGATGGAAGGCTGCCATATGTGAAGAACTTGATGCCTTACATAAAAATCACACTTGGGACCTTGTCCCTCGCACCTCTAACATGCATGTAATAGGCTCTAAATGGGTTTTCAAATCAAAACTCAAACCTGATGGGTCCCTAGATCGTCTCAAAGCTCGCCTTGTTACAAAGGTATATCACCAAGTCAATGGCATGGACTATACTGAAACTTTTTCTCCCGTAATCAAGCTAAGCACCATTCGACTAATCATCACTATAGCCCTTGTTAAAAATTGGCCCATTCGACAACTTGACGTAAAAATGCATTTTTGCATGGTGTGCTTTCTGAAAACATATACACGGAGCAACCTCCTGGCATGGCTGACCTTCAATTCCCAAACCATGTTTGCAAACTCCAAATGGCTCTTTATGGCCTTAAACAAGCACCTCGCGCCTAGTTTGATCGCTTCAGTTCTTTTCTTCTTAAATATGGTTTCTTTTGTAGTATGGTTGACCCATCTTTATTTATTTGGCACTCTGATATTGGGACACAAATTCTTCTCCTTTATGTAGATGATATACTTTTCACAGGATCCACTGCTACCCTGGTTTCCGGCCGGCTTCATTCAAGTTCTACAATTTGAATTTGCCATTAAGGACTTGGGACCTATTTATCACTTCCTTGGCATCGAAATACTCTCGACGAGTGATGGCCTCCATCTATCCCAATCACATTATGCACTTACCATTCTTGAACGAGCAAACATGGTTGATTGTAAACCAATGAGCACACCCCTTGAAGCCAAGACCAAGATGAAATCCAATAACACTCCTCTTAATGATTCAAGTCACTTTCGTGGGCTTGTTGGAGCTCTACAATACCTCACCCTTACTCGCCCTGACCTTACATATAGTGTTAATTAAGTGTCTCACTTTATGCATTCGCCTACTATTTTGCATTTAAAAATAGTTCATCATATCTTACGGTATGTCAAAGGAACTACTAATTTAGGACTCCACTTTTCTAGAAACACTACACTTGATCTTTTTGCCTTTTCTGATGTAGATTGGGCAGGTTGTCCTACCACTCAACGCTCTACCATTGGTTATTGTATCTTTCTTGGTGGAAACCCTATCTCAAGGTGTGCAAAGAAACAGACGGCCTAGCAGACTCTACATAGCGACGACCTATTTTGCTCGTTGCTACTGTATTAACGACGAGCCTTTTAGCGACATCCATGAGGCTGCTGCTACATAGATTGTAGCGACAATTTTTCACTTTTAGCGACGAATTTTGACCGTCGCTAAAAAGCGAATTTCCTGTAGTGAAAAGTGAGGGACCAATTTACTGGTTTGGTCTCTTATTTTTCTGTAAAGTGAACTACAAAGACAAATCCTATAAAATTAGATTTTAAAGAATAAACAAATCCACTATCAAAGATAAAATATGGATAAATGGTTTAAATTTTATGTGTGAATATTCTATTAATGACTAGACAAAAAAGAACCAAATAATTTATTGGTGTATTAGTTATAATTTATTAATAAATTATTTGAAATTATTTGATTTTAAAAACACACTTTGCAAATAGATTAAGCTTGAGAAAGTTAAGTATTCTTTTTTTAAATAAATTATATAAATCATAAGTTGGGATTTAGTTTTTTCACACTCAAATCTATTACACCTCTTTTTAAACCTTTTTTTTATTTTTATCTTTCTCTTTCTTTTTTATCACGTTAGTTATCATATTCTCTCTTTTCTTATCTTTTATACCACTTTACACCCCTCGGTATATGAGGAATTATTATTTATTACATTAATAGTTAGATTGACTTATATATTAGGTGATTAACTGATTATTACCGCTGTTAATTTATTTTACAGTTTTAATTAGTAAGGTTTGATGTCATATTGCCATCATTGTTAAAGTTAACATACTACTAGTACATACTAATTAAGTTCCATAAAGTGGCCCAAATTATGAATACACTAACATTCAAGTCTGTTCCGAGGATCAACTCGGATAACTCAATCATTGAGGATGACTCAGATCAGTAAGGATGACTCGGATAAGGTAAGTTGACTAGGATAAACAATCTGAGGACACATGTAATTCCGAGTAGGATATTTTATGAGAATAAACAAACCTAATAAAATATCCTACTCGGATTTACATGCATACTAAGATAGTTGTCCATATACGTGGCAAGATAATAAAAAGGCACCCATCTAGCACAAAATCCTCTCCATAAGCATGAGGACACGAAGGTAAACATCTATAGAATAAGTGATGTCACATCTCAACTACTTCTCACACGTGTGTGGAACCTTCCACGATCCCTATAAATACCCCCATGCAGATTATAAATAAGGTACTTGCACTTTTCTATTAACCAACACTCTATTAAGATATATATTGACTTCTGGGTTGAGTGTCTTTGCAGGCACACCCAACGATCGTTCATACATTTGGCAAGGAGTTTGGATATTGTCGCAACCAGGGTCACGACGGGGCGGCGAGCCTGGAAAATAAAAATAATGGAGTCGTCACCAATTTATTTGGTTTGGGAAAATTGGAAAACCCGAAAATGATTTTAAATTGAAAACCAGTCTGAAAACAAGAGATCCAAATTCGGGAGTCGATTATGTGTAGGGAATGTGTTAGCACCCTACAACATCCGTTAAAAATAGTTACCTTTAATTAATTGTGCAAAATAGATTAACTTTTTTTTTACAAAATATTTATTTTACCCCAATTTTAAAAAGTTTAACACAATAGAATATTTTTGGTTATTTTTAATTTTTAATGTTTTTGGTATTTTTTAGAATAAATGACAAAACTTATTAAAAAGAAACGAAATTATGTATTAAAAGGAAAAAAAAAGCATTTTTGTTTATTTTGGCTTGACGAGGGCATACAGCCATGCACAACAGCGGAGCTGTGAGGGAAACGGCGCGGTGGTCGGAGAGGGAAGGCGCCGTCCAGGCGCTGTGGGGGAGGAGCTGCGACGCGGTGGCCACGCGATGGTGTAGAGGGCTGCGAACGGAGAGGACAAAACCGCTCGCAGTGGTGGCGGCTTCGGTGAGGCCGACCGCTGTAAGGGGCGGCGATGGCTCGAGGAGACGGTGGTTGTCGCAAAAGCTGCGGCTCAAGGTGGTGAGAATGGTGGTTCTCCCTCTCCCTTCTTTCTCTGTTTGATTTTTCATACATCTCTTTTTTGTTCTATTTTTTTGTTAGTAGGTGTGGTGGTTGATTGAATGGTTTGCAGGGAGAATGGCAGAGGAAGACAGTGGGGGTTACGGTGGTGGAAGGGCATGACAGTGGTGGTGGTTCACGGCGGAGGAAGGACAATAATAGACAGTGGTTTGCTACTGCTTGTTTTTGTTTTTTTATATTTTTATATGTAAAAGGACTGTATAAACTTGATAAATATTGTGTTGCTGGATAATTTGTTACTGTATATTTTTTGGCTCCATTTGTTATGGTTTTTGTTATTGGACGGATTATGGTTGAGGTGATGAGTGGTGATGACTTGTGTGTGCTTCTATTTACATTGATGATTTATATAATACACACAGAATGAATGTATATACAGATAACTACTCAGCTACATGAATCAAGTAGGCAAGAGATAAGGAATACCAAGCTACAGATTTTTCTCCTTCTTTCTGGCTTCACTATTCTTTGGCTTCAAATCTACCTTGCTGTGATTATTTTGCTGTTCATTTCTAATTTTTCACTCAAGGTTCTAATGAGAATGAAGGTGATCCTCAATAGAAAATGCTTTTTTTCTTTTTTTATCTCTTCTCACTGCTCCTCTCTTTTTCTCTCCAGGAATGGAGATTTGGAATCTCCAAGGAATTATGACTCTTCCCTCATAATAGAGACCCCTCTTTTTACCTCATCATTCCCCCTTTATTTATAGGAAAAATTCAACTTATTTTCCAAGCAATAATAAATCTTTTTATTAATATGCAACTTGGGAAACAAGCAATTCCCTTTTTATTTTGTTTTACATAATAATAATTTTTTTTACCATAATGGGCTTTTTAGCCCAAATAAAAATAAGACAACAAAAAATTTTGAGTTCTTTTCTTCTCTTTTTTTTTTTAAAAAAACATTTATCCAAAAAGTATAAACATTTAATTAATTAATTTATCCAAACAATTAGATAATTAATTAATCAAATATTTTTTCATTAATCAATTGACTAATTATTGAATAATTATTGAATTAGTTAACATTTTGGGTAAAATAAAAAAATGTAAATTTTCTACAAATCAGAATGAAATGAAAATAGCTTCCGGACAAAATTGGGTGCTGACAAATATACTAGAAGTTGAAGCAGATTGGTGCATTTATCTGGAGAAACAATTGGCGCCGTCTGTGGGATACCGTAAATTTTAACTCCCACGTCATGTGGTTAAGGTCTCTGATCTTTCTTTAGATTGTTGGTGATTCTAGAAGTTTGCATGTTCTTTGATAGAACCCTTTATTCTCAGAAGAGTCTTAAAATCTCTCTTTCTTTAAATACTGAATGTACCTTTCGTTATTCTTCACGAATAATGAATGACCCAAACACAAACCTAGTTCCCGACGTGGGAATAACCCATGTAGAGAGAGAGAGAGACAAGACAAGACAAGTGATTGTTCAAAATCCCCAACAAGTTTATGTTATAACTGCCACCCCAACGACTTAGAGTATATAGTAAATTTGGGCTTACCTGCTGTCCATGAAAATCAAACTGTGATGATTCCTCAAACACAACTAGAACCGATGGCGCAAATAGATCTAGTAATTTTGCATCTCTTAGAACGAATCAAGTAGTTAGAAGATGCACGTCCAAGTCATCGTTCCAGAGGAAGGAGTAGAGATTCTAAGAGATCCCGTTCAAGCCCTAGACGAAGTTCCAGACGAGCAAGCGTTCCGACTTCACAGTCTTTTGCTGGATCTGTTACTCGTACCACATCACAAGATTCTGATTATAGTCCTGATTATAGTTACTCTAGTACTAGCCATAGGAAAAGCTCGCGAAAAAGTACAAGAAGTCCCAGTCCAAGTCGGAAATAACGTTCAAGAAGACATAGTCCAAGTCCTAAACGTGGATCTGATAAACGTCGAGGGTCTACCGGAGGTGAGAAGGAGAAATCTGCTCGGATGGAGAATAAGAGGAGTTGCAGAAGGAACATAGTTGATGAGAAAGCTGAAGTTGATGTAAGAAAAGATGCTGAGCCAAAAACAGTAGTTAACCAATTTGGCATATCTACTTATCGCCCTTATTCATTACCTTTTACCTCTAGACTCATGAAAGCAAGGATCCCAGAGTGATTTCAGAAGATGAATTTGTCCATTCCTCCATACAATGGAGAGGCGGATCCGGGAAAACATTTAGATGTCTTTATGAATGAGATGTTATCCCAGTAGGTTGATGAAGACCTACAGTGCAGAATTTTCCCACACTCACTACAAGGAGAGGCATTGACTTGGTTAAAATCCTTGTCAGATGATTCAATAAATAGCTGGGAAGATTTAGCCTTATCTTTTTCTAAAAGGTTTGCTCAGGCTGGAGAAGTTCCAAGGGATTCTCAGACGTTGAATAAAATCAAGTCGAGAGAGAGAATCGTTGAGATTGTACCTATCAAGATTCTATAAAGAGGTCGCACTTACTCTAATTTATATGAAATGGTACAGCTGCACATTTCACAGTAAAATTTACAACCAAAGGATCCCTTAGCCATTGAATTGGCGAAAAATAAAGTAAGTAATATGATTGACTTCAGGAATAAGGCAACACAGTTTATACAACATGAGATGCATTTAGAAGAATCATAATCGACTAAACATTCGGATAAGGGGAAAGAAAAGGTTGAGGTGGAAGTAAGAGAGAAAGATTTCAAGAGAGATAAAAGAAGTTTAAAGGGGAGTTTGACAGCTATTTTCCCTTAAATGCACAACCCTCTCGGATTTATAAAGAAGCTTATAGTGCTGAGTTTGCTCGGATGAAACGCCCGTTTCCCGTCCGGGAACACGTTAACACAAATAAATCTAAGTATTGTGTTTTTCATGAGGGGTATGGGCATGATACGGATAAATGTATTCATTTGAAGGATGCCATAAAATAATTAATAAGGGTTGGTCGGTTGGCTCGGTATGTGAAGAGGACTGGGGACGATGACAGTCAGAAGAAGAAAAGGTCTAGGGATAGAACTCGTAGCCCGGATGATAGGGGGAATGGAAGAAGAAGAAGATCACCTTCCCCTCGGAAGGACAAAACACACCAGGCCGATAAAAAGGAGAAAACCCCCATGTTGGATAGAAAAGATGAAGGTGAAACTCTTAGAATCAAGATCAACACGATTGCTGGAGGCTTCGCGGGAGGAGGCCCTTCCTCTAATGGGAGAAAAAAACACTTGGATGAGACAATGGAAGTTGAGGAAGACAGTATTAGAAAGAGAAAGATCCTTGTAAAAAGACATGCCCCTACCATTACTTTTAGTGATGATGATTTTGGAGATATTAGCCGAGACCATGATGACCCCATGCATGGTGATCCAAGCAGTAATCAGCAATGCGGATGTTGGACGAGTTTTGATAGACCAGGGAAACTTAGCGGATGTAATGTATGATGATTGCTTTCAGCTTATTGAATATACTCCTACTGATCTTTTACCCTACAATGGAGAATTGGTCGGGTTTGCAGGAGAGAGGATTCAACCGAGGGGATATATTCCGACAAGAGTAACTGTTTCAGGAACGGGTGGAAAAAAAACAGTTAATACTAGATATTTTGTTATTCCAACTGTAACTTCGTATAATGTGATTCTGGGACGCCCCACTCTCAATGCACTCGGAGCCGCTGTATCCATGGTGCATCTTGTCATGAAGTTTCCAAGTTGTGATGGACGAGTGGTATTCGTGCGTGGAAATCAAGTGGAAGCTAGGAGCTGCTATAATGCTAGCTTGCGATTGAGACAAGAAGCTTTACCCATCGGGAATGTTAAGAAACGAGTTGATATTCCATCATCCAGCCAAGATATACTTTTAATGGACTTGGATCCTAGAATTGACTCACTTGACCCCATATTTAATCAACCTTGACTGCAGCCAGTCAGAGAATATGAACTCTTTCAAATTGGAAATAAAGTTGATCAAACCGTGAAGATTGGTGGTAATCTGAACCCAGAATTGAAAGAAGGGCTGAAAGCATTGCTGCTTGACAATAAAGACTTGTTTGCATGGACGACAGCTGACATGCCGGGAATTGATCCAGATTTCTACTGCCATAAACTAGCCATTGATCTGAATGCTAAGCCCGTAGCACAGAAAAAGAGAAGAGTCACACCAGAAAGACAAAAGGTGATAGAAGAGCAAACCTTGGAGTTATTAAAAGTCGGATTCATCAGGAAAACCCAATATGCAACATGGATTGCTAACGTTTTCCTCGTGAAAAAAACAAGCGAAAAATGGAGAATGTGCTTTGATTATACTGACTTAAACAAAGCTTGTCCCAGAGATCCTTTTCCTCTTCCTAACATTGACATGTTGGTTGATGCTTATTCCGGATATCAATATCTATCTTTTATGGATGCATATTCCGGTTATAACCAAATTCCAATGTTTCCTTATGACGAGGAAAAAACGACTTTCATCACCAATCAAGGAATGTATTATTATATGATAATGCAGTTCGGATTAAAGAATGATGGAGCCACTTACTAGAGGATGATGACCAAGGCTTTCCAAGAGATGATTGGAGATATTGAGGAAGTGTAAATATACGACATTATTACCAAGACAATCCGAGGAGGAGACTTTGTGGGAGACTTACTGAGAGTTTTTAATCGTTTTCGGAAGTATGATATGTGGCTCAATCCGACAAAATGAACATTTGGAGTCCCGTCTAGAAATTTCCTCTGATTCTTGTTATCTGACAGAAAAATTGAAGCTAATCCGGAAAAATGTAAACCTGTGGTAGAAATGAAGAGCCCCACTTGTGTGAAAGAAGTCCAACAACTTACTGGGAGGATCGCTGCCCTTACTCATTTTTTGTTAAAAGTTGCTCAAAGATCTTTACCTTTGTATCAATTGTTGCGAAAAGGTAAAGACTTCTGTTGGACGGAGCAATGTGAAGCTGCATTTCAAGAAATCAAAAAGATCCTCATTACTCCCTTTATCCTGGTACGACCTGAACCAAGTGATGAGTTGATTTTATATTTATCAGTTGGAGATGAAGCTATAAGCTCGGTTTTAATCAGGGAGACCTCAGAAGGACAAAGAGCCATTTACTTTGTCAATAAAGCCCTTCAAGGACCGAAAATTCGTTATTCAAAATTGGAGAAAGTCTCCTTAGCTGTGGTGTTTTCTGCCAGAAGGTTAAGACAATATTTCCAAGCTCACACTATAATTGTCCGAACAGATCAACCGATTCAAGTTGTTTTAGCCAAGCCTAATCTTGTCGGGAGAATGATTGCTTGGTCGATAGAGCTTTTAGAGTATGATATTCGTTATGAACCAAGAAATGCATTAACAACCATCTGGATGGGATGACAGGAGATTCCCCATCTACCATCTGGATGGTATACGTTGATGGCTCATCAAATGTTAAAGGGGAAGGGGCAGGAGTAGTCTTGGAAAATGAAGATGGAATCCTTATTGAGCAATCCCTGAAGTTTGACTTTGTGGCATTTAACAACCAAGCCGAGAATGAGGCCTGTTTAGCCGGATTGAAGACAACCAAGGAGCTAGGAGCCACAATAGTTACACGCTGCAACAATTCACAACTCTTAGTTTCTCAAGTCAGAGGAGAATATCAGGCTAAGGAGCCTTCACTACATATGTTCTTGTTCTTAGTCAAGAAGGAGTGCGAGCAGTTTAGCCGGGTCGAATTCCAACATATTCCTCATGATAAAAATGTTAGAGCAGACGTACTTTCTCAGTTGGCCAACACAAAAAGACCAAGAAGTACTCGGACAATCATCCAGAAAACTTTGATAACTCCCAGCATTGACCAACCCGCAAGTGTAATGGTAAAAAAATGTTTGCATAGTTGGACAAATTCTTTTAAAGATTACTTATCCAAGGGAATCCTACCCGAATACGTTAAAGAACAACGGAGGATAAAAAGGATGGCTCCATTTTATACTCTGATTGATGGGTATTTGTTCAAGAGAGGGTACTCGGTTCCCCTTCTCAAATGCGTGGAAACATGTGAAACCGAGTACGTATTGGCTGAGGTACATGAAGGAAGTTGTGGCGAACATCCTGGTGGATACTCACTGGCAAAGAAAATACTCCAAGCAGGGTATTACTGACCGACCATGGAAAAGGATGATAGAGAGTATGTTAAGAAATGTGATGCTTGTCAAAGATTCTCAGATTTACATAAAGCTCCACCAGAAGAGCTTTCTATCATGACGACTCCTTGGCCCTTCTACCAATGGGGAATGGATATCCTCGGACCATTTCCCCAAGCCCCCGGACAGGTCAAATTTTGTGTTGCCATTGATTATTTTACTAAGTGGATTGAGGCAGAACCTATACCTACCATTTCCTCGACCAAAGTCCAGAAGTTCATCTACAAAAATATTATTTGTCGTTTCAGAATTCCCAGGGTGGTCATTACTCATAATGGGACACAATTCACAAATGAAAACTTTCAAGAGGTACTCAATGGTCTCCACATCCGACAACATTTTACTTCAGTAGAACATCCACAAACTAATGGTCAAGCTGAAGTGCCAAACAAAAGTATCTTGAAAGGACTAAAGAAGAGGCTGGGAGATGCAAAAGGAAGATGGGCGGAGCAAATATACGATGTATTATGGGCCTACGGAAATACACCTCATTCTTCTACTGGGGAATCCCCATTCCGACTTACATATGGGGTGGAAGCTGTGATTCCACTAGAAATTGGAGAACCCTCTTGGCGAACACAGAAAAGTGATGAAAAAGAAAATGACAAACTCATATGAGAAGAATTAGATTTCTTGGATGAAAGAAGAGCAATGACCCATATCCGAGATGAAGCAGCTAAGAACCGAGCAACATTACAATACAAAAAGAAGGTGATTTCGAGAAATTTTCAAGTAGGTGATCTTGTCCTCCGAAGAGCTAATAATGGTACAAAAAATGCTTCTCAAGGCAAATTGGCTCCTAGTTGGGAAGGACCATACCGAGTTACTTATTCATCCGAGAGGGGGCTCATCAACTAGAAATGTTGTCGGGGGAATCAATACCGAGAACATGGAACACAACAAATTTGAGAAGATACTATAGTTAAAGCTTTTACCCCAGATTTATGTTATTGTGAATATTTGATGAATCAAGTAATACAAAGAAGTTATTCAGCGGATCAATATCTTCGATGAAGATTTATTATTTACAAATTGAAAGATGGAAAAGTATTAGCATTTGAACCAAAGAAGAAAAATACAAAACAAATGGATCATTAAATCCATAGAAAATAGGATCATTAAATCCTATAAAAATCGGATTTATTAAATCTTGAAAAGAACGCATAAGAAAATAAGGCTTGCATCCAAAAAGTGCAAGTAAAATGCATACCTAAAAAGAAAAACTTGCATCCGAGAATGTAAGTACAAGGCGCTTCTAAAAAGAACAAGATATAAACTAGAAAAAGTGCATACATCTGAGCATATGAAGGAATAAACAAATGATGTACAAACAAAATCGGATATAAAAAACCAATTATAAATCGTTGATTACAAATCAAGAGAAAAAAACTACTCTACTCTAAATTTATAACTCTATTATGAGATTCTACTTCCTCGTCCTGAGGTGGAGCCTGTTGTTGATTAGAACTGGAATGGTCAATTCTTTTTTTTTGTTTCCTTCTCCGAGTCTCCTACCTCAGCTTGTGGGACAAAAGGGATTGGACCCTGATCAGAATCTTCCATAATCACCCCGTCAATTACATACGCATAAGGGGCTGAGCCAAATACCACCAAATTCGGATTTAGAACCCTTAACTGTTCAATGGTGTTCTCATAAGACTCGGTCCCCATGTTCAGCAAAACATTGTCATATTTCTTTTTAAATCCTTCAACCTCAGACCTAGCCTCTTAAAGAGCTACAAGATATTTTGTAAGTTCAGCTTCTAGGTTAACCCTAACAGTCTTGTTTTCCTCAAGTTTCTTCAGTGCCTCTTCAAGTTTGGCTTAAGACGACTGTAAATCGGTTTTAAATTTCCGATCAGCTTCCAGTTCAATTTTCATCTCGATCATTGTTGCCTGAGCCTTATCATTTTCTTTTTTAGCCTCCAAGTATTGATCTTCAGCATTTTTAACTTGTTCCCTCATGTTTTCATACTTGGTTTTAAATTCTTCCTTCTCCTTGACAGCTAGACCCCTGAAGAACTTTTCCATGTTCAGAGACTCGTTGACTTTCTTTAGTTCATCTGCCAACTGCGTGGAAGCTTCCTCCAGTTTCTTGTTTTGCTCGGAGGGAACTTTGAATTGATCTAGAGAAGCTTTTCTCTCTTCCTCACTCCTTTTAAGTAAAGGAACATAGGAATTTTCCACATTACGAACGGTAGAAGTAGCCTGCCGACAAAGATCAATAGGAGTCTGTGTTTCTAAGTAAGCCACATCTTTCTCAGTATAAACCAGATTATCAATTGTTTCTCGGACAGGGCATTGACGGAGGATGAAAGTATCATCCCAAACAGATGGAGTATTTACAGAAGATGTAGGAATTGTAGCATCTGAAGGACCCACCTTTATTTCTGTACGTTGTTGCTTCGGTGGGGGTTATGAATTGCCAGCTTGGTCTGAAGAATTTCGTTCATCCATTTTCTGCTTCGACCTCCTCTCCGGATGGTTTATTTGGATCCGGATCCGAATTCTTAGCCTTGTCCAAAGGATCGAAAAACAGGTTGACCCTGGGTTTTGCCTTCTTGCTCATTAATAACAATCCCCTTTTGCTTTGTCACTTCAAATGCCAACTGACCAACAATAGGATTGTCAGAACCCATATCTTGAGGTATCAAGACCTTAGCTATCACTTGTTCGAATCCGGATCCCCCAAAGACATCTACCTTAGGGGTTGGAGTAGGAGTTGGTTGAGCAGGAGGAGGAGTAGTAGCATTTCGCCTAGCAAGCTCTAGCCTGACACGCCTCAATTCGACCATCATGTTTCCTTCAACCATTGAATCTGCAAGTGAAAGATAGCGGGATTAAGAAGCAAAAACATAAGATATTAAAATAATGAAGAACTATCATCCGTAAACAAACACCTAAAAGAGATATTAGTTCGTCCCGCCTGCATCTATAAGTTCACAACAAGGAATAGGCTCCCATTGAGCAACTTGTTCAAACATTTGCATAAAACGCTCCTGATCCGAATTCATTTGAGATCGCAAGATGTAACAGCGATCGGAGGATTGAAAATTATGCTCCCTCGTCCACCATCAATTGAAGAGAGTAGCACTAGTTTTGGGATTCCTCTAGAAAGGGGGCATTCCTGGACGACTAACCACCTTCCAAAATTCACACCGAAAGGGAATACTCCTCCTTTTATAGGTATTTGTATAAGGAGAAAAATCTTTCACTGACAGACATTTTTCAGAGTGACTCATCCTACTTTACCCTTTTTTGCAATCCGGTGAACTTGGAATAAATGAAAAAAAATAGGGTTGTCGAAGCATGTATCCCGCTGTAGTTGCAAACAACCTCGAATGCTTTAGCAAAATCCCATCCATTCGGATGGAATTGAGTAGGACTAATACACAAATAGTTTAGAACGCGAATCTGAAAATTTGTAAAAGGCATTTGAACGCCAAGTGTGGTCAGGCAGTAGTCATACACATAAAACCAATCATCTGTCGAGTTACTCCTGGGCCGATCTGAAACCCTATCTGACAAAGTTGGTCGGATTAAATCAAAACAAGGAGGCTCTGGAAGCGAAGCCAAATAAGTTGTGGCATCATCCTCGGATACAACGGAAGATGTGTCTAGAACGTTGGAATCGACCCATGAATACCGATCGGATCCCTCAGATTCACCAGCATGCTGCTGTGGTCGTAAAGATGATCCAGCATGGATAGGTCTCACAGTTCGTCTGGTACGTGCCATTTTGAGTAATCACAAGAAAATTTGCAAGGGTTATGAAGGAGAATCAAAAACCCCTAACCAATGTCTTACCAAAGATTGAAAGTCGTAATAAAGAAGGTCAACCCATAAAAATATATGGGTTGAGGGTTCCAGATAAACCAACCCTTGCACCACAGCTTCCCCAAGGAAGACTATGCAGATAGATAAAACAAAATAGAGCGAGAAAATATACCTAAACATTCAAGGAGAATCCTCAGAGATCATACCTGGAAAAGGAGACTGGAAAATCGCAAATGGAAGGCACAAATAACGCAGAGAGAAAAGATGAGAAAAAGCATGGGAGAGAAAACGGAAGAGAGAAGAAAGAAAAATGATAGATTCTATTTATATAAGTGACAAACAGAGGGTAAGGAAATAACCATAAAGCCCTTAAAAGGTAATGATTATGCAGGAAGCGGTTATTGAAAAACGCTCACACGATATACATCGTGATTATAAATTCTCCAATCCACAACTACCACGTGCCCACAATCAAGTAATCGTCAGAGTAGTAGCACAAAATACGAAACGTCTTCGAGAAGAAGATAAAAGGTTGGAAAATTCAAATTTCTAGCACGAAAAATAAGAATGAAAAAATAGAAACAATTTCAACATTTAAATAATACCTTGACCTCCCATTTGGCTCGACCAAGCTAGGGGGCATCTGTTCCAAGGATCAACTCGGATAGCTCAATCATCGAGGACGGCTTAGATTAGTGAGGATGACTCGGATAAGGTAAGTTGACTAGGATAAACAACCCGAGGACACATGTAATTCTGAGTAGGATATTTTATTAGAATATATAAACAAACCTAATAAAATATCCTACTCGAATTTACATGCATACTAAGATAGCTGTCTATATATGTGGCAAGATAATAAAAAGGCACCCATCTAGCACAAAATCCTCTCCATAAGCATGAGGACACGAAGGTAAACATCTACAGAATAAGTGGTGTTACATCTCAACTAATTCTAACACGTGCGTGGAACCTTCCATGATCCCTATAAATACCCCCATACAGATCATAAATAAGGTACTTGCACATTTTTATTAACCAACACGTACTCTTTTAAGATATATATTGACTTCTGGGTTGAGTGTATTCGCAGGCACACCCAATGATTGTTCATATATGTGGCAAGGGGTTTGGATACCAGAAACTGAAGCAGATTGGAGCATTTATATGGAGAAACAAAGTCATTAAGGTCAAGACACATTGCATTGAAGATATGACATTGACAAATTAATGAAGAAATGTCAAACCTCGTGTGGAACTGAAACTTCAGTCTTCATGCATGTTCCCATTTCCAATCTTACTTTCTTCACTCTTCCATCCCATATGTAATGTTTGTTCCCACTTCCTAATCTTACTTTCTTCGATCCAAATCAATTATCGTGTCATTATCAACTATCAACTAATTAGGGTCCTCTTTGAATTGACACGAACAGGATATATACTAACAGCTTTATGTCCCAGAAATAAAGAAGACGAAAAAGAAGGAAAATTTCCCTTGCAAGTATATTAAATAAATTCTCACCTTCACACTGACTATTATATATATAGCTACCAATATAAGCTTTCTCTGCCATGCATAACTCCATTTCATAATAATGTTTTAATTAGTTGAAGGTGGGAGATAACCATTTCAGATCAGATGCAAATGGAGATGAAAAAGAAGTTGAAGAATGGCGGCGAACGAGTGCTGCCACCTATGAGAGGCCGCATCAAGCGTCACATATTTTCCATTATCGCTCACCATGTGGTTATCATAGTCCACAAAATATTCTTTTCCTGCATTTAATTTGTTGCACCAAACGGACATTCGAGCGACTAGAAATTAAAAAAGCAATTAATTAGTGGCTTTAGAACTCGCGCTATACGAGAGTTGAACTAGCTCATTTGAATGGTGATCATTCTTTTTCTTATGTTGCTTCTGTTACCAATGCCAATTGTAGGTAGCTACATGTTTTCAAGTTTAATTCTTTGGTCTTAATTGTCATGGGACAGATTTTGTGTTTAAGTAAATTTGAAGTTTATAAATTGGAATATGTATTGTGATATCTACTACATGCATGTTCTGAAATTACCTAAAAAACAAACTTAATTAGTTCAAATTGTATTATTAAGCTCGATCTATCGGAAACTGCGCCCTGGGTTACTTTTAATTGCAATTTTATATTAGGTCATAGACCTTCCACCTTCTTTTGTAACAGATACTAGTGTGTGTGAGAGACAGAGAGAGAGAGTCATCAAAGATTTTTATTTTTTACTAGCTACTTAAAGTGTATAAGCTTGTTTCCCTTAAGTAAAGATATCAGGTTCAAATCCATTTAAGCTTGTTTCCCTTGAGTAAAGGTATCAGGTTTGAATCTTGTGGATGAAAAAATTCCCTCATTCCCTCTGTGTGAGAGAGAGAGTCATCAAAGATTTTTATTTTTTTACTAACTAGTTAAAGTGTATAAGCTTGTTTCCTTAAGTAAAGGTATCGGGTTCAAATCTTGTGGATGAAAAAAAAAAATTCCCTCTGAAAGAGTTAGCCCCACCATGAAGTAAATGTTCTGGCTCGAATAGAATTGTCTCCCATGGAGGATACATGTGGTTAAAAAAAATTCTATTGTAATTTGCTTGTGTATTCTTCCCTGGCTGTTAATAAATCAGTTTATATATTTTAGATTTTAATAGAATTGATTTCACAATAATGAGATTGAATTAATTAATTTTAAAAACAAAATTGATATTGTAAATTTTAATTTGCATGTATTTGGGAATGATATTTCAGAATATAAAAAAATTATTTTGTCACCGTTATGAGATATGGATGTCGAAAGATTCTAAGCTTTCTCCCCAAGAAGAAGACCTCTTTCTTCGCAGCAGGAAGAAAGTAAAGATGAGGGATAATACAGAAGATTCTGTTGCCCCTGATCAAGACAATATGGAGACAGCAGAAGGAGATGGGGATGCCTCTCCCCAACAGCAGTCACAAAGCTCTTACAAAGAATCCTTGCTCAATCGCATTGGTCTTCAAGATCGTCCTCTCTTTGAGGTGGATGATGTTGTCTTCCCTGAGGAATCCACAGATGAAGAGAAAGCTGCAATGGATGAAGAAAACTATCAAGGTCAGAAATCAAGATCAGGGCGGCCATATGTACCTATCTCTGAAGATGAATATAATGGTTGGTATGCCCCATGGCAAAATACCTTAGTGGTAAAAGTTCTTTGATAAAAATTAAACATGCAGTTCCTTCATAATAGATTACGCAAGCTATGGAATTGTCAAAATCCTATTAAGTTCATTGATATGAATAAAGAATTCCACCTTGTCTACTTCACTGAAAAAGAGGATTATGTCCATGTTCTTTATGATGGGCCGTGGATGGTTGCCGATCACTACCTTATTGTTCAAAGCTGGAGACCCCTTTTCCTAGAGGAAGCCAAAACAGTCAAGAAAGTTGTTGTCTGGTGCCATATTCCTAACCTCCCTATTGAGTTGTATAATATTGAGTTTCTTACAAGGGTTGGGAATATTCTTGGAACCATGCTGAAGGTTGATAGACTCACATCCATTCACTCTCGGGGTAGATTTGCTAGAATATGTGTGGAAATTGACCTATCAAAAAAGCTTATCCCAGAGCTTGAGATCCTAGCAGGTACTGTTCTCAGGATTGAGTATGAAGGGCTTCACCTTGTTTGTTTCCAATGTGGAAAATACGGGCACAGACAAGATTCTGGCATGGAGTTCCCTGTGCAGGCAGCCACTAATGATGAAGCTAATGGGCCAAAAAAGAATCAAGAATTTCAAGATTCTTCCCAATCTAAGGAGAAGGAAGTAGATCCTGCCAATACTACTACTGTGTCAACTATTACCTCTGACTCGGTTAATCAAAGCTCAGATGATATTGGGGCATATGGCCCTTGGATGTTGGTTAAAAGAGTGCCAAGAAAGAAACAGCAAGGGAAAATCGGTTCTGGTTCAGGTTCTAGACAACAAGATAGCTATCAACCTAATTCTGAGTTGGGGACTAGGTATTCATTACTTCAGCAAACTGAGACCCCAAATGCTGACCAAATTCAGAAGATTCCAACTACAGAGGAGCTTCCTAATAGAGCTGGACCATCTACAGTAGCCAAAATTCGTGACCCAAAGGCAGGGAAAAACCCTCAACGGTATCAGGATAAAAGGAAGACTCAGGGCAAGTCTGTTCAGAAAGTTTCTACCAACAAGTCAAAGGCTGGTAACTCTTCAACCACGAACCTCAAGCCCTCTAGTTCTACCCCCATATCTGGTGTTTCAGCTGGTCCAAAACAAAAGTCAAATGGCCCAGGTAATCAGAGTAATAATGTTGTCCATCCTAATTCGGGTTTGGTTATTTCTAAACCCTCTACTAGCATTCTTTCTCAATAAGATCTTGAACTAAAAAGACAGAAAGAACAAGAAATCTTGCAAGTTATGAGATATATGGACAAGGATAAGGGTGGTAGAAGGGATTTGGCTATTTTACAAACTGACTATATTAATGCCCTTTCCTCTAACTATCCCGAACCAAAACCCCCTGATAAGACTAGTGGGGGCTGCAAACCTAATCAATCAACTATCTCTGATAATGAGATGAAGGAATGCATATCTATGCAAGCTGTGGCTGAGTGTAACACTCAATCTACTAATGAACATTAATATGAATTTTTTGTCCAGGAATTGTAGAGGGCTGTATGGTAAAAGTTTTGTCAGTCTTATTAAAGATCTTAGACAGATGTATGATGTTCACCTTATTGTTCTTATGGAGATTCATGCAAGTGGTGATAAGGCTAAAAAAGTAGTTCAACGTATGGGGTTTGATTTCTTTAAAATATTCGATTCAGTAGGTCAATCTGGTGGTTTTGTTTTCCTTTGGGATAGCTCCAAATGGACTATTGATTTTATCAAAAATTCTAGGCAATTTGCGCATCTGCAAGTTAAAAATGGTTTAAATAAATGGTTTCTAACTGCTATTTATGCTAGCCCTACTCTTATAAATAGAACACATCTTTGGGATGATCTTAGAGAGTTGGCTACTTCTATGGTTAATGCTTGGTGCTTAATTGGTGACTTTAACTCTATAGCTAAAATGTCTGAAAGGACAGGTGGAGCTCAGAATCCTTCTCCCCAAGGTATGACTAATTTCCAAAATATGATAGATGATTGTGGTTTAATGGATGCTGGGTTTATGGGAAATCCTTTCACCTGGAAAAGAGGTAATCTGTATGAAAGGTTGGATAGATGTCTTATAAATATGGATTGGATAATTATGTTTAATGATGCATCTATTGTCCATCTTCCTTTTTATAAATCTGATCATTGTCCTATATTAATGAAACATAACTCTATCCAGAATGTTAACAAACACAGAAGACCTTTTAGGTTTGTTGCTGCCTGGCTTACTCATCCTGATTTTAATGACTTTGTTTCTGATAATTGGCTCATGAACACTGAGTGGTGCTTAAATGTCAACAATTTTAAAAATAAAGTTAAAGATTGGAACAAGGAGGTTTTCGCTCACATTGGACACAAGAAGAAAAGCCTTCTCAGAAGGTTAGAGGGTATTGCTAAGAAAAAATTAAAATCTACTGATCCTAGCCTTGATCATTTACACAATAAGTCGTGGAAAGAGTATGAAGAAGTGGCTTTCCAAGAAGAGCTTTTGTGGTACCAAAAATCTAGATGTAAATGGATTGAGTTTGGAGATAAAAATACAACCTATTTCCATGGTACAACTATTGCTAAGAGGAAAAAAAAACAAAATTGAGTGTCTTGAGACTGATCAGGGTATCCTAACCTATGACCCTGTTCAATGGGAATCCATGACAATTGATTTTTTAAAAATCTCTTTGCTGTTGATTCTGATTATGTTCCATTTTGTTTATCTGGGAGCTTTCCTCATTTTCTATCTCACCATATTGAATCTCTGAATATGCCTATTTCTGATGATGAAATTAAAAAAATTGTTTTCTCCATGGGTGGTTTAAAAGCCCCTGGTTTGGATGGGCTTCATGCCATTTTTTACCAAACTCAATGGGATTTAATAGGGAAAGATCTGTGCTCCCTTATCCATAATCTTTTTAACAATCCCCAAGTTGTCTCCCTGATTAATGACACTCTTATTACTCTTATACCTAAGGTTGAGGGTGCTAATAAGCTCAGTCAATTTCGACCTATTAGTCTTTGCAATGTTTCTTATAAAATTATAACTAAGCTTATTTCTCATAGACTTAGAGTTGTTATTAATCATGTTATTTGTCCTAATCAGAGTATTTTTATCCCTGGAAGGCAGAGTAGAGATAATATTATAATTACCCAGGAAATCATACACTCTATGAGGAACAAAAAAGGGCAACATGGTTGGATGGCTATCAAAATTGACCTAGAGAAAGCTTATGATAGATTGAACTGGCATTTTATATCTGATACTTTAGATGAGGTTAGGATTCCTGATTATCTTAAAAATGTTATTAAGTCTTGTATTACTACCCCTAATATGAAAGTGTTAGTGAATGGGGAAGCCCTTGATTCCTTTACCCCCTCTAGAGGTGTTAGACAAGGGGATCCTATTTCCCCTTATATTTTTGTTCTATGCATTGAAAGGTTGTTTCATCTTATTAATCTTGTTGTTGAACATAAGTTTTGGAGGCCTATTAAGATTTCCAGGAATGGTCCTAAAATCTCCCACCTAGCTTTTGTTGATGACCTTATCCTTTTTGCTGAAGCTAGAATGGATCAAGTGGAAATTATTTCTACTATTTTAGATCTCTTCTATACTAGTTCTGGTCAAAAGGTAAGTGTTAGCAAAACTAGGGTGTTTTTTTCTAACAATGTTGAATTGCAGGTTAGAAAGGATATTTCTGAAGGCCTGGGATTTCAGAGAATAGATGATCTGGGCAAGTATTTGGGTGTGCCTATTATCCATGGGAGAGTATCCAAATCAACCTTCAGATCTACTGTGTCTAGAGCTAAACAGAGGATGACTGCTTGGAAGGCTAGGACTCTCTCCTTTGCTGGGAGACTAACCCTGTCTCAATCAGTGTTGAATGCTATTCCTTCCTATGTTATGCAGACTGCTTTCTTACCTACTTCTACTTGTGAAGAATTTGATAAAGTTTGCAGAGATTTCTTATGGGGAGATTCTGAGACACATAGGAAAATCCATCTTATTGGTTGGGATAAAGTCTGCACTCCTAAAGCTATGCGTGGTCTTGGTCTTAGGAAGACTAGAGATGTCAATAAGGCCTACATGATGAAAATTTGTTGGGGTCTTATTCACAATCCTGATGATCTTTGGGTTCAAACTATTAAAGCTAAGTATAATTGTGGCTCTAATTTTATCCCTACAATTAAAAAAAAGAATTCTGCCTCTAACCTTTGGCATGGAGTGTGTGCTGTTTGGGAAGAGTTTATAGAAAATTGTACCTGGAGGCTGCATGATGGTCAAAAAGCTCAATTCTGGACTGATAACTGGCTCCAAGATTCTGGCCCCCTTGCTTCAAATGCTTGTATCCCTATCTCAGACATCAATGCCAAAGTCAGAGAGTGTTGATGTTAGTGGCAACTAGGATTTGGTTAAACTTAAAAATGTCTTACCTGAAGACATTTCCCATCAGATTATGAAGTCCCCTCCTTCCTCCTCAACTGATGTTCAGGATACTCTGGCTTGGAAAGGTGCTTGTGATGGCTGGTTCTCTGTGGGGTCTGCCTATAACTTGCTCATCTCTGATCGAGTATCCCCTCCGGACAGATTAATGAAGATCATTTGGAAGTGGCAAGGGCCCCAAAGACTTAGGATTCTCCTCTGGAAAATAGCTTCACAAGGAATTTTAACTAATGTTAGCAGACAGCAAAGACATCTATCAAACAATGACCTCTGCCCTATGTGTCTCACTAAATCAGAAACAATTCTTCATCTATTTAGAGACTGTGCAGACTCTAAGGCTCTTTGGTGTCAATTTTTTTCTCCTGATTCAATTAGAAATTATTCAGAGATGACCTCAGTCCGTACCTGGTTACTGAGCTTTCTCTCTGAGCATCCCCCCCACCATGATTTGCTTCGCAGAGACCTGTCGTTGGTTTCATCCTGGAGAATCTGTGGAGACATCGCAACAACATTGTATTCAATAATATCAGAGTCACTGTTGAAACCCTAAAGGCTCAGGTTTGCAGACAAATGCATGCTGCTTTCCAAGCTCTAAAGAATATAAAAGCTGTTATTCCTAGCACTCATCGTGGCCTATCTCTTATCCGGTGGATCCCCCCGCCTCCTAGCTGGGTTAAAATGAATACTGATGGGTCCTTTTCTCCAGCGTCCTCCTCTGCTGCTTGTGGTGGCGTTCTTCGTGATCATCGGGGGTGATTCCTCACTGGGTTCTCAAATCATCTAGGGAATTGTTCGATCTTGGAGGCTGAACTTTGGGGCATCTTGTGTGGGTTGAATATGGCAGCTCAATGGGGGACCAATCGTCTCATTGTTGAAGCAGATTCAGTGCTCACTCTCCAATTTGCTGAGCACAGTTGCTCTAGCACCCATCTGGCTGCTCACCTTGTTCGTAGAATCCAGGCTAAGGCTCAGGAATTTGAGCAAGTTATTTGGAATCACACTCTTCGTGAGGGCAACCGCCTTGCGGATTGTTTTGCGAAGAAAGGTTTAGAGCTGCAAGGGGAAATTAGGGTTTTTTGTTCTATCCCCAATTTTGCTACTTTAGTGTATGTTTCTGATTCTGCTAGGACCCTGATTCAGAGAGGGGCCTAGTCTGTGTTAGTTTTTTGGCCTGTTAAGGCCCTTTCAGTCACAAAAAAAAAATTATTTTTATTTGAATACAAAGTATAATGACTTTTAAATTTTAAGTGTATATATATAGGCAGGCATGCATGTAAAATTTTAGTGGTGTTCCTCACTCTTAGAATCAATTTTATTTAATAAAAATCTAAAATATTACATTTTTCCTAAATAAATTCTATTCACCATAAACAGGTCATAGTAGAAGTAATTTATGATTCTAAATGAACTTTGTTTTGCAATGTTACCCTAAGATCAATTCTACTCATTCATGGTTTTCTCAACGCTAACAAATGTTCAACAACTGAAGTTAACATTTGTACGGAGAGTTTTGGAGAAAAAAATGAGGGGAGGGAAAAATTATTTCTAAATTAAAGAATTATATAATATTTATAAAAATAAATAAAAGATATTTAAAATATTAAACTCATATTAATTAATCTAATATTGTTTTTAATTTTAATTTTAATTTTAAAAAATATTAAATTAAAGATATATTAATTAGACCTACAAATTTTACTATTTACTCAACCTCCAAAAACTCTCCATGTAAACATACTCTAATGAAAACAAGCATGAAGGACCCTGGTTGCTTCCCTCGAATGTCACATCTTCTTAACACTTGAGATTTTGTTTGGACCTTGTACGGTTTTAACTTTTAAATGTTAATTAATTTGAATTTTTTTATATTATTGTTGAGTTGAAATTTAAAATTTTACTAAGTTATGAAAAACCAATGTTTTCGAATAAAGAAGACATGTAAAGAGCAATTCGAAAGGAATTGGTATTTATCAAAGATCCAAATTAAATTAGTGAAATTTGAAGAATTTCATAATGTTTCGAGTTCAAAGTTGAAGGTATTGATCTCTGAATATGGATCGAAGTATACATGAGTGATTTGAGTTAAACACGCAATCGAACTCAAAATATATTTTCGATAACAAGGAAAAAGGAAATGGAGTATAAGTGACAGAAAGATCTTTATTCATTTATTTGAACAGAAATGGAAAACATGAAATATAGAAGTCTTTATTTCATATGAAAATCTTTCGAATTACATAAGAAGTTCGAATGAGATACATAAGGAAATACAGGAATAAATAAAAATAAAAGACTATTCTAATATTTTCAGAAGAAAACTTGACTCCTGCCTTCCTGACTCTCTTCTTCCTCCTCCTCTTCCACAAGCTTTGATTGAACCACCAGGGAAATGGCATTATGTTGACATATCCGAGCAGCCCTGCGATTCAATCTAAAAGTGAGAAAGATGGGGTGAAGACAAAATGAAATAAAAATTGACCAGTACATTCGACCCAAAGGAAATCCTTAATAAGGATTGAAAAAGTTTATAGCTTTGGCTACCTCGTCGACCTTATAAAAAATGAAATCATTGAAGATTAGGTCGAACGTAATAGCCAAAGGAAGAAACTTCTTCATGGTGAAAAAGAAAAGGGATGAGAAAGAACGTAGAAGCCAAGGAGTATTTATAGTGAAAGATTTGGACGGTGGAATTAATGTGCATGCAAAATTGTCCAATCAAGATATAGAGGTCAAACCCACGTGTGGTCGGTGGTTAAGTCCACCTCTATATTGACCAATCAGAAATACAGCATGTGGGAATAAAGGAAGTTAATTATTTCAAGGTTTGGTTAAATTCCCAGACGTAGTTCGAAATTCAGATGGAAATCGAAGACTAGTTCGAGAAAGAAAGGAAGTTCAAATAACTTAGAAGAATTCATGAAGTCAAAAGCCTAAAAGAAATTCGAAGACTTATCAGATGTTGAAAGGTTATTCGAAGACTTACCAAATTTCAAATTAAACAGTTATTGGAAGTTATCATCTGAAGACAAATGTCAAGATCTCAAGTAGACAATTACTTAGAATTATTTGGTCGTTGTTGTCTTTGTATATGTGTCATACTTAGAAATTTGACACTTCAAATAGGCTTGTAGACATGTCAAAATCTTGCTAATTAGCCGTTAGAATAGAAGTCTATATATAGGCAGAATTCTGATGTAAAAAGGGGTTGGATCTCATTATATTGAAAATCTCTGAAAACACCAAACGTCCAAACTTGTTAGCGACTAAAAGGTTAATAAGGAGATCAAGTATGTGTATCCATCCATCTTTCCATTAATGCAATCTACATTTTTGCACTTTCCCTTTCTCTTTAATTGCTTCTTGCATTTAAGTTTCTGTATTTTTCTTTCTTTTGTTTATCTTTACATTTCAGTTTTCTGCATTTTAGTTTCAATTTTCTTTATTGCATTTACTTTAAATTTCTCACTACCAGAAAAGTTGAATTTAACAACGGAATTTAGAGACGGAAAATTTTCCGTCTCTATTTGTGACGAAATTATAGACGAAATTTTTTAAGTTGAGACGAAAGGAATTTTTTTAGATTAGAGACGGAATTTAGATACGGAGGTGTATTATGTTTGAATTCATTTTACAATTCTGCATCTCTCGGTGAGGTGCTTTTATTGACTTTGAAATTTTGATTTGCTACTAGAAGGACTATATTCAGAGAGATGCTTATGAACACATCTTTTTCTGCAATATGTACTTTTATTGTATTTGTTCTGATGCAAAAAACTATTTGATATATTAGGTTTGTCTTCAACATTTCATTTGATGTATTATCTTCTTTTTATTATTTCATTTTTTGTCATGGCTGTTTTTGTATTAATTCATTGAAACGACAACTTTATATCTATTCATAACAAAATTAAATTTTATAGGGTTAAATATGTTTTTGACCCCTAAACTTTCACCCGAATTTGGTTTTGGTCCCTAATCTTTTTTTTCATTGGTTTTGGTCCGTAACGTTTTCAAATCATTGAAATTAGTCCCTGCCGTCAACTCTGTTAAATATAGGGGTGACGACATGGACTAATTTCAATGATTTGAAAACTTTAGGGACCAAAACCAAAATTGGATGAAAGTTTAGGGATCAAACTTAATCTGGGTTTGGTCCCTAATCTTTATTTTTCGTTGTTTTTGGTCCCTAACATTTTCAAATCAATGAAATTAGTCCCCTGCCGTCAATTCTGTTAAATATAAGGGTGACGGCAGGGACTAATTTCAATGATTTGAAAACGTTACGGACCAAAACCAACGAAAAAAAATATTATGGACCAAAACCAAATTCAGGTGAAAGTTTAGGGACCAAAATCATATTCAACCCAATTTTATATATTTATTTGTAACAAAATGTGGAGGTACAAGTGTTCACCTATTTATTTCTCCACTCACTAGGATCATGGAAGGTGACTCGAAATATGATCTAGGAATCAAACATAATATGTCCAGTGATAACATAAAGAAAAAGGTATATTTTTATTTACGTGCTTCTTTAATTGATCAAAGGAAAAGATTTTTTTTCATTTTTAAGTGTTTTTATATGTCCAGTTTGCTTCCTTAATATCCATTGTTTTTTTATAGTTTTTATTTGACTATATTAACGGATTTAAGCTATTTAGCTTAATATTGAATAACTAAAAAGTTTGATATATATCATTCTCCTTTATCCTCACGTTTAAATCATTCCAAACTACCCATATTAATTTAAATGGAGAAAACAATTACTCATTCATTACTTAGTAAAGTTACATGATGACATGAAAAATGTAAAGACAATTTAGCCAATGACTTGAAGCGTAGCAGCCAATGATGTTTTCACTTGGCTTGAGTTTTAAACCTATGATTTTTATGAGCACTCTATGATCAATTTCTAAATTCTGACTAAAACTTTTAATTAATGGTTTGTGCAAATGCTTTCAGTGTCTTGAAGTTTTGAATTTTTCATTTTGTTGATTGAATGATTTTGTTTTTGTGATGCAGACAACTTATTATAATTATATATCTCCCAAAAGCCCTTGAAAATTTCTTCAGTGTGCAAATTGGCAGAAAGCTTATGAGTTATTCTTAAGGTAAGTCATGTGTTATGAGTATGGATATTGCTTGCTTAAAAAAATTAGACTAAATGATTGTAGGTTTTATTACATTGACGTCTGATAATTTGAGGTGCTATTGTTTTTAACTAATGTTTTTTTTTTTTCAATTTTTATGAAATCATAAATGTGCTAGATTATTGCAACTTCTCCCAAAAATACCAATTGCATAGTTTCTTCATTATTGATAGTCCTTCATTAGTTACTTGACAAGAATGATACTCCAAATTGTGTTGTTTTTCCATACTAACTAAATGCTACATTGCATAGCAGCTAACTGACTAACTTTAAGGACCAAAATTAAACTATTATTATGCTGACAATATAATGAAAAGATGAATTATATTGGTTTGTTGTTGTGTTCATAGTATAATAAAAAATCAGGTAACCTATTTCCTATTTGAAAAATAAAACAGTAGAGACGGAAACTAGAGACGGACTTTCAAAAAGTAACTACTTGGAATTAGAGACGGAAAACGGTTCGTGTCTATTTAGAGACGGAAAATTAACTCCTAGAGACGGACCTAAACTTGCTTTTAGAGACGGAAAAAATAGTGTCAGAGACGGATTTCTAAAATAATAGAGACGGAAATATTCCGTCTCAAACTAGAGACGGACATAAAAATTCCGTCTCTACAAAATCTGCGACGACCAAATCAGTGACCACTCTGAATCCGTCTCTAAACTGTTTAGTGACAAAAAAAAGTGACATTTAGAGACGAAAAATTTCCGTCTCTATTTTCGATTTTTCTAGCCGTGTCTTTCCCAGTTTTAAATCTTTACATTTATTCTTCTGGAAAAGTTTATGGTACACAAATCACAAATTTGTGTACTGATACCAAAGTAAGATGCATCGTTGATATATGTATTTAATAAAGGGATGGTTCAGATCTTTTACCGGCAAACTTGATAAGTTGGATTTTAAAAAGTTTCTATATTTAACTATTAGTCCCTTTAACAAATTTTATTTGTTTTGTAAATTAAACCCAATTTGAAATAAATTTGTAGCAGGGCTCTCATGGAAGCTTGGTCCATGGATGGTGGTCGACCGGAGTTGAATTGGCCGATGAGACGGGAGGTTGGTGTGTGAATGGTAAAAATACATTGATGGTCTCAAATACGCAATGGTAAAATGAAGGGGCCCAAACCAATAAATAGCAACATAAAATCAATTAAAAAATGGCAATACAGAACCAAAAACTAACAAATGAATAAAATAAAGGAGAAAGGTAGAAACTTACCTTGTTTAACACACGCACGGGTGAGAACAGTGACACGAAAAGTGAGGGAAGACGCAGGCGATGCAACTTAACGGAGGCAGCAACTCCGGTGGTTCTCAACACGACAGGCGGATTGGGGAGTGGAGGAGGCACCCAGATCTGGGCTCTGCACGGTCGCATCGACTAGAGTAACCTCGTGACGGCGCACGCGGAGGAGCTGCAGCGACTGGTTGAAGCTCACGATGGCGCACACGGTGGAGTTGCGGCGACTGGTTCGAACAGCTCCAGTCACGGTGGTTGTCTCTGCTACACTAGATCTGACGCCTTGAAGAACAGAAGCGAGGGTTTCTCTGAAAATAATTTTGGACAAGACCTACCAGAGGCACAATTCTTAGGAAAACATTCTAACCTACACGTGGCACTAAAAATCCTTGTGTATGGGTACACAAAATTCAAATTTGTGTACGGTAAAGAGACCCTTATTCTTCTTTCTTTTCTTCTTTAGAATTCTATCACATCTTTCATTTTACTCTTAGAATTCATTTCTAAGAACAATGAATAATTTAATTTTCTACTACCTTTTGAAAACAATTTCTATGTAATCTTATTTCTTAGAAAAAAAACCTTTAAGAAGATTCAGACTCTAGTCTCAAGTTGTACTTTTAGAATCAAGAGAATTTTCGAAAACTTATTGAAAATTTTCATAACAAACAATTATATATATACTTAATAATTACAAACGTGTCACATGTTTTTATTTTATTTTATTTTATTTTAAATATTTGTAAGGAGATTATAAAAAAAATAATATTTTTTTTATCATTTATTGTACAAATATTTAAAAATAAAAAGTAAAATACACTTTTAAATTTTAACACCGCTAGCTTAAATAGACAAAAAATAAATTATCAAAAGTGAATTTAGGATAGACTTTAAACAATTTCCAATAGGTTATATGTGTGCTATAGTAGTTGACCTTTTATTTTACAAACTCAAAAAATTATATGAGATACGGATATGATAAATGTCAAAAATTTTAATTATGATTATGATACATAATAGAATGGAGTCAATGAAGTAGAGACTTTGAGTGTTAGGTGCCCCCAGTGAAGTGTGGAATCCTACAATTTCCGATTATTTTCCTTTCAAGGAAGGTCAAGTCGTTATTTTTACTTTCCAGTCATCATATTCATATGCATCCCATGTGGGTAGTGTTAATGAGATGTGCTAAGAATATGACCTCCAATTTCAAGGAAAAGGGAATTTTTATGAAGATAAATAAGTAAGTTCCTTAATAATTAATCAACTAAGTTAAACGATATAGTTACGTCAAAATAAATAAATAAATAAATGTTATATTTGTATATCAGTTGGTAATTTACCACGGTGGGAGCCGAATTTTCCATGAAAGGAAAATCATTCAATAACTCGGGAAAAAAATTGTTCTATATTTGCGAAAAAGACGGAGAAACACAAGTTTTTATCAAGGACAAAATAGTACCAAATATAATGACTTCATTGCTAAATTTTCATGAAGTAACCTAGATCAAATTTCAAAACTCAAAAGATACAAGATTCGAGCATGTTGATATAGATTCAGAGTGTGTTTGTTTATAATTATTTTTAAAAATATTTTTTTATTTTTTAAAAAATGTTGCTTTTAAATTTTTTTAATGTATTTGTTTCATATTTTAAAAATAATAAAAATCTAAAGAAAAGCATAATTTTAATTATTAAAAGCTATTTTAAAATAATCAAATGGAATAAAAGAGAGAAAAAAACTACAAAAAGCGTTGTTTTATGATAGTAACCAAACTAAAAAATACATCCGACTTTCATAAAAATCTATAAAAAACAAATAAAATTATTGTTTTTATATAATTTTAAAATAAATTATTTTAATCTTAAACAAACGAGCCATCAATTGTCCAGAATTAAATTAAAACTAGTTACGACCCCGTGCCATGCCTGGTCATTTTTAATTTTAATATGATAATATTGTATTATTTGTCATATTAAATTGAATATGAATTTTATTGATTAAACTGTTGAGTTATAACCAATGTTTTAAAAATCAGATCGACAATTGAATAGATAAAATAATTGATTTACGGTTCAACCGTGGTCGAACTGTGATCGAACCGTTAGTAATTAAATATTCTTTAATATTATTTAACACTTTTAATTAATAAAATAACATAGAGTTATAAAAAAATAAAATATATAAAGTTATAAACTAGTATACACAACCTTATTATAAGTTTTATAAGACAAAAAAATTAATAATGATTGATAAAACAATAGATATCTATGTGTAATTATTGAATATTTTTCATTATTTATCTTGAAAATATTTTAGATTAAATAAAAATATATTTTTTAAAAAAGTCTGGTTCAATTTTCACCAGTTTTTTATCGGTTCAACTGGTTTTGAGATCTACTTATTTTTTGGGTTGAACGGATCAAACACAAGGTCGTTTCCCAGTTGAATTGGCCGATCCAGTCCGATTTTAATTTTTAAACAATGATTATAATTACTTTTTATTGTAATTATTTGTATTAAATTTCATAAAATTTTACGCTAATAATTTTTTAATTAAATCATTCTTATTTTCATATTTCAAAAGTATAAATACTATTAATTTTGATATATCTTGATGATGTACTAAATAATTTTTTATCAATGCAATGAATATGAGAATGGTTCAAATTACACCGATGTAACTTGTAAGCTACACCAAGTATAACACCATTAAATATCTTTTTTACAAATAATTATTTTTCAAAATTCACCATTGGATCCAAAATTATTTAATACATCTTCAAGGTATGTCAAGATTAACGTCATATATACGTTTGAAATATATAAAAATAAAATATTATCATGTTGTTAGTGTTAAAAATTTTACCATATTTGACACAAATAATCAAGATATGGTGAGTAGTTATTATTCAACAGTTGGATTGATAAAATTCATATTTAACTTGTTAGGGTTGCATGCGGGTCGGGTTGGTTTGCAGCGTTTTTGGACCCAACCCGATTAACCATGTTCGAGTTGGGTTGAGTCAATTTTGCATTTTTTTTTGTTTTTGGACTCAACCCAACCCAACCCGATCAAGATGGTCGAGTCATGATAATAAAAAAACTAAAGAATTAGAAAAAGAATAAAAAAATAAATTTATAGAAAAATGGTTTTTTATCACTGTTTTCATTTTCATGACTATTGGGTTTTTTTCTCCTTTATTTTACTAATTGAATTTTATTTGAATTATGGTCTGTGAGTGGTTTGCAAAACCACGATTGGGGTAGATGACCGCGAGACAGTGGGCTTCCGGAGGGGATGGCGTGGACGCAGAGCAAGCATTCTTCCGCGCGGTGGGACTGTAGTGGCTGGCGGATGAGGCAGACGCGATGAGGAAGATTGGGGGAAACGCGCGCAAGGCTGCGCGATGAGGCGGACAACGTTGGAGAAGAGAGAGACGGTCAGGGCTGCGATGCGGCGGAGACGAGGTTCTACACTTCTATGGCGACGGGCGGCGACGACAGGTAAGCGACGGACAGGGAAGGTGGGCAAGCTATGACCAGGGACGGGCGGACGACGGTGAAGGGGAGGTTGCGCCTGGCCTCCTGCTACTGCTAGGGTTCTTCTATTTACTCCTGTGTTCTTCAATCTTCACTCTTCTGTTCGGATTTTAGTTTGAAGTTGAAAATGAAATTGAGGTTTTGTTATTTACTTATTTTGATTTAATTGATTTTTATATTTATTTTTATAAAATTTAATTTAGAATTTCATATGATTAATAATAATTATATAATAGTTTTTTATGTGAGATCAGATTGGGTACATCGAGTTGTATTTACCTAGACCCGTTACCTAACCCATTCTGGTCGGGTTCTAATTTACCCAACCCAAGCAAATCCGATAACCCAATCCACCAAAAAGTGGTTGTGTTGGGTCGGGTTAATCGGGTCAGCAAGACTCGTGTGCAACCCTACTTATGATGATGTAAGTTGAACCCTCATCAATAAATATTGTTATGTTATATGTAAGTGAAATAAATTATGATACTTGTGTGGTTAAGTTTGATGTTGTATATCATATTCATATTAATTTCGGTTGGAGCCATGGATCAATGGTAAATGACTTTTGGTATGGTCGCATTTATTTAATTTACCATGTTATAAACTTGATGTTATATTTGACTTATTTAAATATAATTAAGATTTTAAATGACATTTATAAAGAATGAATTGTAATGAATTTAAATGTGATAACAACCTAGATTTTTGAAATGGTGAAATAGTTGTAATTGTGTATTTGATGATTGTAGAATGAAGAAATAATTAAGAGAAATATTCCTAAGAGTAATTGATTGTAGAAATTAAGTTTAGAATAATAGTTATATTATTTTTTATTAAAGATTAATGCTTGACTTTAAGTTTTTATTTTTAATAATTTTCCATTTTAGTTTTTTATTTAATAAAGTTTAAATAATGATAAATTAGGTAACCTCTATCAACAGTTTTTACGCCTACTATTTATTACCTATTTTAATGTGTTTTACATTTTATATTTATAGGAGATATTTGTATAAACTTTTAGCATAAATAAGTTGTTTGTAATATAATGAAAATAAAATACAAAAAAGGTGGAAGCAATTTATTGAAAAATTACTTGAAAATACAAACGCAAATTTTACCTGTAACTTTTTTGTAATTACCAATTTTTCCAAGCCATGATCTTGAATTTGTTTTCACCTCCTCTTCATTACAATTATTGGTGAAAGCTATTAAGCTTAGTTTTTATAAGCTTCCGATTTTTATTTTTCCAATTTGAAATGATGAACAAGTTTCACCAAATCCATTATCATTGCATTAGTCATCTCACCAAGGCTCCATCTTGATCTCTGTTACATGATTGGACTTCTCTGATAGAAGCAATTCTACCAAATATATACTACACTTCCAGTAGTCGAAGATGGTGATGACTACAGAGGTCATGGTGGTGGACTTAGTGTTGATGGCGTAAATGGTGGTTTGGACAGAAGAGACTACGACGACAACGGGAAGGGGAAAAACATCAGGGAAAAAGGGCCTCTAATACGGCTGAGAAAAAGATGAAGGGAACTTCTAGTTGTCCCTGACAACGACAGCTGCGAAAGCCATGGCGTTGGACGTTCTATTGACGATGGAGAAGGTGGTATCAACACACGAAACTGTAGCGGCGGGGGAGAGGGTGAAACACAAGAGGAAGAAGAGGAATATGGTCCAAATAAGTGAAACAACATCTATGTAGGTAAAGGAGACAGGTGCTACATCCTTAAGGTGATAAATTTGGAGATGAATGATTATGAAGCCAAAGAAAAGAGATATGTCAATTTTGGAGTAGGTAGCCTTGTGGGTATTGTACATGGGTTCCTTTCTATATTGCAAACAAAGTAAAAATCTACAGGTACCACCCCATACTATTCTTGATGTGGCGAATTGGACATATGTGGCGATATTGGAGTTGAGGTGTCAACACCATAGCTCACACTTTAGATTTTATATATCATAATAAATTGTGTTACAAGTATATACCTAAAACCAATGAGGGATCTGTGAGTAAGGTTCCTTGTTCTTAGAAAATGTGAGAGTAATTACTCTATGTCTGGCAAGCTTGAAAGAACGTGTCAACTGATTGATAGGATTAATTTTGTAACATCACAAAATTGGGGCCTAGAAAATATAGTAGAAACCTTAGGTTGTGCATTCGGCCAAGAGAGGAAGGTTAGAAGTAGGAGAAGAATTCGGGTAGTAGAGTGTGAATCTAAACAAGAATTAGGTAAATACACTAAGAGTAATGAGTTTTAAGAGATTTGGAAAGAATAACCAAGTGTAATCAATCACATCTGTGGACCAAACTTAGAGAAATCACACCCGAGGCGAAGGGAATCATAAGGTATAAAGATGAGGGGAGGAGGTTTAGATGGCGAGGAACAAAGTCAGATAGGTAGGTTGTTAAAAAGAATTAGGGAATCAGGTGGAGCTAAGTTAGAAAATGGTTAGAAGTGAGAAATCAGGATTTTAGGTCCTGATGTTCTCGCTCAAGCGAGCCCTATTTTAGGTCCTGATGTTCTCGCTCAAGCGAGAAGGGCTCGCTTGAGCGTGTTGAGTCTCAATATAAATTAAGTACTCAATTTAATTCAAGACTCTTTACCCTTGGTTTTAATGTTTAAAAAATTTGATTACATAAAACAGATTCTACTGAAAAAGGTAGTTTGTCTTTGTTGTTTCAGGAACTCTGAAAAGAACATATATTCAAGATGAAGAACCTACATAAATGATTGATCAACTTGCTGAAAGCAACTCTGAAATGAAGCATCTATTTGAAGACTGATCAACCTGCTGAAAAAAAAAACTATCCAACCTTCTGAAGTGCTGCATCATCTGATGAAATTAAGAGGCTTACTGAAGGCGTTCAAAATAACATCGTCAAAGTCAGAAGATTTTCTGCACAAAGACTTAAAGGTCTCTAAACGTCTTCTACAAGCAACTGCAAAGAGGCTATCTACAAAAGAATACTGCTTAAGTTGCCTGGAGAGGCAATTGAAAACAAAGAATACCTGTTCATCCTGGAGAGGCTGGGTGTACAAAGAATACTGCATGAGTTGCTTGGAGAGGCAGTCGAAGACAAAGAATACTTGTTGGGCCTGGAGAGGCCAGGTGTGCAAAGAATACTCGGTGTTGAGCCTGGAGAGACTTGTCTGTAAAAGAATACTTGTTAGGCCTGGAGAGGCCAGGTGTGCAAATAATACTCATTGTAATCTTGCGGGATTAGTGGAAAATCAGTGGTGGTTAGCCCTGAGACTGGACGTAGCTCACCGTGTTAGTGTGTGAACCAGGATAAATCTTCGTGTGAAGTTCTCTCTACCATTAACTCTTTACTTTTCGCTGTTATCTATTTATTTCTAACCGAGGAGGGTTTTGAAAAGTGAGTTTATAATTTGCGCAGCAAAAACAACTTTATTTATTACGCAAATCATTTTAAAAGGCAATTTTACTGGACCTGCTGAAGTGTTTCAGCAAGTTGTTTGAACGTTGAAAAAATATCTTTGCTTGTTTCGAAAGGTTTTCCAAAAATCTGTAAAGATTATAAAAACACTATTCAACCCCCCTTCTGGTGTTTCCTGTGGTCATAACAGTTGGTATCAGAGCTTAACCCCGGGTTAAGCATCTAACAAATGCTGAGGAAGAAGATCCTAATGGAAACCTAAACAAGCTATGGAGAGAACTTGTGAAGCTGATCAACAGAAGCAACGAGAATGTCTTTGGAGACAATGTTGAGTCTCAATCCCCTTCTAGTGTTTCCTGTGGTCATAACAGAGCGAGCACATCAGTAAGATTGGGGATTTTGTAATATGTTTTCTCGCTTGAGCGAGAAGGCCCTCGCTCAAGAAAGAAACAAGGGATTTAGGGAGTGCTCTCTGGAAGAATTTCGCTTGAACGAGAAGGGCCTCGCTCAAGCGAAATTCATCCAGAGAGGGAGGATGCTCTCTAGAGCATTCTCGTTCTAGCGAGAGGCTTCTCTCTTGAGCGAGAATGCGATTTCAGAAAGTTTTCTATGCACTCGCTCAAGTGAGAAGGTCTCGCTTGAGCGAGACCACGTGTCCCAGATTTTAAAACACAAGTCAGGGTTCCTTTTTCCTCATTCTTCCCCATTTATTTTACATTTTAGAGAGATATTTCTAGAGAGAGAAGGGGCTCTTGGAGCCAAGGAGAAGGAGGAGAAGCCAAAGATCTCCACCGCCAACCTTCCCCCACTTCTTCTCTCATCCATTTTAGCTTCCTTGAGGTGAGTATAGCTCACACACACACACACTCTCTCTCTCATTCATGTGGAAACCCTACATGATCCCTCCTCTGTTATTTCCCTTTTTTAGTTGCTTGTGTATGCTTGATTTGTGATGTTTGATGTTGGCCAAATCTATATGTTGAGGGTATGATAGTCAAGGGGATTTGGGGAGACCAAACCCTTAGGGTTTGTTCATTGGGAAGAAAATGAAGTTTTCTAACTAATGTTACTTGAATGTAAGACATAGAGGGAAGGAAAAAGGTTTGTAGCAAATTCATGTTTCAAGAAAGGCTCTACCTGTTGTATTGAGGGCGTATGCGCCACAGTTCAGTTGAGGCATATGTGCCACAGTTCAGTTAAGGGCGTATGCGCCAAGGTTAGACTTGATGACACTTGTGCCATAGTTGAGTACTCTGGTTACTGCGGTTCAGTTCAAGGAAAGGATACGCATGGCAAAATGTTGACTGCATATAGAATTTAGCTTCTAGAAGTACTATTAATACATGTATGTTATATTGGAACTTTGTTGCATTCCATATGCCTGCTTACCCTATACTGCATGTTCTGGTTATGCTCACTGAGATCCTAGTCTCACCACACGTGTCGTGGTTACATTCTAGATGCACAGGTTCCTTCCCAGATGGACCAGTGAGTTGTGAAATCTCGAGGACTTCATGTTTTGACTATGTCATTTGATTAGCATGGGATAAATTTGATTTTCATCGTGAATATGCACATGATGTGCGATTATGTATTTGATGATTATATTGTAGCCATGGATAGCCTTGATGTATGTATTAAGTTTATGTTTCATATAGTGTTTAAGTAGCGTTGGGATGCTTAAGCGTTATATGGTGTATGTGTGCAACGATATTTAAAATGGCGCGAAATAATTTCAGGAATTCGGGAGTTTTGCCTCCAACGGGCATTATTCTCGAATTTAGAAATTAGGACGTTACTTTTTGGTATCAGAGCAGTTCAATCCAATTGGATTGTGGATTAGTTTTTTCTGAAGTTTGTTATTATCCTCCTAGGCATTATTATGTAAATTGAGAGACTGATCACCTCGATGTTTGCTTAATGATGTGTAGAGGACTATGGCAGGCGGCAGGAGAGGTCGTTCTAGGACCAACCCTTCTTCTTCCTCTTCATGTGCCCTATCTCCGGATCCCGTGGCAGCAGCTCTTCAGATGCTCACCCAGATGATGGGGGGCAAGTGGCGTCCAACCGGGCGCAAGTAGAGGCCAACTGCCAGCAAGCTGAGGCGGTTCGGGAGCAGGCCGCTGCTAACGCGGCTGTGTTACGAGAGCTAACCCGAAGGCCAACGGGACACCACTCCCTGTTACGGTAGACTCGTTTGTCCGAGGATTGGCGAAGCTCTGGAAACATAACCATCCCTAGTTCAACGAGGTTTATGATCTGGACGTGGCGGTGAATTGGCTCCGTGACCTCGGCCGGATTTTCGAGCTGATGGGGTGCACTAATAACTCCAAGGTGGGGTATGCGGTGTACATGTTGAGGGGAGAGGCTGAAGATTGGTGGAAGACGGCCAGCGTCCGAGCCACTATTACAGAAGCCTCGATCACCTGAGGAACTTTTCAGACTCCGTTTTTTGAGAAGTATTTTCCGGCTACTATTCGGAGGCAGAAGGAAGCTGAGTTCCTTCAACTTAAGCAAGAGAGCATGACCATGGGCCAGTATGTGGCCAAGTTTGAGGAATTAGCCAAATGTTCTAGATACCTGCAGACCGTTCCCGATGAGGAGTGGAGGTGCACACAATTTGAGGAAGGTTTGAGGCCCGAGTTGCTGGATCGGATTGGGACACTTGGGATCAAAGAT